>CM053596.1:52809432-52856511 GCA_028646575.1 Pseudocheirus occidentalis
TTTTTTTCCTTTTATCTAAGGCTTGGCATCATGCATGGCACATGGTTGGTGCTTAATAAATGTTTGTTCAGTTGATGTTCCCAAAGTAACTGCCTTAAGCAGTAAAAACAAATTTGCATTCATTTTAATTTTCTCCAAAATTTCAAGACTCCAAATCCTATAAATACCCCTATAAAAGTGATGCCAGGCTTCCTAAATTTCAGAAATTTTACATCTCCATATAGGCTTTATACTTCATTGAGACTGTATAGTAATATTTAATTAATTCAATATTCATCTGCAAACTGTGAATATGTGCTTAACTGTCAAATTAATAGAGATTATGTGCTAATAACTTGTCAAGCCTAAGGTGGAAAAGGCCTAAATTTAATCAGTTATTTGCATGTATTCTGACCAAATTTTCCCAAGTGATTTGCATCCATTCTGGGGGTTGCAGTGCAAGAAGAGAAACTCATCTTCATACTTGAGGACCTGGCTATGTCAGTAAGAAAAAGCAAACCAAAAAAGGGAAAATGATGAAAAGAGCTACATAAAATGAGCAATGATAGTAATCTTGCAATGTAGGAGTTCAAGTATAAAATTAGTAAATCTCAAGGAGAGTTAGGCAACTTTACAACAGAGTCATTTTTAAAAGGTTTTCACCTTCTATGGTAACAATCAGCTCAGCGCTTTATCTCTGCTAAGTAAAGTGTATAAGGTCCAGTGTCAGGCCCAGGGAACAAAGATAACAATTTGAGCAATTCTGTAGTAACCAGTTCCATCCCCACCACTCCCAGATTACATTATTATAAACTGAAGGAATTCAATGTAACCTTCCATTCTTCATGCCAAATACACTTTTTAGATAGGGTCCTAAATGTGCCAAATTTCTTAGGAAATAGGATGAAGGCCTCAGAAATCATTCATTGACCTGATGAAAATAAAGATATTATGCAATGATTCACTATGTAGGCAGTGATGTAACTCCTCATACAACATATGTAGTAAAACAAACAAACAAACAAACAAAAAAAAAACACCAAAGCCTTTAAAAAAATGTCTACTACAGTAGAAAAACACAAGACTTCCACGATGCAAGGGAGGGTCCATACCATTCCCTAACAATCAGGGCTCACTCCAGCTATCTGAGGTACAAGTTCGGGATTCACCTCCACAACATGATCAGAGAGCCAGCTTTATGTCCTTAGGCAAGTCCCTGAACTTTTCTCATCCAGTAAATGAAAAGCCCAGCAGGTTCCTACTCTCTGCTTTGGGGGAGGGTTGAACAACTAAACACTTTGTAACTGTTAGGTGCTACATAATAAAGGATCACAAGATTTAGTGCTAAAAGGGATTCTCTGAGATCAAATCCAAGATTTTACAGATAAAGAAACTGTATATTCTGCAGATAACTCTCTAATCATGAAGTCAATTTATTTGGTTTTGGAATACACTTTCTTTGTGGTTACAGATTACCTTCTTATATGGTAATAGCTCACATTTAGGCAACATTTTAAGTTTTACAAAGTACTCACAAGGACCCAGGAAGTTCAAGGACCTGGGAGGCAACTATTATTAATTTACAACACTAGAACTTACACTGGAAGGAGAAAATAATTGGGAAGCATGTTGGAAGACAATATGTCAGCCTGAAATTTCAAACTGGTTGTGGATGCTTTTTAGGGACTGTCATATGTGTGGACAGGTACAAAGTCAACCATATACAAAGAATAAGAGCAGGCTTCTCATGTTTCTAGTTTCAAATATACCTTCTTCACAACAGGAGCTAAATAGTCTATTATCCACATTTCACAACCAAGGAAACTAAGGCTAAGAGAAGTGGACTTGGACTTCCTCAGGGTCCCATTGCTAGTATCAAAGTCAGGACTTGAATCCAGTCCATTCGAGATCCTTCCAAGCAGGAAAGGTTAAAAACCTACAACCAACAGTCCCCAAAGCATCCTCCTTTGATTTGTACATATAACCACTCCAGGCATGGTGTAACACAGGATGATCACAGGACTTATAAGGAAAGAGTCTCTAGGGACACCCCCAGGAACTGTTCAGATTCACAGGTCTCAGCCTTTACTCAAAAGTGTTCTTCTGCCAAATGCTTGATGGGGGCATATGAATCATATCAACTTTTGCTTCAATGTCATCCCAAAGAATTTTTTTCTGCCCTTCCTAACTCTTAACTGTTCTATAATAGAGCTTACAATATGCTAAATAAGGACCCTATCTCCATTCATTCTTCACATCTGTCTAGTCCAGGAGTTGGGTTCTGATCAGTAACACTTAAGAGAGACTGACTGTGTTTTCAGAAAACTTCCTGGTTGATAAGTGCATGAGGAGTGTCATGAATGGTCATATGATGTTATTAGGTATTCCCCATAAGTGACCCAAATAAATCTAATTATGAAGGCAAATATCATATCCGCTGACAACCCTAATATGATCCTAAGCACCTAATTCATACTCAATAAATACCTGTGCGACTGAAAAAAGTCTTATGCCCTCATAGAAAGCTGGTTCATCTTCTCGCCTGACTACAGTTCAGTTTCGACCTTTTCCTAGGCAAAGAGGCTGGGAAAGATATGGGAAACATCCAAAAATATGCTGGACACCTTAACTCTGCCTTCAATTTTCCTCAATGGATTTATCATTAACTAACTTAGAAATAAAAAGGCAATGTGACAATTCTTCATTATTTCAAAAATTCTGTGATTGCACTGGTTTGTCCATTTCCATCAATGCAGGGCAAAATTCTATATTACCAGATGTGTTCATGACTTGCCATGGCCATAATAACCCACGAATAAGACAGGTGGGAAGGCGTGAGGAGGAAAGTTAATAAATTCAGTTTTGAACATGTTTGAAAGGCAGTTAGAGATGCAAGATTGAAGGACAGCAGAGAGGGTAGGGCAGGGTAGGTATATTGGAGAATTTTCAACATAGAAATCATAGGAATTGATGTGATCACCAAATGAAGTAGTTTAAAGGATACAAAAATGAGGGTCCTAGAGAGAAGCCTGTGGGATGCCTTGAGTTAGAGAGGGTGATTTGGATGAGAGTTAGCAAGGGAGACTGAGAAGGAGAGTGCTAATAGAAGGAGAACCGGGGAGAGTTGTATCCCACAAACCAAGAGAAAAGAGAGTATCAGGGAGCCAAGGGTGATATTGTGTCAAGGGCTACACAAAAGTCAAGAAAAATGAGGATTGAGAAAAGTCCATTGGACTTTCCCAACCTTCTGGTAATGAACCTCTCAAACTAAGTCTACTGATCCCTGAAGGGGACACACACACACACACACACACACACACACACACACACACACACACACACACATCCCTCACGCCTCTGAGTCAGAAACAAGAGCTTTCTAATATGATGAAACCTGCCATGCTCAGAGCTCCTCTTGTCCAACCTGTACCTCAACAAGAATCGCCTCCAAAAACAAATGACCATACAGTCTTCACTTAAGGAATTCGATTTACCAAACATCTAGAAACTGTTTTCTTCTCCATTAGATTATAAGTTCCTTTAAGGACAGGTCTTTTTATATCCAGCAACACTTAAGCACGGTACGTGGCACACAGGCACTTAATGTTTATGGACTGATTGACTGAAATTATAGATTTTCAGCTATCATGCCTATGAAAGGAATGTCCAAACCTAGACCTCCAGCCCAACAATAAAGCCATATGTAAAAGCTGTAAGACTCACTAACTAAACACTTTATAGAAATCTCAGAATTTAAAATGTTTCCTTACATTTAGCTTAAATTTGCTCCTCTGCAATTTTCATACATTACTCACAGTTTCTAGAGCCAGGCAGAGAGAGAAGTGGAAGCTCCCTTCCATACATTTCAGCTATATCCAACTCTTCCTGACCCCATCTGGAATTTTTTTTGAGTAAAGATACTGTAGTGGTTTGCTATTTCCTTCTCCAGCTCATTTTACAGATAAGGAAACTGAGGCAAATAGGGTTATGTGACTTGCTCAGGATCATACACAGCTAGTGTCTAAGACTGGATTTGAACTCAGGAAAATGAGTCTTCCTATTTCCAAATCCAGTGCTCTATCCACAGCGCCACCTAGTAACCAACCCTTCCACAGAATCCCTTTTTGAATACTCCAAATCTTAAACCTTCCCAGGTCCTTCACTTAACTCTTGAATAGCCCTCTCTCAAGGTCATTGCCCATTCTAGTCAACCTCCTCTAGACCCTTTCCAGCTTAGCAATTGTGCTCCTAAAATATGGCTCTAGATTAGAACTTGCCCTAAGTGCAAGTATTATCCCTCTGCATTTTATAGCTAAGGATACTAGAAGTCAGAGGTCAAGCGACAGGCCTTGTCCAGCTCCCAAAGATCCAAGGCAGGCCTCAGGTTAGGCAGTACTTCTCCCATCACACCACCAGGCCCCCAGATAACAGTCTGTTAATAGTCTACCTCCGAGTCACATCACCAAACACTCCACAGATCTCAAACAGAATTAATCCTTCTCCCAAGAAAAGCTCCAACCTTCCCTTTCCCTCTTTCCACAGCACCATCATCCTCCCAGTCACCCCAACGCAAACCATGGAGTTCTTCTTGACACTTTCTTTCCCTCCCACTTCTTGCCAGTGATTCTTCCCTCATGTCTCTTTAATCAACCCCCGGGCTACCCTACCCAATCATTTCTAAGACCCTAGTCTTCACTACCTTGCACCTAAAAGATCACAATATCCTCCATTCCCTCCACTCTGTCATATATTGTCATCATACCTTCCTAAAACCCAAGTTGGCACATGTCATATAACATTCAAGAATCATCCATTGCTGCCCAATGCTTACGAAGTAGATTTAACTCCTTAACTTGACAATCAAGGCCCTCTGTAATCTGGCTCTTGCCTACCTCTCTGACCTCATTCTTCTCACATTGTGATCATTTCTGCCTTCTGTCTACTTTCCCCTAGGACCTGGTCCCAGAGGTCCTGTTCATGATTACCACTTTAGTCCTATAGGACTAATTGTCTATGCCACACTTTACTGCATGCATACACGCATACACACACACCCACACACACATTCTCTCTCTCTTTCCCCTCTGAGAGTCAGGACTATGTCATACATTACAATACATCCCCAGAGTCTAGAAATGCGTATGTATAGGGCAGCATTATACTGTCAAATCCATTGGGTTCAGGTCCTAGTTCTGCTGCTTACCCCAGTTCTAATCTTGCCTCAGGGCAAATCACTTAAACACTACTCTAGGCCTGTTTGCCTCTGCACCCACTAGTCAAAAGCTATGAACAGGCAGTTTTCAGAGGAAAAAAATCCAAGCTATCAATAGCCATATGAAAAATGTTCTAACTTGCTAATAATTAGGAAAATGCAAATTTAGAACAATTCTGAGGTTCCACCTCACTTCCATCAGATTGGTGAAAATGACAAATGCTAGAAGGGCTGTGGGGGAAATGGGTACCTTAAAGCACTGTAGGTGGATCTGTAAACTGGTTCAGTCATTCTGGAATGCAATTTGGAACAACAGACAAAAAACTATTAAGCTGTGAATACCTTCTTACCCAACAATATTACTATTGGGTCTATTCCCCCAAAAAGATCAAAGAAAGAGGAGTCCATATGCACGAAAATATTTGTAGCAGCTCTTTTTGTGTTGGCCAAGAATTGGAAACTGATGGGGTGCCCATCAATAAGAATGGATATAAAAAAGCAGGAAGTCGGAAAGAGTTTCTATCTGGCTTCAGACACTTGCTGGCTGTGTGGCCCTGGGCAAGTCATTTCTCTTTCTGCCTCTATTTTGTCATCTATAAAATGGGTATAATAATAGTACCTCAGGGTTATGAGGAATTTGAACACTTTAAAATATTATTAAAATGCTAGCTATTTTATGAGTTTGATGGAACACTATTGTGCTATAAGAAAAAAAGGAGGGTATGGTTTCTGAGAAAACTTGTTCTGAGACTTGTGTGAACTGATACAAAGTGAAGTGAGCAGAACCAATAACAACATTGTAACTAACGACAGTCAACTTCGAAAAACTTTAGAAATGCTGATTGTCACAAGGACCAAACACAACTCCAGAGGACTGATGATAAAACAGGCAACCTCCTTTCTCCTGATACAGAAGTAAAAGACTCAGAACAGAGACTGAGACATAATTTTTTTTGATACAGCCAATGCCAGAATTTGTTTTGCTTACCTATACATCTTCACAATAAGAGGTTTTATTTTTCTTGATTTCTAAATTGCAGGTAGGAAGGAAGGAGGAAGGGCAGAACTTCATGAAAAAATAATTTAATTTAATTTTAAAAATAATAGTGTCTACTTTAAAGGGTGTTGTGAGGATCAACTAAGATAACTTACTTTGAGGTTTGCAAAGCATTTTATGTACCATGTAAATGCTAAATATTCTTATATTTTAAGAAGTTTTCCTCATCAATGAAACAAGGAGGATCTTATTTTCTGGTCTAGGGAGCGTAGTACAAAGGATGGACAGCTGACTGCAGAGGCCTGCCTCTGACTTACATGAGCCCAGTTATCTCTGGGTATGTCACTGAAACTCTCAGGCCAGGAACGCCATCTCTAAGTCTACAAACCGCAGAGCAGGTACTGATCCGAACTGACAGAGGTAGTTTCCTTACCAGAAATTCCCTACACTGAAGAAATCACACGTACTATATACATAGAAATGTGTGTGTGCACGTGTGCGCAAACACATCCATCTTTGCAATACCTACTTCACAGGGCTATTGTGATGACCCAATGAGATCATTAACCCCTTTTAAATTATAAAGCATTACTTTAAGAGTATTTCACACAAGAGTTGCTCAAGAAATGCTTGCTAATGATGATAAATCCAAATTTATGGAAGATTTTGTCTATTTACTCCCTTCTTCTTTTAAGTAATCTACTAAATTTTAACAAATATATTAACTCTTTCTTATGAAGGGAAATCCCACTCTCTGCCCCTGCTAACTTACATCCCAATGACCTGAAAGAGTTGTACCTTATCCTGAAATCATAACTTCCCCTCTCCTCTCAAAGTTCACATATAATATAAAGGGTGTGCTAAGTACAAGGCACTAGGCAAGAAGCCTAAAGGCACCTGGACTTGAAATCTGTAGTCCCAAGTTTGGATCAAAGGTCTGCACCTAAACTGTGTGACCCTGGGCAAGTCACTGACCCACTCTGAAATTCAATTTGCTCAGCTGTACAACAGGAATAACAAAATGTGTGCCACCTATGTTACAGGACTGGGTGAGGAAAGTATTCTGTAACTGCCAAACGATGTATAAAGGAAAGCTAACACTAAGATTTCTTCTGACAACTCAATTCAGTATCTAAACTTTAAGCTATTGTTTTTTTCAGCATAGCAATTTCTTGTGGGCCATCAGTCAGTAAGATTGAACATTTATTTCTTAGTCTGTTCATTTAAAATCTGAATTACGTAATATCCGCAGTCTTGAAAATTAGCTGTTACCACACAGCCCAAAGTTCAATTGTTCAATCAATAAAAAGCTGCTGAATACCTTCTGTGTTCAAGAACCTGTGTAAGATGCTGTAGAAAATACAAATAATGGGGAGGCTAGGTGGCACAGTGACTAGAGCACAGGCCCTGGAGTCAAGAAGACCTGAGTTCAAATCTGGCCTCAGACACTTAACACTTACTAGCCGTGTGACCCTGGGCAAGTCACTTAACCCCAACTGCCCCTCCAAAAAGCAAAAAAAAAAAAAAAATACAAATAGGGCCCTCAGGTTCAATGGGTTTAAAAAGCCTTTCACCTCAGACTAGGTGAGCAGAGCTAATTTTTCTTAAAAAATATAACCTTTAAAATAAAACAAGGTTTCCATGCTGGTCTTTTAAGATAACAAATGTGCTGATCTGACAGTGTGCTAATAAAAATTACCATCTTGGTTCCGAACTCCTTACAGAAAAATTAAATTTGTAATTTGTAATTGCTCATGAAAACTTAAAAAAAATAAAGATAATCATAAGTACTTTAGGCTTAATAGAAATAATTTGTTCTTCTCTACAAAAATAATGCTAAAGAAGAGTTTGCAATCCAAAGAAATCTAAAATTGTCTTCTAAATTCAATCTGTAACCTTCCCTCACCACATGCAGGTTAGAGGGAACTTTCTAACTCTAACAAGCAGGAAGTTAAGAAACACAGATTATATTTAACTCATTTATTTCTGAGCACACATTTTCAGATGAATACAGTGAGAGAAGCCAAAACCAACTTACTTATATGATGAAATATAAGGTCAAACAGAAAACCCTGGTGTCAAACTTTGACTCCTTTTTGTCTCAAAAATAAGACACATGAGGCAGACCTTTCTTGTTTCTAATCTCAGTTCTAATCTAGTTCAGGGAAGTGTTTTTTTCAAACAATCCCCTTTTTTTCATTTTGCCCATTAATATTAAAAGGGCATAAAGAACGCAAACATCTTTCCTATCTAAAAAGAGCTTTTTTCTATCCATTTTTAAAAGTTAAGGCATGTTAGAGAAGAGTTGTTTTGAAAGGTTCTTAAAAACATAACTTTGCATGAAAAGAAAAAAATCCACACAAAAATAAGAACACACATGTACTTTTTTGTTTTTTGCACAGGGGCACCATTAATACTGCATCCAGTAGAACTGATCAACCATTCATTCGCTCGTTTACTCCTCTAATGAGAATACACATCCTAAAGAAAAAATATTATTATCTTATGCCCAACTCCAGTGATAATTCCAACTTTAAAGAATGTTCACAGAAAGCAGATGCCCCCAAATGGACACTGCTTAATTCACTCATGGGTTCAGAACTGAAATACTGTAGTGTGTCTTTACCTGATGCTCTGCATGAATGTTATCCCCAGTAGGCCAGCGATGTTTGCTGTTATTATAGCCGCCGCCACCACTTCCTCCTCCCCCAAGCTGCTCACCATGCTGCCTCTGAAAGAAGTAATCCACCATGGCGTCGTCCTGGGAGCGGCCCGCAACCCCTATGGATCCTGGGACCGGGCTCGAGTGAGTCCCTGCTGCAAGGGCCGGGTTTGCAGCCGGCTGTTGCTGTGTCTGGGACCCTGCTGTTCCAGATGTCAAAACAACAGGCATGTTGGGATTAGCTGTTTCTTGCGTGTGCTGTTTCAGGTGGGGGCTGAAGGAGTCCTGCCAGAGCACTGCTTTTCTCTTCAAAACACATGCAACGCTCATTCCACCAACACCTAAGGAGACACAGGTTGGAAATGGTGAATCAACCCTTTTTACAAGATCCATGACATGCAGCAGGATGAAAAAAAGTCCTGCTTTTTCCAAGGAAACAAGAAAGCACAAGCATAGCAGTCTGATCACTATCAGGCAGCTACATGTTTTAAAATACTTTTACTTAAAGGAGTCTTCCTTTCAAATGGTAGGAATACTCTCCCAGCCCTAGCCCCACCCCCTCTCCCGTTAGACCTGGAACCCCTGGGGAAAGGAGGATCTCATCACCTGACAGGCAGTCAGTCTTTAGGTGATGAGCCTCTCTCCAAACTTTGCTAGGCCTGGCCTTCCACAAAAGACGCTATCAGATGCCAGGCTCATATTCAAAGCCAATGCCATTTGGTAGAAGCTGCCAGCGGCTTGTGCTTCATTGGCATAGTCTTCAAGAAACCAGGAGGATCTCCATGCCAAGATGAGATTTCTGAGTTGAACTCTGGTGGTAGATGGCTTAAATATACATACAGCATATACAAAACTAAAAGGCTCATGTGAGCTGCTGCAAGTATATTTATATAGTATAGTGGCTGGCATTCTGACAGAGAACAACAAAGAATCCTGGGTTGCAACTCTTGCAAAACTTCTCACCTTGCAAACACAAATAATTGGGGGAGGGGGGGGAGGAGCGATTTAAATTCAAAAGACATTGATTAAATCAATTGTCAATTACCCTTTATCTACAATTCAATAGCACCACAATAGAAATATTTTAACTGAACAACCAGTCAGCAATTTTCTCCCATATAAACTAAAAAGGATTATAGTGTGGCAGAACACATTTTAACACAAAGAACATGGATTGGAAGTAGGAAGTCAGAAGACAGGGTCCAGCCTGAACTACGCCGTTATCAGCTCCTTACCTCCACTGGGAGCTCCAAGTTCCTCAAATGGAAAATGGGCATAACTAATAATCCCACTCCCCTTCTCAGCCCCCACGTATGAAGCTAAGAACTAGTTAACTTTTGACATCTCTATCTTTGAAGCATTTAAAATACACTCCCCACTATTACCAGCAAAAACAACAAACTCAATGGGGCTTCTTTGCATATAATATACAATGAAACTATGGACCACAGTCTGCACTAATTCAGAATCTTGAAAACTTGAGGGGACCATTAGAATGTAAAAATGTGCATCAGTGACACCTAGAAAAAAATTCAGCTAACTTCTTAGTGGCAGAAGTGCAGAAGAATATCTCAGAGCCAAGAGCCTTCATTTCTTTAGTGTCCTGGACCCCTTTGACCGTCTGGTGAAGGCTACAGACACCTTCTCAGAATATTTTTAAATGTATAAAATAAAATACTTAGGATTAGAAAGGAAATCAATTATACAGAAATAGTTATTAAAATACTGGGGGGAAGGAAGATTCAGAGGCTCCAAATTTAAGAATCAGGCCCGCCTGCAATCTTACCTAAACTGATAACTTTTCAAAAAGATATAAAGACATTGTCAACAAGTCCAAATATAGAAATTAACCATAAAAATTAATAATCCAATCACAGTCAATACCCTAGCAATAAGATTCTAGTATACCTCAGGTAACAAGGGTAGACCAAACCCAGATCACTTTTGTTATTGTAGCAAATCTTAGCTTAATACCATAGTTCCAAAAATTTAACAGTCATTGTTTTCATAATGGAGAAGGAGTTGCTCAACAATTAAATGTGGAAATTAAGTTATAAAATAAAGTTCAATGAGAGCAGGGACTCTATTGCTTATGTAAGGTTCAGCACCTGTCCCAATCTGAGTGCCCAACAATTGTTAAAAAGTAATAAATCAACTGTCTGTTATAACTAACCTGACAAGGGGCTACTCTGAAAAGTACAATTTCAAAGTCAAAGCTCTCTCATCCTGAAGGCTACAAGTTCCATTTCCCTGCTCTTTAGATAGCACTAACCCTAAGATTACAATATTTCAAAATTGCCTTACAAGATGCAAATTGGGAAAAGCTCAGAGGCACAACAGAAACAAACTAACTTCTCACTTTAAAAGCCAATTCAGAAGGCAGCTTTAGATAAGATAGAATATGTAACCTATTCAAAATACACATCAAAAGGGCTTTTCCCTACTGTGCCTGCCTGGTCTAACAGGCCCAACCCCTAAAAACTCTGCTAGGGGGTAGTCTTGAGTATAGGTTTTGGGAGATGTAGTTCAAACCTACCAGTAGAGCAGAGTTCTATTTCAGCAGTTTATTAAATTCAATGCAACTTTCCTTCCCAAGACAAACCAAATCATCCATGATTTTCTCCAAAATTCATTATCGTTTTGGAGGAAATGCATTTTGTTTTTTTCTACACTGGAAGACTATTCACTGTCAAGCAGAATCTGGGTAACTGCAGTCCATATCTCATACTTAACTCATCAATCTGCCCCAATGCTGTCTTTAAAAGAAGTCTACAGTGTACAATGATAA
Source organism: Pseudocheirus occidentalis (assembly GCA_028646575.1). Taxonomy (NCBI): domain Eukaryota; kingdom Metazoa; phylum Chordata; class Mammalia; order Diprotodontia; family Pseudocheiridae; genus Pseudocheirus; species Pseudocheirus occidentalis. The sequence goes on from CM053596.1 coordinate 52,821,071, forward strand.
TACCTAAGACAGAAACCGAAATATTTGGTAGAATACAACCAAATAAAAAATTCAGTTCATATTTAAACTTCCCCCATAGAAATTAACTTCTCAAATTTAAACCCCAATTCCATTGTGAGAAGGATAACAAAGTGTTTACCTCAAAACAATCCTCTGAGACAAGTAATTTCAAGTCTTATAACTTTACATATGGGGAAGCTGAGGCAGAGCGGGGTTAAGCAACCAGTGCAGGACCCAAATAATAAGTAAGGAAGTGCCTCAGGTAGTCTGACCCCAAGATTAGTGGGTGCTCCTTCAACTACAATCCCCCTTGCCATAAGGAATAACACTACACACTAGTTTTGACAAGGGACTTGGGGGAGGGGGAGAAGAGGGTCCCAATCAAAATGGCTAAAAACACAATCAGCTTTTGTAAAGCCATCTGCACACCCTGGAACTTCCTGCTTCACCTAATGTGGGCAAGGCAATCCCAAACAAGATTTAAAAAAATTGGTAGAGGGGGGAATCTGAAGGTAGGGGAGAGAAGCAAATAACTATATAACATTCAACTTCAGGCCTACCATACAAACAATATTTGCAAACAGCAACAATGGCAGTACACAGATTAATACAGTCACCTAAATGGAAAACATTTAACCTACATGCATTAAAGCCTCCTCACACATATCTGAAGCCATGCTGAAAAGTCATCATTTGTAACAGGTTTTTAAAGATACAAGTAATTGTAGACAAAAGAATAAGTAACTTAAAACCACTGGAACTCTAAAGAAGAGAGCTGTTCTCTTTCCCAAACCTTTCAAACTGTTTATAATATTATCATTTTCCTGACTAGCACACTTTCAAACAAAGAAAACTTTTTTTCCCATAATTACCTTTTAAATGCTTTAGTAAAAACATGTTTCTTAACACATGTTTTTAAGTAAAAAACAAACATTCTGAGGTCAGAAATGTATTTTTAAGCAACAAAACCGAGACTCAAACTAAACAAATGCTAACTTCAAAAAAGCCAAGAGTGGCCTTGGCCAAAATGAATACAATGTGTATACTACAGAGTACCAATCAAAGTTCAGAATCCAACGAGTATTTCCCAAAGACTTGATAAAGAATCAGCAGCTCTTAGAAGTATTTTAGAAGTTAAAATTAGCACAGTAGAAAAAAAAAAACCCAGCTCACTTCACTTATATAAAAACTACATCATCGAAAGCTACAAACCTATTGTTTAAGAAAAGGCCTAAAAAAAACCACCCCTCCAATACAAACTCGGTAGACTCTGAAAAGAACAGGAAATGAGCAAAAACTGAGGGCACAAAATGAAGAGCAACCAACCTTCTTTTGATTGCACGGATACAAAAAAAAAAAAACCATGAAAAAAAAAGAAGCTGTTTAAATAAAATTCCTCCTCGGAAGAAAGTTACCAAAGTGTATTTCTTTCTCCCAGGAGAACAGAAGGGTTAACTCAGAAATATAACAAATTACCTGTTTACCAAGCACATTGACAGGGCTGAAATTGTCGAGCACTGTAATACACAGAGGATGAGGATATTATGTTTGTTTGTGTGTGTGCGTGAGTGCGCGTTTGTTTTCCTTGCAACTAACAAGAGTAGAGCCCCTTTTCAGTTAAGAAAAGCTCGGTCTCTCTCTCTCTTTCTTTCTGTTTCTAACCAGAGGACTTCTCCCCCAGCCTTCCCCCTCCCCAAGCCCCCCAACAACTCCTCCTCACGTAAACAAAAGGCCAGTAGAGCCTGCAAATCCTGCCTCCAAGCCTCTGAAACTTCCTGAGGGGGACTTCCACACCTTTTTCCATTATCTATCCTTCTTCCCTCCACCAAGTTCCCCCACTCGCCCGGTCTGGTCACTCCACACTAACCCGGCAAAAGCTTCCTCCTGTTCCAGGGCTGGCTGGCTGTCCCCCCCTACCTGCCCCTCACCCCCGAAGGGCAGATCTGGGGTGCCCCTGACTATCCCCCCCTTTTCAGCTCCTAGACATCCACGGAGACAATCGAGTCCTCTTTCCAACCCGCATATATGATGTGCAAGAGCACCCCGAGCCCCGGGCTTTGGGGGGCTGGGGGAGGAAGGGGCGGGGTGGGGGGACGCCCCCCACCCCCAGGCTGGGGGGAGGGTGAATGCAGAAACCCTTGAATGCATCTGGCCGGGGCCTAGAGGCAGAGGATTTCCCTCGTTTGCACCTCCCTCCGCGTCCCCTCCCTCCTCCGATAACAATAGGGGCCTTGCTGCTGACTCCAAAACATGTACTAGGAGCGGAGCGAGGGAAGCGCCAGACCCGGGAGCCAGGGCCGGGGCGGCTTTTCCAAAGCCCTTCTCCCCGCTCCCACCGGCCCAGAACCCCAATATGACCGGACCATCGGCTCGCTGGGAGTCCCGGGTAGCTTTTGGACCCGGCGGGGCTAGGATACTCACGGGCGGAGCGGTCGGATGAAGATGGATTTCAGCCCCCCGGATCGGCTCTCGCCAGCGCTCTCGCTCCCCCTTACCTTTCACTCCGACAACATGGCGGCCCACTGGGGACTGGGCTGGCGCGGTGCATGCTGGGATCGGCTCCGGCCCTGGCTCCGGCGGCGGCGGCGGCGGCGGCGGCGGCGGCAGCATGTGCGGAGAGGAGAGGGGAGGGGGGAAAGGAGAGGAGGGAGAGGGAAGGAGGGAGGGAGAGAAAGAGAATCCGGGAGGGAGGGAGGGGAGGGGAGGCGGGCTAGGCGAGGCAGGAGAGGCAGCCGCCGGCTCAGGAACAGGTTGCCTGGTTGCTATGCCAACCCAGGGGCCTGGGTGAACTTGGGAAACTCACACTCATTTTACAACGCCAGGGCCCAGGGTCTGAGTGCATGCGTGCGTGTGCCTGAGATGGTATACCGTGCCCAGAGGTGGAGGCCAGCGCACATCTGGGAGTTGAGAGGTGGGCGGGATGCCTGGAAGAGATCAAAGCGTTGGACCTCTGGCCCACCCTCCTCCACCCGCAGCCCCCACCCTCCCTGCCTCGCAGTCCCCACCCTTCTTCACTCGAAGCCCCCAGGATACCCAGCCATCTCAGACCCCGCCTCCCCCGGGAACACTTTGTCCTGCTTCTCAACTGGCCCCTTTGTTTCGTGCAGAAAGTGCCCAAGGACCCAATATCAGGGTGGGCTTGCCGCCCATCTGATGTTCACCTGAACTGAGCTGCATTTGGAAGGACCCAGATTAGAGATTAGGCTAGGAAGTCAGGAGACCTGGGTTCTAGTCGCAGAACCTTCCTTAGCAGTTTTAAAAATCCCTTGTATCCACCTATCCAGAGGAATCTGGCTCTGCCACTAACTTGATGAAGGTGACTTTTTTTGACAGATCTATGAACTCCACTGGGTCTGTTTCCTCCTGGGAAAATGAGGAGATGAGATTAGATTTCTCTAAAGGACTTGTCAGAGCTAAAATTCGTGAAAGTCCACCAAAAAAGTCGGTATTTTCCCATGTATTCACATCTCTAGCCTCGGTTGGAAGAGTCCTTTGCTGTGTTTGGACAAAGAAAGAAGCTGTACTACAATGGGAAAAGTTGTGGAGTTGGGGCCAATGGACTTGGATTTTGAATTCCGGTTAATTTATTTACTAGCTGTGTGACCTCTGACAAATGTCTAAACCTCTCTGATCCTCAATTTTCTATATGTGAAGGGAGAAGTTTCTAAGAGAATAATCAGTGGTGACCATTCTACCGACTTCAGCTCTAAATTCTATGAACAGCTTTCTCTAGACCTCAGTGTCTTCAGTAAATGACAAAGACATGATCTTCATGTAGTTCCTTCAAGCTCTGAATTCTTCAATCTTCAAACAGTAACATTGTTACATGTAACCTAAGGTATCGACTGTAAACCTGGGATCTGTTTCTGAAGCAAAGAGCTGTTAATCATTTCCCCAAAGCTTTAAAATCTTTAATGGGGGGAGGGATTTGGGGGCTGGCAGTGAAGGCCTTGAGAAGGGGTAGAGAGGTCTACTGAAGGTAAGCTTCTGCAAAGAGTAAGGAAGAGGGGATTACTAACAGCAAACAACTAAGCTTTGTATGGCAATTGAAAACTATGTGGAGGCCTGCTGAGGGAAACATCCAAATTGTAGACGTCTAGACCTTAGGTCTGAATTTGACTACTTGTTCTGATACTTACTAGCTCCTATGACCTTGGGCCACACACACTCAAGCTAGCAGCAACTTGGGGCTCCTTCATATCCTACTTTCTCATCAGTAAAATGGGAATAAAAAATACCTTTAAAAATTTTTTTTTAATTTTTAAAAAAATAAAAAAACAAAAGACAAAAACAAAACAAAAATACCTTTAATACCAACCTCTTAGAATTGCTGAAAGAAAAGCATTTTGTGAAAGTTAAATGCCAATAGAAATAAATATGGCTGCTTGTTAGAAAACCAGGGTCAACGGCACTCAGGCCCCAGACCCAAAGCTCAGGGCCCACAGACCTTTCCCAGTGGAAACAGTGGAAAAACTACAGCTAATAATAATAATAATGGTAGCTAACTTTTATATAGAGCTTACTACATATCAGTCACCATGCTAAGCATTTTTGCAGTCATTATCTCATTTGATGCAAGGAAGTAGGTGCTGTTATTAGTACCCATTTTAAAGATGAGGAAACAGAGGCTAACAATTTAAGTGACTTGCCCAGAGTCATACAGGTATAAGTGTCTGAGGTCAAATTTGAACTCAGGTCTTCCTAGTCCTGAGCCTAGTACTCCTATCCAAGAAAGCATGGGCTCATCCTCACAACATCTTGAGTGGGAAATAGACAATACTAGTTAACAAAGAAGGGAGACTGAGACATCAAGTGAGGGAAGGGAATCTAAATTTATAGTCAACTGGCAAGAAAACTAAATGAAGCATCCCTGACCCCCAGTTCAACATCCTTTCACATTAATACCCAAATTTAGGGATTTGAAGGCACAGACCCAAAAGCTGTCTCAACCTTCAATTGTCCCTTCAGAATACACCCCTAGCCTTCTTAGCGCCATCTTGTCAACTCCCGTTGTGCCATGAGAGCCAAGTGGAGAAAGAAGCAAATGCATAGGCTGATACGCAAGAGGCAGAGGTCCAAGTAACCAGACTGTGCTGACCACGTAGGCCACGGGAGCAGAGATGGAATGACCCTTGGTGACATTCTCAGGAAAGCAGAAACCTTCGGGAGACTTCCACCGTAGTAAGGACCCTACCAGCTCCAGCGTCAGATAAAGGACTCTTAGCACCATCTTACACCTCTCTGACAAAAGGCCATGCTATCATTCCATGCAGATTCCATCTACCTGACTCCTGACTTTGTACCATGGGACTTGTGTCATTCCAGACTGATTGTTTTCTCTGTGGCTAAGTGTAGCACACCTGTAAAATAAATCCTCGCTACTTTGTTTGAAAAAAAAAAAAAGAATACACCCCTAACGTATCTTTCCAAATTGATTTCTCCTCATTCCCCAATATGGCCACTACATACCAGGCCCACTGACCTGGAAGTCCCCATATTTCACATTTCATCTCTCAGCTCCATAAAAATCTCAAGACTGTCAGGTGGCAAAGTGGGTGGAGTGCTAGACCTGGATTCAAGTTCAAATGAGATCAAATCCTACCTTAAATATTTACTGCCTGTGCAACCCTACGCAACACAAGACTTCTGTTTGCCTCAGTTTCCTTGTCTGTAAAGTCAGGAGGATTATAAAGTCAGTCCTCAGACTGACATTTAAATAAATAAATAAAATCCAATGAAGTAATATTTATAAAGGATTTTGCAAACCTTAAAATCCTATATAAATGCTGGCTACTATTAAAATTAATTTACCTCTGTATAATGTCATTTCCCCACCTTTAGAAAATAAGCTCCCTCAGAGCAGAAACTATTTTGGCTTTTTTTTCTTGTATCCCTAGTACCTGGTACATAGTAGGCACTTAATCAATGCTTATGGGATTGAATTGTTAAATCTTATGAAGGTGAGTATATAGTCAGTCTTTCCGTCATTGCGGAGCATGTCCCATCCATGCCTACTGGTCCCATGTGATTCTTGTCCACATTTTCCCAAAGCTTCTCCATAGAGGACCTCCTTAATGTCTATGAACTAGGATTGTAAACCTATAGTGTCTTTGGTTGTCAATTCTCTGTCCTGTGATGAGGAGGCCAGATGTTTGCAGGCTAAGGTAGCTTCTGGGTTCTTTGGCCTTTCTTATTGTAGTAACTTCTTTCTATCAGTCAAACTTACAGGAAATAGGATGCTCAAGGCAGATTGCTTTATCTTTTTCCAGCTTATTTGCATTTAGGGTTAGCCTCAGAGGCTGTTCTATCACATTCCATGACTTCTCATCTTTAGTCTTTCTCCTACTGAGTTTGACCTGCTGTCTCACTAGTCAGTGGTCTAATGGTGCACAGACAGCTGATTCCTAAGTGACCCCCACATCAGTAATCCAAACAGAGCTTTACATAGAGCTGCCATCACAGGATCTGAAATGAGGCCAGAATGTGGTGGAGCTCTGGTGTTTACCTGGGAGGGCAGAGGCCCCCACCCTAGTACTGCCCAGACACCAAGTTTGGAAGCTCCTCCCCCAAAGGAAATCTTGAGCCTGGCTCCAATCTTCAACTACACTACTCTGAGTCATCACAGTAACCCTACAAGCCTCACTTCCAAACCTACCCCTGAGGACTAGATTTGGAAATCAGTTACTAAATCCCTTGACTTTTTTTTTCAGTTCTCATCTTTCTTGAAGCCACAGTCTTTGGCAGTTTTGACCACTCTCTCCTCCTGGATACCTTTTCCCCCTTAACTTGGCATGACTCCTGGTTTCCTTACATCTCTTACAGTTTCTTTTTAGCTTTTTTTTCTTAGATTACCATCCATGGTCCATTCTCTATACATAGTTGTTTTCCATACCTTCATCATGGGCCTTTTCTCTCTAAGCCAGGGAAACTCTTAACCTGGCAAACATGAATTTTTAAAAAATATTTTGATAATTATTTCAGTTATAATTGGTCTACTTCATAATCCTATGTATTTTATTTTATGCATGTAAAAATGTATTCTGGAGAAGAGTCTATAGGTTTCACCAGACTGCCAAAGGGGTTCAGCACACACACACACACACACACACACAGAGTTTTTTTTAAAAAAACAGCTCAACCTTTTTTTTATGTCATCAATTCCTGTAGGTTCAGTTATCAGCTCTTTGCAGATGACACCCCAACTCTGATATCTAGTCCTTATCTTCCTCTTGGATTCTGCTGCCTCATCACCAACTCCAACTGGTCATCCTGTTACCATCTCACATTCAACATATCCAAACAGAACTCTTTCCCTTCCCCCACAAGACTTGCCCCTCCTCCATACTTCGCTATTTCAGTGGAAGGAAATTTCTGGTCACACAAGTACAACACCTATCACCCTCCACTTATCAGTCTCCTCACATCCAATCAGTTGCCAAACCTTGTTAATTCTAACACCACAACACCTCTCACATGCATCCCCTTCTCTCCATTCACACAGCCACCACCCAAGTTAAAGCTTTTTGTCACCTCTTCCAGGACTACTATGATAGCCTCCTAATTAGTATCTCATCTCTATCCTCACCCCACCTCCAATCCATCTTCCACACAACTGCCAAAATAATCTGCCTTTAAAAAAAAATACTTCTTACTATGCCAGTCCCATGCTCAAGAGAAATATTCAGTAGCTCCTTGGTATAAAATAAAAACTCCTCAGACTAACATTTAAAGTCCAGCAAACCTGGTTCCAGCCTTCCTTTCTGCACTTATTTCCCATTATTTCCCTTCATATACTTTTTTTTTTTTGCCAGGGTGGAGGTGGGGGAAGGCAGGGAAATTGGAGTTAAGTGACTTGCCCAAGATCACACTTCTAGTAAGTCTTAAATGTCAGAAGCCTGATATGAACTCAGGTCCTCTTGACTGCCAGGCAAGTGTTCTGTTCACTCCACCACCTAGCTGCCCCACCTTCATATATTCTTAATTTAAATCAAACCAGCCTATTCCCTATTCCCTAAAGTCAACATTTCAGCCCCCACCTCAATACCTTAGCATGGACCCTCCCAGGGGTAGGGAACCTGCGGCCTCAAGGCCACTTGTGGCCCTCTAGGTCCTTGGATACAGCCTTTTGACTGAGTCTAAGTTTTACAGAAAAAATCCATTTATTAAGGGGATGTGTTCTGTGAAGCTTGGATTTAGTCAAAGGGCTACACTTGAAGACCTAAAGGGTCTTCAAGGGTCACATGCGGCCTTGAGGCTGCAGGTTCCCCACCCCTGGATCCATTCATGCTTGGAATGCATGTTAGAGTTAAAGTCCTTCTAGGCTCACATCAGTTATGGCCTTCTAGGGAAAATATTGCTGACTTCCCCATTACCACTGCCACCCCAGTTGTTAGTTCTCTTTTCCTTCTTAAGATTTATTTCTCTATCCTATATCACAGAGTACGTGAACTCTCTTGAGGTCAGGAACTCTGCCACTTCTTTCCAATATCAGGGATGCCCATTCCCCAATAAACATTCATTGAATGGACATGACTAGTCAATTTCACTTTTTTTGTGATATTGCTCAGAGTTGGCAGAGTCCCAAGGCTTCAGAGTAGCCTGCAAGCCTTCAGTTTCATTCATTTCTTCATCTTGAGCCTTGTTCTCTGACTTACTCTTCCCCACCTTCTCCTGTGCCCACTTTCAGATTAATGTGACCAAATATGGAAGGATGTGTTAATTTGCTGTGGAGGATCTCTCCACAGATCTCTTCCCCCCTCCCTTAACCGCCTCGTGGTATCCCACAGAGATGCCACCACAAACATAGGATCTGCAGCTAGAAGGGAGCTTGGAAGTCACCACCTTGCCCAGTCTTCTCAAATTACAGATAAAGAAACTGAAGTCAAAGGTGACATAGTGACTCACATAAGGTCACACAGCTAAAACTGTATGTATGTTGCAATTCTAACCCAGGTCTTTTGACTCCAAATGCTTTCACTACATCAGAAATAGCTCTTAGAGGGGCAGCTAGGTGGTGCAGTGAATGGAGCACTGGCCCTGGAGTCAGAAGGACCTGAATTCAAAATCTGAGTTCAAAGCCTCAGACACCTAACACTACCCATGGGACCTTGGGCAAGTCACTTAACCCCAATTGCCCTGCCCTCCCCCCTCCAGGAAGGAAGGAAGGAAGAAAGAAAGAAAGAAAGAAAGAAAGAAAGAAAGAAAGAAAGAAAGAAAGAAAGAAAGAAAGAAAGAAGGAAGAAAGGAAGGAAGGAAGGAAGGAAGGAAGGAAAGATGGAAAGAAAGAAATAGCACTTAGAAATCTTATGCACAGGACCATAGATTTCAGGGGTCTTAGAGCCCAGTCCTCTCCTTTATCGAATAAGGAACCAGAGACCCAGAGATGTAGGCATATAAGTAGCAAAGGCAGGAGCCTAAGTCCTCTGATTCCAAATACCCTTCTACTGTACCAGGATGCACTTCTACTGAATTGCATCCAAAGTCTGATCTCCAGGGAGCTCTTTCCTAGACCTCTTCTAGTGTTGAACAACCCTACTGCCTTTCCATCTCTATCCGGTCCTGATGGTGTAAGGTGGTATTGTTAAATACCAAAAAAACCCAGTTCAAGACAATACATCAAGTTGGACTCCTAGAAAGAACTCTGTGGTACAGTGGAAGGAGTACAGTTATCCCTTCCACATCATGACTTTCTACATTGTAGTTTCAATATATCTAAAGTCATCATAAGAAATTAAATGGGAATTTTTTAGGAGTTTTGCAGAAGCCGCAAATGATGCTTGAAGACCAGCAGACGTCACAGAGTCTGTGGCCAAATACTTAATCCAAATTCTACAATAATGTACTGTAATGTACTGTAATAACACCCAGTAAAAAAAAAAAAATTCAGACTTCTTTGGTATGGAGGGAGAGCCAGAAAATGTATGTGGAATCTCCAGATCATGGGGTATTGTTCCCCTAACTCCCTTGATGTGGAAGGGGTAAGTGTACTGCATTTGGAATCAGAAGGCTGGGGTCAAATTCCAGCTTTATTACTGATTACCTATGTGGCCTTGGAAGAATTGCTCAGTTTTCTAATCTGAGGACAATGAATTCCTGATGTCCTCTTCAGCTCTATATCAATTCAAGTCAAATCAACAATCATTTATTAAGCATTTACTACATACTAGGTACTGTGCTAGGCACTGGGAATATAATATAGGCAGAAAGAAAGACAGTTCCAGTTTTCAAGGAGCTTATATTCTAATGAAGGAAGACACCATATAAAAAGGTGAGGAAAGCCAGCCAATGAAAAGGAGAGGCTGGGGAAAGGGACGGGTACTTCTGATATGTGAAATTCAGGGTACAGTGAGCTTCCAGGGAGTAGAGATTTCTGAGGCAGAGAGACTGAAGAGAATCTGGATTCTATGAATCTATGAGCTGGCAGAGTACAAAGAGGTTCTTTAGATTAAGAAATAAAGAAATTTCAGAACTTTGCCCTAAGTTCATCTGCCCACATACCCTAGAGACCCACAAATACCTTAGGGTAGGATTTTGGCTTGGTCACAGAACTATGCCTCAGATGCTTAAGGTGAATATTCCATTCATTGCTAAGCCTCTGGAAGATTTCAGTTCCATTCAATTTAACATATATTTAGTAGAGAGCACTGAAGAACTCTGAACTATGCTTACCCCATTTATTCTAGAAGGCTTTTTAACTAAACAAAGAATTTTGAATTTGACTTTTTGGAAAGAATAAACACAAGGAAATACAAGCTACTTCCAGTGGTAAGTTTTAACCATCGTAGAAATAGGCAGCCCCAAATTCTCAAAATAGAAGGATAAAGCAATCTGACAGCTTTTGAATGTCAAAGGGATTGACATCTCTAGTTTACAAAGTTAATGTCAAAAATCCAACTCCTTCCTTCACACACATGAAAAGGTTTTGAAATTCCCTGTGAAAAGAAAACTTTTCCCCCTCAAGGATAAATGAGAATTTGAAAATAAAAACCTGCACGTTGTTTCCCAGTGGTAAAAGAATCAAACAGCTAATTAGCTTCCGAGGAGCAGTGATAACTTACTCTGATGGCCACAGCCCAACTAAAGAGCAGAGTTTAGCAAACCATTTTAGCATTTCAGACTAACCAAGTTCATCTTTTTTTCTCCCCGTGTCTCTCTCTTAATGTCTCCATCTTTCTAACTTTTTCTCATAGGTCACCCTTTCTTTCTGACCCTCTTCAATGTTCTCTTCTCCTCTCCTTTTCTCTCTCCTTCAAGTCTCTTTCCCCTTCTCTCTTTCTTCTCTTCCTTTTCCCTTATTTGCCTTCTCTCTTTTCTGTCTCCTTTAACTGGCCATAGGGTCAAACTGAAGTATACAACTACATTATACATTTTTGTTTAACATTGATTTTGAGTTTCAAATTATCTTCTTCCCTCCAGTCCCTCCCCCACCTATTGACAAGGGAAACAATAGGGTACTTATTATACACATCACGAATGTATTAAGCACCTAGTATGCTCTAGGCACTATACTAGGTGCTGGGGATAGAAAGAACAAAACAAAACTATTTTTGTGTTTAAGGAGCTTTGAATGACTCTGGGGAGTAGGTTAGGGGTAGGATGGAGAAAAGCATGTAATGAAATTTAATTGAATAAGCTTTTATTAAGTGCTCATAATATTCCAAGAACAAACTGCTAGGGGCTGGGGTTAAAGAGAATGGCTTCAAGAAGCTTATAAGTGCCTAGGAAATATTATGTACACAGGTAAGTATATACAAAATAAAAGTCATTCAGGTGATGGGGAGAGGAGAAAGCAGGACAATCTTGTTGGAGGTATCACTTTAGCCCAGCCTTGGGATTCAAGAGGCAGAAGTGATGTCAAGAAAGAGAATTCACAGATAAGAAAATACAAAAAGCATACAAAGTAATCCTTGGCGGCTATAATTGCAACTTGGGTGACCCTGTGTGCCACCTGAGCTGAGCCCAGAGAGAAGCTGGGGATTACCCAGAGGGAAGGTGAGGTGTTGTTAGTCTCAGCAGTGAGAAAGGCTAGAATTCAAGCAATAAGGCAGCCTCTGTAAAGGTGCAAAGAGAGGAAATTATAGGATCTTTGATCTGAAGCTGGAAGGGACCTCAGAGACCATCTTGTCCAACCCCTTTCATTTTGAGGAAGCTATAGTTCCACGAGTGGGAGGTGAGAGATTTGTCTAAGGAGGTTAAAGGTCTTGCCCAGATCCCCAGGCAGAGGTGGATGAGATGGAATACCTTGGACAGGGAGCAACAGCAAGTGGGCCAGGCTTATAGAGAATAAGAGGGAGTCATGGGAAATCACGCTTAGAAAGAGGGCAAGGCATTAGATTGTAAAGGATGCCAGGATATGCCAGGTACAGGAGTCTGGTTTTGGCAGCGAGCCTTGAAAGCTTCTTGAGTAAGGGAGTGGTCAGACTCGTTCTTTAAGACTATCAATTTGGCAGCTGTATGGAGGGTTAGAGTGAAGAAGAAGAGATCTGAGGTGGGGAGACCAGGGAGACTGTTGTTTTACAACAGCCAGGAAAGAGGAGATGAGAACCTGAGTTAGGATGGTGATGGCCTGCATGGTGAAAGGAGTAGCAAGTGAAAGAGAGAATACAACGGGGCTTTGGGAAATGGGGGACTGAAGGAAAGCGAACAGTAACTGACGACTGCAAGTGTAAAACTGGGTGATTGGAAGGAGGCTGGTGCCCCAGAAGCAAATTCTGCCCTGTTTTAGGACAGTTTGAGATGCCTGTGGAACATTCTGGTAGTAACATCTAGCTATCAGTTGGTGACATGGGACTAGAGTTTAGATAGAAGTGCTGGGAATATCAATAGAAAAGTTAAAAAAAAATCCCTGTACTTAAAGAGCTCCCCTTCTAATGGGGGACACATCACACAGATACAGACAGACAGACAGACAGACACACAAACACATACATACATATCTGTATGCATAGATATATGGATAGAGATCTAGATAGACAGTTATCTAGATGGATAGGTGGACTTCTAAATAGATATATAGATATATGGATGAATAGATAGATATCTAGATAGATATCTGGATATATGGATAGATCTCTAGAGAGAGAAATATTTAGATGGATGGATAGATAGAGAGGTATCTGGATAGATAGGTAGATATCTGGGTAGAGTATTTATTAAGTACTTATTATATGCCAGATATTTCCCTAATGTAGTAGACATACTCTGGTTCTCCTTGCAGAGCTAGACAGGTTACATCTTCCCTTCAGGGGGATTCTAGTGGGTAACCCTGAGAGGATGAGCTGTTTATCCTCTATTACCATAGTTCCACCACCACCCCCAGTTAAGTTCCACCACCACCCCAGCTAAGTTTCACCACCACCCTCCAGTTACTGATACTAGTACCAGTAATTAGACTAGCACCTCACTTCCATTTAAGAATTAACATCAATTAGGTTTTACAAAGGGGAATTTACTTCAAAAGATATAGCAAGAACAAAATTTCCCCCAATACCTCCAAGCATAATTTGGGGTGGGGGGGGAAGGAATGAAAGGAGGATTAGGATAAACATTTAACTAAGATCCTACAAAGCATCATTCCAACCAAATCCAAGCCCATGGGCAGCCTGACTGCTGGATGATTCCTTCTCCTGGTTTCTGCTGGCCTTGGTTCTTGTTTGTTCTTCAGCCCATTGGTGCTAGGTTGGCTGCAATGCCTCACCTAGAACTCAGGTTCTGGAATTCTGGGATGCAGGAGCACATTCATGATGACCTTTTACATTCACAAGGTTATGAAACTCTATTCCATTTACCTAGAACAGGGGGGCAGAAATGAAAGATTACTCATCAAAATCAGTTTTTTATAGGCTAGATCTAAGATAAGAAATGGTCCTAAGGCACTTTACCTACATAGCATGGTCTTTCACTAGACACTATGAGCAAAGGAGATAACCGAAGCTGGCTTGAGCCTTTCTCAAGATGCCAATAATTCTAGATACGTAGCCAATTTTAAAAGCCTCCTCTAAACCACATAGTCAGACAATGGGAACCTAACTGTCCCTAGACAAATCACTTAACTGCTGCTTGCCTCACCTGTCAGAGCCAGGGCCCCACGAGGTGGAGGGAGAAGATGAAGTTAATGGAAGGAGTGAGTGTAGGCAGAGTGATGAGGAGACTGGAGGCAACTAGGTGGAACAGTGCTGGACCTGAGGTCAGGAAGCCTTGAATTCAAGTTCAGCCTCAGACATTCACTAGCTGTGTGACCCTAGACAAAATTACTTAACTTCTGTTTGCCTCAGTTTCCTTGACTGTAAAATGAAGATAATAATAGCCCCTCCGTCCCAGGATTGCTGGGAGGACCAAATGAGATAATATTTGTAGGCACTTAGCACAATGCTTGGTATAGTAGGAACTATATAAATGCTAACTATCATTATTGTTACTATTAGATGTATATAAATAGGGACTGGATATGTTGATTTGGAGTTCTTCTGTATAGAGAGAATAACATAAAGCCATAACAGCTGACTGGGCAGCTAGGTGGCACAGTGGATAGAGCAACTCAGGAAGACTCTTCTTTCAGAATTCAAATCTGGCCTCAGATATTTACTAGCTGTGTGACCCTGGGGGAGTCACTTAACCCTGTTTGTCTCAGTTTCCTCATCTGTAACATGGACTGGAGAAGGAAATGGCAAGCCATTCTAGGATCTTTGCTAAGAAAATCTCAAAGGGGGACATGGAGAGTTGGGTATGACTGAAACAGATGAACAATAACATAGGAGCTGATGTGATCAAGAAGGGAAAAGAAGAGAAAGTCCATGATAAAGCCCTGGGATACACCCAGATGTTAGGAAAGAACATGAGTGATTGCACAAAAGAGACAGGGAAGAAGCTCTGAATACGAGGGAAGCCAAGAGAGAACAATGCTGCTAAAACCTAGGAAGAAGAAGGGGTCCAGGAAGATGGGGTGATCTGAGTGAAAAGCTGCAGAGAATCAAGAGGATAAGAGCTATGAAAAACCCTTCAATTTAACATTTAAGAGATCATTAGTATCCTTGGAGAAAGTACTTTAAGTCTAAAGTAGTGAGGTCCAGAACCATATTGAAGAAAGTTAAGAAGGGTGAGGCTGAGAGATGAAGAAACCGAAGTAAGGAGTATAAAAGACATTTTCTCTGAATTTGGCCATGTAAGGGAGAAGATATACAGTTTGCTATAAGAGTAAGGGAGTATTAAGGGCAGGCTAATTAAGCTGAAGAAGTTTTAGGGAGATGTGTCTTGGGGGTTTTGATTATACTTCCCTATATGGAGAGTACATTACATAATGTATATATGTACATAGTATATATGGAGAGTACATTAACACCCTCCTGAGAGGACTGAGGTGATTTCCTGGGTTTAGCAGTCCATTCACTGACAATGAATAGTTTGATTGGCTAATTCTGTTGTGATTAGAGTTGTCCTCTTTGTGGTGGTTGCTCATTTTTCATTTGTGTCCAGCTCTTTGTGATACCATTTGGAGTTGTTTTGTTTTGTTTTGCTTTTTGGAAGGGAGGGCAATTGGGGTTAAGTGACTTGTCCAAGGTCACACAGCTAATAAGTGTTAAGTGTCTGAGGCCAGATTTGAACTCAGGTCCTCCTGACTCCTGGCCTGGGACTCTACCTACTGTACCACCTATAAATAGCACTCATAGGTTTGGACTATCACAGGGAAAAGCATAACAAAACCAAGATTGCATAATATATCTTGTCTCTTTCGTTCTTTCTCCCCTATTCCCACCACAGTGAGTTACTAATGGCAACCCTGAATATGTAGAGACAGGTGCAGCACGTTACAGGAACCTCCATCTTCACCATGTGGACCAGTGAAGTGGCCTCGATCAGCTCCTCAATCTTGTGACCCCAGGAGAGAAAGAAATCACATGACATCCTCCTGACTAGGACTTTATTGGACAACACTGAGTTACTGGACAGTTGGAGAACCCAGGCTTCCATTGCAACTTGTTTAGGTGAGATACCCTGACTTTCAAAGTTAGTTGTAGTGGGTCTTAATTGTTTCTGTGACAGAAGGACTTGTTCAGACTGTTGTACTCTTCCTTTGATGTAACAAAATGCTATTAAGCTAAATATTTGCAAATAAAAATCCTATATCCAGATTAAATTATAATTACTTGCTTTATTTTGTGACCTACAAGATTTAGACATTCTATGATCAAGCTTTTGCTTCACAGAAATTTTTGATTGCCAGGTATTGCCAAACTCCTTATTTGTGACATAATGAAATAACATTTACAAAAATAATAATTTAATGGATGTAATGTAAATTATAAAAGATGAAACACATGTTCCCAGCACTGGAGAAGAAACAAGAGACTGAGCCATGACATGCAAGAACAAAAAGCTTGGACTTTACTACTGTGATTTATTCAGATAGTGCAGTTCTGACAGTGAAAGCTGACTCTCCCTAACCCTAAATTTGTCTTCTTTCTTGGGGTTAGGGCCTGTCCAAGCTCTCAACACTAGTATTATTCCCAAAAGCTTATACAATTCCCTGAGGCAGAAGGTGGGACTCATCAACAAGGGGAGGAAAAGTAGATGCAGTCTTTCTGGATTACTATGGGTCCTGTGGGTTGTTTAGATTTTCTGTGGGGTGAAATGAAGGCTGCCTATACTCAATAATGCATTTTTACTTTGAGTATTTGCACAGGTGATAGGGATCTTTTTAACCATTTCAGGGAAGACCTTTGTTGTTGTTCAGTCACATCAGTCAGACACAACTCTTTGTGATCCCTTGGACCATACTGGTCATGGGGTTTTTCTTGGCAAGGCTGCAGGAGTGGTTTGCTATTTCCTTCTCTAGTTTAGGGAAACCTAGACATGAGCTGTATTCTGAGTCTCCTAAGGGAAACTCTGAAAGGGAGGGGCAAAAAAATCAAAGACATATGCTTGAGGTTGGGACAGGGCAAAAATCTGCAGGATCCATCCTGGTCAGTGAAAGGTCCTGAGTTTGTGGTGCAGGACATGGGTTACATTATTTATATTCACTTAAAAGAAGTTTGTATTTCTTACCCTTAATTCCAGAAGTAGTTCAAAACTGTTTATATCTCTTTCAATTCGAGAAAAAATCACATTGGTATTAACATTCGTGCAATCCTTATTTGTGTTTTCATTAGTCAGTAGCTGTTAACAGAAAAAAAGCTTCTCCATCACATCCTGTTTGGCTTTTAAAACCCTTCATAGCCTGTTCTCTTCCCACCTCTCCAGTTTTCTTATACTTCATTTTCTTCCATGTACTTTGTGATCCAGTGACATTGATCACCCTACTGTTTCTTGCACAAGACACTCTATCTCTGAACTCTGGGCATTCACACTGGCTGTCCCACACACCTGGTACTCTCTCCCTTCTCATCTCTGCCTCCTGGCTTTCATGTCTTCCTTCAAATTTCAGTTAAAGTCCTGACTTTCTTAATTAATACTAGTGCCTCTGTCTGCTGATTATCTCCAATGTATATATGGACTATTTGTGCCCAACCTATAATAAAGTTTTCCAAGCATTTATCAGCCAGACCAGCCACAGTGTGACACACACCGTACTTTGACCCCAACATAGTGATGTTATTTTGATCCTCTTTGAGCACAAACCAACAACCAATCTCCAATTCATCTTGTCTCCCCAATTAGACTGTAAGCAGTTTGAGGGCAGGGACTGTTGTGTTTGTTTGTGGGTTTTTTTTTTGACATTCTTGGTATCCCCAGCACTTAGCACAGTGCTTGGCACATAGTACATGCTTACTAGACTTGACTTATTCATTAGACATCCTAGTACCTTGTTTAGTACAGACAGGCCACACAAAGTAGAAGTGGATGCGTCTTATTTATCTGGTCCTCCTAACCTTTCATAGCTACCAAGTCCCAAAATTAAGGTTAGAACGAAGAAGCAGATCCTCTAAGAAAGCGGTTCTCAACCTGTGGGTCATGACCCCTTTGGGATCGAATGACCCTTTCACAGGGGTCACAGGGGCCGCCTAAGACCATCAGAAAACATGTATTTCCGATGGTCTTAGGAAGCAAGACACTGCTCCTTTATCCATCTCTAGGCTGGTCTGCCCACATGCAGATACGTCCACATACCATATGAGTATTAAAGGGTCGCAGCATTAGGAAGGTTGAGAACCACTGCTCTAAGACATCGAATGGTCATCTAGCCTTGACTTTGAATCATTCATCACCTCCAGAAATGGGAACTATACTATCTCCCATGGCTGCCCATCCCACTTTGGTACAATTCTAATTGTTAGGAAAGTTTCTTTATAATGATCCCAAAGAATTCCAAAGGACCCATGATGAAAATGCTATCCACTGCTACTGAGAGAAGTGAAAAGAACCAAGAGAATATTGGCAACAGCATTGTGTGATGGCCAACTCTGATAGACTTAGCTCTTCTCAGCAACACAAGGATCCAAGACAATTCCAAAAGTCTCAGGGTGGAAAATGCCATCCACATGAAGGGAAAGAACTGTGGAGGCTGAACGCAGATCCAAGCAGACTATTTTCACTTTTTTTGTTGTTTTTGTCTTTCTTGTGGCTTTTCCCCTTTGTTCTAATTCTTCTTTCACAACATGATTAATGTGGAAATGTGTTTAATGTGATTTACATGTATAGCCTATATCAGATTGCATGCTGTCTTGGGAGGAGGAAAGGGGGAAAATATCGAAATCAAAATCTTACAAAAGTTAATGTTGAAAACTAAAAATAAATAAATAAACCAAAAAATGCTATCCCCCTCCAGGGAGAGAACTGGTGAGCTCTAAGTATATACTAAAGCATACTTTTTTCACTTTATGCTTCTTGCTTCCCCCCCCAAAACAGTTAATATGGAAATACATTTCACATGATTCCATATGTATAATTGATATTATATTGTTTGTCTTCTCAATTGGTAGAGGCAGGAAAGAGAGAGAAAATTTGAAACTCAAAAAAAATTTGATTGTTAAAAATAAATTAATTTTAAAATTTCTAAAATTTGTCTTTAAATTTTAGCTTAAATTAAACCTCTAAAACTTCCAGTTGTTCTAATCTGACTTCTGGTACCAAGGAGAACCAGTCTAATTCTTCCTCCTTGTGATAGCTCTTCAAATACTTGAAGACAGCTCTCATGTTAGCCCCTTGTTCCCCTAATTAGTTCTCATCCCAATGATGAGGTGTAGGCTCTGGGACCCCCCCCTTTTGAGCTCTTCTTGAATCTTTGAGGTACATAGTCTGGGAAACCTCTTGAAGTCTGATTGAATCTTCAGGAGGCATTTGCAGAGGCCATAAGTATTTCATTGTGGCTGGGCCCAAACCTGTTACTAGCCTGGCCCTCCATTCTCAGTCTGCTTCCCACCCTGGAGCCTATCAAGATATCTTACATTGACCTCATTAACTCCACCTGAAGTCCCTCCCCAAACTCATTACTGGAGTCAGACCTCATTGGCTCCTCCTGAAACCCTTCCCCCAGCTCCTCCTCTGAACCACCCCTAGACTCCTCTGTACATAAGACCCCATCTTCCCTCCATCTTTGTGAGAGTACCTTAGGATAGCTTAGCAGAGACTTGCTCTGTAAGAGTCTATCCCATATCTTTCAATAAACTTTACTTTTTCTTTGGCTAAGAAGACTTGAGTGGAATTCTTTCAGCAGGACCCCGCATGTTGGTATTTTGGGGTCTCAGGCAACCCTAATGCTCTTTGGATACCTCTTCACCCTGCTACCACTATTTAGAGAAA
This sequence comes from Pseudocheirus occidentalis, assembly GCA_028646575.1. Lineage (NCBI taxonomy): Eukaryota > Metazoa > Chordata > Mammalia > Diprotodontia > Pseudocheiridae > Pseudocheirus > Pseudocheirus occidentalis. The sequence goes on from CM053596.1 coordinate 52,840,805, forward strand.
ACATCTTCATTTCAGCTCATTTTCATATGGCACCAATTAATTGAGCCTCAATTCATTTATTAAGTTTCAACTTTGTACCAGGCACTGTGCCAAGCATTGGGCATACAATGAAATGGAAAAATCAGTCCCTGCTCTCAAAGAGCTTACGATATAATGGGGGAAACAAAATGAAAACTACTATGAACAAATAATATATATGAGGGATAAATTGGAAATAATCTCAGAAAGAAGGCATAAATGTTAAGACTAATTAGAAAGGCTTTGCAGAAGGCAAGATTTTAGCTGAGACTTAAAGGAATCCAAGAAAGATAGGAAGCAGAAATAAGAAGGGAGAGAATTCCAGACCTAGGGGACAGTCAGTGAAAGTGCACAGAACTGACAAATAGAGCATCTTGTTGTAGGAACAATGAGAAGGCCACTGTCATGCTGCCACATATAGAGTATGTGGAGGTGAATGAGATTCAAAAAGACTGAAAATGTAGAAAGTGGACAATTCTGAAAGACTTTGAAAGGCAAGCAGAGGATTTGGGAGGTGGTAGGGAGTCACTGGAGTTTATTGAGTAAGGGAATGGCATGGTAGGGCTTGTAGTTTAGGAAGTTGAGTGAAGAATGGACTGGAGTGGGGAGAGCCTTGAGGCAGAGAGATCACCTTTCAGGGCCTTATGTAACATCTAGCAATCTACAAGGTAATTAGGGCCTACACCAGGGGGTGGTAGATGTTGTTTGTTCTCAAAGAGGATCATGACATTAGAGAGGTGGTGTCATGACATGCAAGTGAATTGAATTCAAGTGAATTCAAACCTGTGCAAAGTTACCAGCCTCACTTTTTCCTCTGGAGCCGTCTGGGTCCAGTGGCCAGATATGGAGCTGGACGACTGGAGATAGTCCGGGATGCAGTAGGCCCCTTTGGCCTTTTCAAACTCAGCTCTTAAACAGGTCTCAATTTGACTAAGGCAATGCCCATTCAGTGATTAAGGCTTAATAAGAAATGAGGCAGAGAATCACCTATTTTTTTTTAAATCGATCTGGGAGGGGAAGACTTTTAGGGTTTCTAGCCAAAACAGAAACAATTGCTATTCACATTGTATTACATTAACATTACATGGCAGTGGTGTCAGAGGAGAGAAGAGGGCATATATGAGAGATTTTATGAAGGCAGAGATGTCAGAACTTGGCAATAGATTGGATATAGAGAATGTGAGAGTCAAGGACCAAATTTAACTGTAAACCTAGGTAAATAGGAAAATGGTTGTATCCTCCACAATAAGAGAGAAGTCATTTGCATAGAGATGATAATTAAATACAAAGGAGTTAATGGCATCACCAAGAAAGAAGATCAGAGGGCCCAGGGCAGAGCCTTGGAGGACATTCACATTTAATGGGCTCAACCTGGCTGAAGATCCAGCTTCCAGCATAAGACGCTATGAAGGAGCTATCAGAGGAGGAGAACCAGGAGAGAGCAGAGTCTCCAAAAGTTAGAGAAAAGAATGGATTCGTAACTTTTTGTTAAAAATTAACTCCCTAAAGCTACAGAAGAGGGAGCCAAATAGAGTCCTAGACCTTAGGAGTCCTTGGGCTTCGAATGAGCTGATTATTGTAACAATGTTACATAAGTGAACAGCAAAATTTATGCATATAAGATACAAAGTAATTTGTGTAGCAACCGCAGGGAAGGTCTAATGTAGGAAAAAGCACTTGAGCTAAGCTAAGCTTTGAAGGAAGCCGGTGCTTTGTTACAAAAATAAATTGTTACTGTTTTGCTTTTTTTTTTCTATTGCTTATATTTTTCTTTATGTCTTGCCTTCTCTCCTCTTCATTTCTGGCCCAACTGTACTCCCACTGGGACTTCCTTTACTGACTTCGTCATGGCACCTATTTAGAAGCATTATGCAACCCCCTACCCCTTTCAATTTCCTTTATGTTTTGTCTTCCCCAAATTGTAAGCTCCTGGACGGTAGGAAATATCTTTTTTTTTCCTATTTGTATCCCCACTGCCTGGGATAATGTGGGTGCTTAACAAATGTTTATTGGCTGATTGGCTTCTATAGAGTTACCTATAATTTAAAAAAAAATTTTTTTAAAGAAGAATAAAAGAAAAAATTGAGTAAACCAGTCAATGCATCAAAAAGATCTGACATCTTATGTGTTATTCCACACCTTTGCACCCCTACCTGTACCATGAAGTAAAGAGAGGTGTCTTCTCATATCTCTTCTTTGGGGCTGAGCTTGTTTTTTTTTTTTCTAATTTCACAATATTCAGTTTTGATTGTTTTCTTCTTGTTTTGTCCATTTACAGTGTTGTAATCAATTGTGTATATGGTTTTTCTTGCTCTGCTTATTTCATTTTGCATCAGTTCATATAAATCTTTGATGTTTCTTGGGTGTTCATCGTTTCTTTCAGCACAGGGATATTCCATTACATTCACATACCCCAATTTGTTAAGCCCTTCCCCCATGAGTGAGCACCTCTCTTGTCTATTCTTTGCTACCACAGGAAGTGTTGCTATAAATGTCATGGTGATTATGGAGCACTTGTTTTGGTCAGTGACTTTCTTGGGGCATATGCCTGCTAGTGGAATCTCACCATCAAAGGATAGATGTTTTTACTTTATTTTCATAATTCCAAATCATTTAGAGCAGCAGTTCTCAACCTGTGGGTTATGTTCAATTTGTAACAATGAAAATACATCCCTGCATATCAGATATTTACATTACAATTCATAACAGTAGCAAAATTACAGTTATGAAGTAGCAATGAAAATAATTTTACGGTTGGGGGTCACCACTACATAAGGAACTGTATTAAAGGGTCACAGCATTAGGAAGGTTGAGAACCACTGAGTTAGAGGATAATTGTACTAGTTTGTATCTGCATCAGCAGCACATTAGTGTGCCCACGCAAACTAGGCATTTGAAGAAGCAAAGTAAACAGTGACTCCTTTTCAGAAATAAGGAAGTACCAGTGCAAAGATATTGAAAAGGGAGATGGAATGTCCGGTACAGGAAATGAGACATTCGATCTTCTTTAGAAGAAGCAGATGGGGATGTTTTTGTCCTCCCTTAAAAGGGATTTTTTTCTTTGCCATCTTGGCTCCACCTCCTAAAAGGGGTTTTAAAAAAATATTAATTAATTTATTTTGAGTTTTCAACATTCACTTCCATAAGATTTTTGGTTTTTGCTTTTTGGAGGGCAGGTAGGGTTAAGTGACTTGCCCAAGGTCACATGACTAATAAGTGTTAAGTGTCTACGGTCAAATTTGAACTCAAGTCCTCCTGACTCCAGGGCCGGTGCTCTATTCACTGTGCCACCTAGCCACCCCAACTGTCATAAGATTTGGAGTTCCAAATTTTCTTCCCCTCTCTCTTCTTCCCCTACCCCAATGTGTGCAATCTGATCTAGTCTCCACATATACATTCATATTAAACATATTAAAATAGATTTTGGGGGGGATCTTTATTTTCATTGCTTATATTTCCCCTCTGCTTTTCTCTCCCTATCCCCTCCCAGAGAGCCATCACTTATAACAGAATGGGATACTCCAAACTGAACACAACCCTCCAGATACGATCTGACTAGGATAGAAGACAGTGGATTTTCGATCTTTTTCTGAGCAGTAGGTCTCTCTTAACAGAACCTATGATCACAGAGCTGTGTTTGTTTGTTTGCAGTCAGATCATGGTGTTGGTTCATGTTAAGTTTACGATTAATAGAAAGTCATACAGGCCTTTCTTTGAACCATTACCTAGATGTGCCTCCTCCATATTGCTTTTCTGCAGCTGATTATTTTAACTAAAAAAGAAAATATTTACATTTACCTCTATTAAATGTCATCTTATTAGTGTATGCGTGGGGGGGTTGGTCAGGATCCTTAATGATCATTTGCTTTCTACCCAGATCATTTGATAAAATTACAGAAGGTAAAGGTCAGGGAACAGAGTCAATGAGATGTCATGGTCTTAAAGGAAGTAAAAATAAGGGTTTATATTGTTATCCCTTTGTTAAATTTAAAAGAGATTCTTCAAGCAAATTTGATAGAAGCACTTAGCCACTAGCTGGAAGAGCAATCAGCCATAATCCTGGTGGCTTTTTAAAAAGCAAGACACGCTGTCTAGGCAGTCAGGCAAGACAGCTCCGGCAGTGGAGAAAAGAGCCAGGTCTTGAGAGAGAGTTACTCTTTGCCTCCTAGGAAAGAGAGGAGCTTCTTTCTCCTTCTGCCACGTTAATCGTTTTGTCCTGAATGGGACTACTCAGCCAGGAGGAGATGCTTTGTCCAATAGAGATCAGCCTCAGAGAGTCTCACTTCCGAGTGGAAAGTTAGTACCAGCAGGGAAGATCTGAGTTCCAGAGTGGAAAAAGTCCAGAGGGTCAGGATGAAGGATCTACTAAATAAAGACATTGTATCCAAGAGGAAGCAGCTCGTGGATACTTACTATAAGAAGAGAAAGGACATCAGGATTCTGTAGCATTGGAGGGATGAGTTACCTAGGCTACATGGCTTCATTACGTATGCTCCTTTCTATTAACGTATGCAACATGTGAGCACACTTTTCCACTGACAACAGCTATAACTACAGAGAGAGCGCTTGGGGATGTACTGGAAGCAGCTCAAACAGGCACTCTAGAGGATGCTGTTAAATTTTCATCATGATCATTTGCACTCTGGAAATCAGTAAGCTAGAAATCAAGGCTCGATGTATTATTTTGTTGATTTATAGATTTAAGAAATTGATGGGGAAAATGCCAATAATGTAGATACAAGTGCGTTATGTGTGCTTTTTTTTTCTTCCAGAGAGTCAATTGTTAAACATTTATCAACACATTTACCAACTTGTCTTTGAGCACACTCCACATTTAGGAGGGCTTTGTTACTGTTGTTCCTATAATGCCATCTGAGAAAATGCCTTTGTTTTAAGCTAATTTTATCTAATGGCTTAGTGCTAAAGGAAAATATACCAATGGGGGCTCAAGAGATGTAGTTTTAATAGTACATAGCCAGGCAGTACCTTGAACCTAGGGGTTCAAGTGTTTTCCAGTGGACCCAATCTGCAAGTCTGAATTGGGGAGGGGGGGTACCTCTAGAGAGGGTTCTAAGATTATGCTCATCATTCTATTAAATCTTTTTTTTTTGGTTCTTGACTCTGTCATCCAGAATGTTAGCTATCCATACCAACCTTAGCACTCTGCCAATTTGAGAAGCATCCAGTCTATGCCTTCTTCTAAGTCAGTGATAAGAATGTTAAGATCCACCAGCCCAAGTAGAGATCCTGAAGGTGTGCCATCATCACCACCACCACCATCATCATGATAGCTAACGTTTATTAATCACCTACTATATACCAGGCACTGGGCTAAACACCTTACAAATATTTTTCTCATTTGATACAAAAACCCTGGGAGGTAGGTGCTATTATCATCCTAATTCTGCAAATGAGAAAACAGAAGCACACACACACATAAAAAAGGTTAAGTGACAGCATCACATAGCTAGTAAATGTTTGATGCTGGATTTGAACTCAGGTCTTCCTGATTTCAGGTCTGACGCTCTATCTAGCTATTCCACTTTGTACTGAACTAATCCATTTGACCAGTTCAAGATCTACCCGCATGTAGATCTTGTGTCTACATGTCATTGAATTCACTTCTCTCCATCCTCTCCACAAGGATGTGAGCTTTTGTTTCTGCTGAAATTCAGGTATTATGTCTGTGGCATTGTCCTGCTCTCAAGGTATCTCCCAAAGAAGGAAGTGAAGCTAGTCAGTCTGGCATGATGTCTTCTTACATCATAGATGGATTTAGGGCTGGAAGGCATATTAGAGGTCATGGAGTTCAACAATCTTGATTTACAGATTAGGACCAGAAGAGCACAGAGGTTAAACTACTGCCTCCAAGATCACACAAATAGTAAGAGGCAGAGGGAGGATTTGAATTCAGGTCTTCTGAATCCAAATCCAGTACTCTTTCTATCATACCACACAGTCTAATTTAAGCCCTAAATGAAACCATTACAGCTTTTATTTATCACTGATCCCTTTCCTAAAAATGTCCACATACACATCCCTTTTAACATTATATTTTAGAATTTTACCAAGAATCAAAGTCAAATATGCCAGAATATAATTTGAATACTGTGCCTTCTTTCCTCTTTGGTAAATGGAGACATTTGCTGAACAGTACCTCCCCTTGATCCCTGCCTGAGTCTTTTCAAGGTCATGGAAAGGGTCTCAGAATCACACTGTTCATCTGGACCTAGTGATTTGAATTCATTGAAGGCACATAGTTGCTGCTTTATGATCTTCTTTCTTATCTGGGCTATCCACTCCCAAGTAGCCATCTTGATTCTGTCCTGTTCAGTCCAAAGGTCTTTCTCCTTGGTAGGAAAAAAAAACAAAACTAAAGAAAAAAAGCTGACTTTCGTTATCAAAGTTCTGACTTCTCTTAGTCATTTGTTATTATTCCCTCACCTTCCCCAAGCACTAATCCTTTCTCTTTTAAAAAAATTCCTCATTATTGCATATACATATGTACATATATTTGTTTATGAACATATACAATAGCATTTGTATAGTGGTATTATAATTATCCCAATTTTACAATTGAGGAAACGGAGACAGAAAAAGTCAAATGACTTACCCAGGATCACACAGCTAGTATGAGGTAAGATCTAGATTCAAGTCTTCCAGATCCTAAATGTAGTATCATATCCACTGTGCCACCTAGTTGCCTACCTATCTCTATATAATTATATATACTTTGTTAAAGCCCTTTTTTCTTGCCCTTCAAATTCATTGCCAACCTCAGTTCATTTTGAACTTTAACACACAGGTCCCTCTTCTTCAGAGCTAGGCCACTCTCATGTTCATTCATCTACTCTCACTTGCCTTTGCTTCCATCTCCTATCAATCTGTCTCACTGGGAGGCAAGGAACTGTGCTGATATATTCTGTTTCATTTTTTAATAATTATTTACTTAAATGTGTTCTGTATAATTATAAATATTTATAACAGGTTTTGTTTTTCCTGCCTTCTATTGGGTAGAAGAGAAGGTGGGGGAGGGAGAAATTTGGAACTGAAAAAAGAGAATTAAAAAGTTTCTGTGCTTAGAAAATAATGATAATAATAATAATTAGTGATAATAATAGTAAAAATATTAGTAATATAGCAAACTATTAGTAATTAATCAGTAATATTAGTAACAGTAAAATAATAAAAATTTTAAAATTAAAATTATCATTATAATAATATTTATTTATTTATTTATTCATTCATTCATTTATTCCTTTCATTATTCATTCATTATTCATTTCTAGGTAGCAGGATATAGTAGAGAGAGTGCTGGGTTTGGAGTCAAAAAGGCCCAGATACACACGCTCCCTATGGTGGGACCAGCTATGTACCTGACCTGTGGCAAGTCACTTAATGTCTCTAAATCTCTGTGGTTTCTTCAGTCTTATCTACTAAATCATAGATCAGATGGCTGTGAAAGTCTTGGTGGCCAGAATCCCCACATAAGGAATTCCTCATGTTGACAAGATCATATATTTATTTACTTAGGTTTCATTAGGCCAAGAGGACAAAGCGCTGACTCCTGAGTCAGGAGGGCCTGGTTCAAGCCCAGACTCTGACACATCCTGATTGGGTGACTCCAGATAAGCCACAAGCAGCGTGGAGATGGGGTATGACCCAAGGTCCTCTGAAAGAAACTTTCTCTCAGAAGTCTTTCTTAAAGGTCTTCCTTAGGTGATTTAACCAAGCTCCCTGAAAGTATAATAGGGCAGTTCTGGACCAATAAAGCAGCTCTTTGGGGAAGGATGTCCACGATTGAAATGTAGGGAGAATAATAGGACCATAGCGAGATTTCTATTTCATTACGTTAGGACTTCTTCCTGAAACCTCTGTTTTGAGGAAGGGCCCAGACCAGCCATCTCATGAAGAATCCCATGATTCTTCAGACGTGGCCACCTTGTCCTCCCCAAAGCATATCTCCTTTTGCGCCCCCCCCCCCTTACTTTTAGCTTCCTTTTTGGATATTGTCTTCTTCCCTTAGAATGTAAGCTCCCTAAGGGCAAGGTCTGGCTTCTTCTTTTGTTTGGGTTCTTTAAAAAAAAACATTTGTATCCTCAGTGCTTAGTACAGTGACTAGAACATAGCAGGTACTTAATAAATGCTTATTAGCTTGATTTGTTCATTCGAGGAGGGGGATTAAGAAAGGAAAGGGGAGAAAGAAGTGCATGTTAAAGGCTACAAAAGATACAAAGGTAAGTGTCTGAAGATCCAGGGTGACTATTAGGAGGAGCAGGAAACACTCGGGACTGATTGCTCTTGAATGTTTGGTGACTGGTCTGGGTTCAGGAAATGGTGGGGGAAGGGAGGATGGCCTTACTGGGCAACTGAATGAGATTCAAGAGTGAGATAGTATTGTATTGGAGGAGTGAGTATGGAGGGAAGACAGTTTCAGTGGGTTTACACTTGGGATTGATTGGGAAAGAGGAGTCAGAGAATATGTGGGGCACAGAAATTGTGACTGCAGACACTGGGAGACAGGCTATGTGTCTTGGACCAGGCATGAGTGCAGAGAGGCAACATGCCATAGGAGCCTTAGCCAAGAAGACCCGGGTTCAAGCCTTGTCAAATCCAAGCCAGCCAGCCACAAGCAGCCCACGACACTCCAACTGCAGCCCGAATCAGATCAAAGCGTAATAGGAAAATTCTTAACAAAATAAATGAAAATACAATCAAATATAATATAAACATGGTTTTCCTGGTTAATATGGACTCTTCAGGGATCCTTATGTAAGGTTTAATAGTCCTTGTTTCAGTCTGAGTTTGACACCACCATTGGAGGCAATTTAATAAGGGTATAAATTGCTGAGGAGGTGCTAACCTGACTTGGAAGAGGGACTTTCTTATTCCAAAAGTTCCCTATAGCACAGTTTCTAGGCCTATATCTAATATCTTCTGCTAAGTGGGCTTCATACCTCTCACTAGAAGGGTGGGGAAGTACCGGTACAGAATGTCACACAAACTATTAGTAAGGGGTCACTTTATTAGTTTTGCTTAATTTTGTGAGGTAGGGTTAGGAAATGCCAGTGATGCTTTATGTGTATGTGCATCTGTATGTATATGCATATATATAGCTACATTAATATCTGATATATCAATATGCACATTACATACAATATGTATACAGTGTATATGCGTGTATACATCAGCCCTCCCTCACTCAAATCAAAGTCAACTGCAAGTCACATCATCATTTCTCTGATGCCATGGTCCACTTCAAAAACAAAGGACTGGCACAAGCTGTGTGTACATATACACACACATTAATATATGATATGTTAATATATAGGTACATATATGCACACACATTAATATATTATAGCAATATGTACATTTTAATACAGTGTATATGTATATACACATTAATATATAAATGTGTACATTGCACATATATACATTAATGTATGACATTAATATGGCCATCTTACATACAATATGCACACACATATGTGTGTATATACATATATACATGCACACACATATTATACACACACATAGAATGGGTATGTAGACACCCATATGTATATGAGTAATAGGAGGAACTGGCCAATGAGCACATGATGATGTGGAAAGGAACAGCCAGGTTCTTTACTGGAGAGACTATGTAGGTATTATGTAACTGTTTCCTGTCAACTTACTGTGTGATGAAGTAAAGGCACTTTGGTTGGTTGCCGAACTGGAACTGAGAATGCGTTCAAAAGGTCCCAGTGGACAACCTTGGTTTTTTTCCTTCCTGCTGTCCAGGAGGTACACAATAAAGTTCTGAACCCCAGAGGGCTAGTGGAGACCTGATGCCTTTCCCCTCCCACCCCTCCCCCAACCAGGCCAGCCTGTAAGCACAGAGCCTCCTAAACAATTGCTCTGTCTGGGATAGAACCCTCTCCCGCTTATGGTTTTTGCTTGTTTGTCCATTTTTTTGCTTTTTATTTGCTTTTTCTGTTTTTATTTTTTTCCATAAAAGACCTTATGTTATCATGAGAGGTCAGAAGAGCCAACACATGTCCAGTGGCTAAGCCAAATTAAAAGCAGCTGTAAGAAATGCCTTCTTGACCCAGCCCAGCACTAAACCTACCTGTAAACAAACATGCAGGTCTCTACAAGCAAGTGTATGCTCCATTCACTGGCTATGCCACAGTCGGAAATGAACTTGGTCATGATAAATGCTTTGTCAGTAACTCTCTCCAGGCACCAAGATGGTAGAGGAGAAAGCAGCTCAATTCGGAGGGGTGTTTTTGCACTTGAGATTTTACTATAGTTTCTCAGTATGTATCCTTTTGTAAAAGCTAACTGATGTTAATTGGAAAATTGATACTGAGGATAAATCAGCTGGTTAAATTGATAGTGGAGCACCAATCAAAGGTATTGATGACATTGAGGAGCAATTAATTAGTGACTGATTTGGAGAAGAGAAAGTCCAGTAGGGTCAAGAGTGCAGCCTGGAATGAGGACATTTCTGGCAGGAACCAGACAATTAGAAGGAAAGACTGCAGTGGCAGGAATGTATTTCCAATGTGTAAAGTCAAGGGTAAAGGAGTTTCTGGGGCATTGGAAAGAAAGTTTGGGAGAGCCAGAGATAAAGCCTGGAGAAGAGTGATGATATGACTGCAGCAGAAACAGTATCTTGCACATAGTAGGTGTTCAGTGAACAGCTGTCAAGTAAATATATAATCTCCCAAGGCTTTAAATAAAAAAGTTAGAAGAAAAAGAAAACTATCGACATAGGTCTAGGAACTCTGGTAACATTTGAGGGTTGCAGGAATAATAGCCAAAAAAGCACCATTTATTCACAAGGGACAATATCCAAAGAATAAATCATTAATAAAACCACAGCTTCAGATTTCTATATAAAAACTCACAAAGTACAGGGGAACAAGATTAATTACAGATCCTAATGCAGAACGACAAATGACTGAGATTTGATGGGATTTAAGATTGGATTCCTGGGAGCCTATATGTCTTTCAAAAGGAACCACAGGGATAAAAGGGAGTGGTAGAGTGTCATTGTCTATAAGAACATAGCATCCTTTGAGCAAAGCCTGAAGGTCAATGTGAGAAACCTGATGAAAGCATTTGGGTGAGGATCAACAGAGCAAGAAAGTCAAGTCAATAATCACTGATTCAGTGTCTACTGCATGCCAGGCACTATGTTAAATGATGAGATACAAAGAGAGGTTAGAAAAAAAAAAAGACAGCCACTCCCTGACCTCAAGGAACTCACACTCTCTTGGGAGACACAACATGTGAACAATTGCATGCAAACAAGCTATATACAGGATAAATTGAAGATAATCTCAAAAGTAAGACACAAACATTAAAGAAGACTGGGGAAAGGTTTCTTGTAGAAGGTAAAATTTTAGGTGACACTTGAAGAAAGCCAGAAAAGCCAGGAAGAAGAGAGAGTAAAGCAATAGCATCATGGGGGTAAGCTACAAACCAGGAAGACAGAAGGAAGCATTAGCTGAGGAATTGGGAAAGAGATCACCAACTTGCTATATGGAATCATGATGTTACAAGGTGAGAGGTGAGGGGGATGTTCTTCCACTATATGGACTTCAGGACATCTCTCTGCCTAAAGCAAAACAGATGATAAAATTTTGCTTTAATTATAATTTTATCATTCAAAGGTTAGAGAAAGTGACAAAGAGGATGCTTTTCTAGACCTTAAGAAAGATTTGGAAAGGCTGGTCAGTGGAGCAGTCAGAATATACAACATTTACCAAGTTCTCTGTCTTACATGAGTGCTATTCCATGGCACCCCCAAAACAATTACAATAGGAACAATGAAGATCACTGATCACAGATCATCATAACAGATAGAAAAATCACAAAAAAGTTAGAAATATTTCAAGAATTGCTGAGTTGTGACACAGAGACATGATGTGACCATATGTTGTTGGGAAAATGGAGTCTGTAGACTTACTTGATGCAGGGTTGCCACAAACCTTCAATTTGTGAAAAACACAGTATGTTCAAAACACAACAGAAGAAAGCACAATAAAAAGAGATATGCCTGTATAGTAAATCTAAGCAAAAGAAAAAATTTAAAGGATAAATGCAAAAGCATAGCTTGGTCTTGCACAAATTGCAATAGAAGTACCACTATTCATAATTACCAGAGGCTCACAATGAAGGCTGAGGACAGCAAAAAAAAAAAAAGGGGGGGGATAGGGGGAAGGGGAGTGCTTAGATACATTCAAGGAAAGAAGAGTATCAGAGAAGGAATAGAGCCCCTACTTGGCTTGGATGTAATAGTGAAAAGGTTGAGATGCTCCACTTTTTCTGGACTTGGTTTGTTTGGAGCTTTTTTGGGGCGGGGGCGTTGTTTGTTTGTTTGTTTGTTTGTTTTTGCCAAAGAGAATGAACTTAGCCTAGGAAGGACAATACAAAAAATGAGTTAGTAGGGAAAACAAAACCAGATAAGAGTGGACACTGTAGGACAGCATCACTCTGCTATCTATAAGTTTAAGTCACCACACTCAGATAAAACTTCACAGAGTCTAGAGCACTAAAAGAACTGGTGGAAGTGATTACTGAGCCACTGCTGGTTAGCTTCTGAAGGAAGATGGAGATTGAGAGAGTTACCACAAGGCAGATAAGGGCAGACACTAGCAAAATTATTTTTTCAAAAGCCAGAGATACAGTCTACACACTGGGTAGGTGCATTTCACATCAATTTCTGCCAAATTTCTAGAGCATATTATTAAATGGATGGTTTGTGAACATATAGAAAGAGAAACAGTCATCACTAAAAGCAGCATCAAGAGGGTGTCACCCTAGATTCACCTCATTTCCTTTGCTCATAAACTAATTAGACTAGTTCATCAAGGAAATGCTGTCGAAACAGTCTAATTCAATTCCAGTAATGCATATGATAAAGTTTTTTATGCTTTTGTCTTAGTCCAAGCTACTTATTTCAAAAGATTTCTGTAGTTTGACAACTGAGGCACAGCTGTTTTGATATAAGTTTCACATAGGAAAACATAGAGAAATGAGCAGGGCAGCTAGGTGGCAGAGTTGATATAGCACTAGGCCTAGAGTCAGGGAGACCTGAGTTCAAATCCAACCTTAGATATTTTGTGTGACTCTGGGAAAATCACTTAACCCTGTTTATCTCAGTTTCCTCATCTGTGCAATGAGCTGGAGATGGAATGGCAAACCACTCCAGTATCTCTGCCAATAAAACCCCAAATAGGGTCATGAAAAGTCAGATACAACTGAAATGCTGAACAACAACAGAGAAATTAGTAGTTTAACTATTAACCAAGGAAGTTAATTTACCCTTAAACAAGTCACTTAATCTCTCAGCTTCTGTTTCCTCATCAATAAAGTGTAAATAATAATGGCACTTACCTGACCAGGTTATTGTGAGGATTATAAAATGAGATAATACTTTTAAAGCGTAATGGATGCAGGGGCAGCTAGATAGTGCAGTGAATAGAGCGTCAGCCCTGGAGTCAGGAGGACCTGAGTTCAAATGTGGCCTCAGACACTTAACACATAAAAACTAGCTGCATGACCTTGGGCAAGTCACTTAATCCCAATTGCCCTCCAAAAAGCAAAAAATAAAAATAAAAAAATAAAGTGTTATGCAAGTCTTAATGTGTCATATACATGCTAGTTGTTATTATTATTAACAGTAGCAATAGTAACAGTATTAAACTCTAGATAGCCTTAAGAAGCTATAGCTTTCCTGTGTGTTTCCCTTTGCTATAGAAATGTCCCATACTTTAAGGATTTTATGGATGATGGCCAAGAGTCTGTTCAACAGAGGATGGGATGCCAGGTAGAGCTAACCATTGTTAAAGGGCATTGTTTAAGAAGGAATGGGAAGATTATAACTGAATTGGAACTCTGGACCAAAGGTCTCATATAGAGAGGGTTCAATTCCACTAAACTTGATTGACTACCATGTTTATCTCTCAAAGTATTTTCCTACCTTGGAGTCAAGTACTGGATGTGTTTCCAAGCTTGGGTGGTATCGTAGGCTGAGAAACAGCTGCAGTTGCTCTTGATGTAAGCATATTTCCACAACAACTCTCCTTGCAGATAAGATGGAGAGTTATTGAGCTAGGGGAGCTGTCCTTGGCCCTGTGTTATTTAACATTTTTATGGAATGATTCGAATGAAGTCATCGGAGGTATCCTTGTCAAAATCAAAGATGACACAAAGCTGGGAGGGACAGTAATAAGTTGGGTGACAGCATCTGGATCCAAAATTATCTTGGTAGACAAATGATGAGCAGAATCGTATAAGGTGAAATTTAATAGGGGAAAAGGTAAAATTCTAGACAGCTGCAAGCAGTCAACTTCATGAGGGTGAGAGAGAAATGGCTAGATAAGCGTTCTTTGTGAATACAATCTGGGAGTGATGAAAATGAAGTGACAAAAGCTCAGGATTAGTCAACAGTGTGACAATGCAGCCAAGGAAGTGAATACTCTCCTAGGATGCATTAAGTGAGGGATAGTGTTCAGAACAAGGGATGTGATAGTCCTGTGGTCCTCTGCCCTGCTCAGAACACATCTAGTATCAGCCAGTCAGTCAACAAGCATTTAGCACCCTCTATGTGCTAGGCATGGGGTTAAAAACTCAAGGAGTTTATAATCCAATGCAGGAGGCAACATGCAAACAATAGTATAAAAACAACGAATGAAGTCGTTAACAGGATAAATGAGACAATCAACAGAGGGAAGGCCCTAGCATTAAAGGGGATTGAGCAAGGATTCCGGTGAAAGTGGGAAACCTTCCTCAAACTCACTTAACTGGAGTGCCTTCCCTTTAGTAATTATTTCCTATTTATCCCGTATGTCACTTGCTTTGTATGTATTTGTTTGTATGTTATCTCCCCCTATTAGAATGCAAGCTTCTTGAGGGCAGGGACTACCTTTTGCCTTTTTTTGTTTCCCCAGTGCTTAACACAGTGACTGGTACATTTTTTATTGTTGTTGTCCAGTTGTTTCCATTCTTGTCTGACTCTTCACCTGGCACATAGTAGGTGCTTAATAAATATTGATTGATTGATAACTGAGACTTGAAGGGAACCAGGAGGTGGAGGTGAAAGGAAAAGAATTCCTGACATGGGGGACATCGAGTGAAAATGCATGGAGTAGCGAGACTTAGTGTCAGGTATCTTGTGTTTGGTTCCTATTTTAGGAAGCATGTAGATAACTTGAACCACAACTTTGCTTTTTGGAGGGGGGAAGGCAGGGCAGTTGGGACTAAGTGACTTGCCCAAGGTCACATGGCTATTAGGTGTTAAGTGTCCAAGGCTGGATTTGAACTCAGGTCCTCCTGACTCCAGGGCTAGTGTTCTTTTCACCGTGCCATCATGCCATCCCAAACCACAACTTTGAGCTGTATTTATAAGGGAGCAACCAGGATGGAAAGAGGCCCTACAATGACCAGTTGAAGAAACTGGCGATGTTGAGCCTAGAGAATAGAAGACTTGGGGGTAAGGCAGCATTTAAAAAAAATTTTTTTAAATTTGTTTTCTTGTTTATGTTGTTCATTTTCATGACATTTTTGAATTACAATTTTTCTCCCCATCTTTCCCCTGCCCCAACCCTAAAACAGCGATCCCACTGTAAAGCCCCTCCCCTGCTCTGCTCACTTACTTTCTGGTAGGGCAGGGAGGGTCTCCCTATCCCAGC
>CM053596.1:52857011-52875311 GCA_028646575.1 Pseudocheirus occidentalis
AAGAAGAAGAAGAAGAAGAAGAAGAAGAAGAAGAAGAAGAAGAGGAGGAGGAGGAGGAGGAGGACGAGGAGGAGGAGGAGGAGGAAGAGGAGAAGGAGGAGGAGGAAGAGGAGAAGGAGGAGGAGACTTGTGCTTAGGGGTGACTGAGGTCCTGGGAGGCATATTTAGATAGGAGGGAATTCCAAAGCCAGCAACAGCAGTGGTATGGCTCAGACTCCAAGAGCAGAGCGAGATCTCATTTCTAGCATCTAGTCCAACCTGCAGAAGAATAACCAGGGCAAGAATGCCACACCAAAAGGGAAGCCTACAATTTTGTCACCTTGAACCAATAAGCTTTCCAGGTGGTTGACAGGGGCAGAGTCCAGCAGCATTCTTCTCTTGCATAGACCAAACCCAGGTCAGGAACTTGCAGAGCTCAGACTAGGGGAACAGCAATTAAACTTTGCTCTGTATCAAACCACTTTGGGAGCATGGAAAGCTTGCGAGTTCCCACCCAGACTGTACTCAAGATCCTGGAATAACCCAACACTCAATACCCTAAGAAAGCAGCAAAAGGATCAGCCCAGACCTTCCCTCTAAAAATGCAGCAGATGGGGAGCAGAGATAAGATGGTGGAATAAGAGAAAGCATTATAGCCTAACTCACCCATCACACTTCCTCCAAGAAGATCTATGTAATACACCATGCCCAATTTTAATCTAGAAATACATGAAAAATTGACAGTGAGTCATTTTTCCAGCCCAGGAAAGCTTAAGGAAACACACAGAGAAGTTTATAGATATTAGGAACAGGGTCTAACCAAGAGCACAGGTGGAACATTCCAGTACCCCAGAGACTGAAAGAAAGCCAAAACTGGGTACCCAGGGCAAGAAGCACAAAGGCAAGAAAAGATCCTAGAGGAATCCCTGAACTAGCACAGGATGCAGGAGTGGGCGCCATCTGGCAGTGTTGTTACCCACTACCTAGTTCTGTGTTACAGATATAGTGCAGAGAGGAGTGGTCCCAGAGGAGTGGTCACCAGCAGGGTCCTGGCTGTGTATTGAGCAAAGAACAAGTTCCAGAAACAAACAGTAGTTCTTTGACTCTGATCCCAGGAACATAACAGGGACTGTTTTTATATTAAAGCCCAGAGTGGAAGCCTCCAATGGAATAACCAGACTAGGAGTGCAAGACCAAAAGGGAGCCAAAGTCCAGTACTTTGAACTTGCAGAGCCTCCCAGTGGATTAATAGTGGCTGAGTCTAGTAGCAGTCTACTACAACTCCCAACCAGGGTCAACAGACCCAAACCTGGCAGAAACTTGCAGAGCTCAGACCGAGAGGTTAGTGAGCAGACTTTGTCCCAGATCACATCACTCTGAGAGTTTAAAGGCCCCCAATCTTAGCTATGAAAGCAGCAAATGAGTGTTAAAGGACAGAAACTTAGGAGAGACTATCCCCGCAGAAGTACACAGAGTACAACCCTAACAAAGTCCAGTCATGAAATAAGCTGGAAGAATGAGCAACCAAAGAAAGAATACTGTCATAAAGAGCTATCATGGTGTTAGGAAGCTCAAGACACAAACCTTCTTTTTTTCCTTTTTGGAGGGGTAATTGGAGTTAAGTGACTTGCCCAAAGTCACGCAACTAGTAAGTGTGTCAAGTATCTGAGGCCGGATTTGAACTGAGGTCCTCCTGATTCCAGGGCCAGTGCTCTCTTTACTGTGCCACCTAGCCACCCTGAGAATATCTTAAAAACATCTATAAGCAAAGACTCAAAGAAAAATGCAGCTGGGAAACAAGTCCATCCAGAATAACTTTAAGAATCAAAGAAAATGTTTTTTTAAGAAAATCTAAAAAAAAAAATTTAAAAAGCCAAATAGAACTACAGGAGAAAGAAATGGAAAAAAAAGGATTAGTAACTTGGAAAGAGAGATATCAAACCTTAAGAAGAAAATAATTCCTTAAAAATTAGAATTGATGAAATAGAAATTAATGACTCCATGAGATGTCAAGATATATTAAAATAAAGTCAAAAGACTGAAAAAAATAGAAGAGACTAACTATATGATATCTCAAAGAACAAGCAATTGACCTGGAGAACAGATTAGAGAGAGATGTTCCAAAGAGCCCAGACCTAACCTCGAGTCTAAAGTCAGGAAACAGGTTGGAAGACTGTGCAAACACAAAAAGAATCCTTCCATAAAGAGATAGTACAGTGACAGAGATGCTCAAGTCATAAATCTAGGAGAAGAAAATGACTCTAAAATATCTACAAGCAAAATCCAATTAGAATTCCTGAAAGAGAAAAATAAACAGTTTTTTTTTAAGAGTCAGAAGTGTTTTTACAAATGAAATAAAGAAATTAGAACTATGGAAGAAAAAAATGGGAAAGAGAATCATCAGCTTGGCACAAGAAGTAAAAAGCCTTGTTCAAGCAACAAACTCTCTGATAATGAGAATAGACGAAAAGGAAGCCACTGATTTAATTTTATTTTACTTTTCTAATTTTTTCGTGGGGAAGAATATTTTATTATTTTTCCCCAATTACAACAGCAAGAAATTTTAAAGTAAGATTGAAAGACTGGGGTAAAAACAGATTGAGGAGGAAAAAAATTAAGAATCATTGAACTATCTGAATGTTGTGACAAAAAAAAAATAAGGAAGCTAGATACCATATTTCAAGAAATCTTAAAAGAAAACTGCCAAGATCTCTTAGAACCAGAGGGCAAGGTAGAAATAGAAAAAATCTACCACTTACCTCCTGAAAGAAAGCCCAAAATGAAAACTCTCAGAAACATCATAGCCAGAATCCAGAGTGTCCAATGTAGAGATCATTGATAACCTTGCAAAGAACAAGTACAGTTGAGGGATGGGAACAGAAATCAGATTAGAAGGGTTGAGAAGTCAATCAGTCAATAAGCATTGACTGCTTACATCGGTGGGGGTTCAAGCTGATGACATTAGAAAATGATTTCCAGTTCCTTACAGATATCTCTGGAACCTGAAGAGCATATGTATAGCCTTCCTCAGAGACCTGAAATTTATCTGTGAGAAGCAGCTATTGGAACAGGGGCTAGAGAGCTGGGCCTTAAGTCAGAAAGACCTGAGTTCAAATCTGGCCTCAGACATTTACTAGCTGTGGGACCCTGGGCAAGTCATTTAACCCTGTTTGCCTCAGTCTTCTCAACTCTAAAATGGGGATAATAACAGTTAGTTACTTATCAGGGCTGTTATGAGAATCAAATGAGATTATACTTGTAAAAATACTTAGTACATTGCCTAGTTCATAGTAGGATGCTATGTAAATGCTTATTCCGTTCCCTGTAGGAATGTGAGTTAAAAGAAAGATCCTTGGAGCTTCTATGGACTAGACAAAGAGAAGCAAAAAATGGTTCCTGACCTCAAGAAACTTAGATTTTTTTTTCTTTTTTCTTCTTTTTTGTTTTTTGGAGGGAGGAAGGCAGGGCAATTGGGGTTAAGTGACTTGCCCAAGGTCATATGGCTAGTAAGTGTTATGTGTCTGAGGCTGGATTTGAACTCAGGTCCTCCTGACTCTAGGGCCAGTGCTCTATTCAGTGTGCCACCTAGCCACCCCAGAAGCTTATGTTCTAAGAGAGGAAACAGCATGTAAATAACAATATATTATACATACATATATGTTCTATGTCATATATCTATAGATATCTATGTATTCAATATATGTATAATTATTGATATACCACATTAAACATATATCTACACTGTTATATATCACATATATCCATATATGTTATGTGTGTGTGTATATATATATATATATATATATATATATATATATAAAACACATAAACAGACACATATATATTATATATATGAAATGGAAGGAAATTTCAGGCCTCTTTCATTTGTTACTTGTTATTCCTGAAACGCTAGGAAGATTTTTCTTCTCATTTGTATGTGTTTCCCCAGTACTTAGGGTCTTTAGTGTGTCTGCCACACAAGTAAGCATTTGAAAAATACTTGTTTATTTGACTTGTCTTTAATTGACTGCGTTCTGATAAACATTTAGCAATTTTTAACATATAAAAATGCTAATTACCAAATAAAGATGTATTTATGAAAAACTGATTTATTCTATTTCTCATGTGTATATACATGGTAAACTCCAGAATTTATTTCCTTTTGAATTGAATGGAGGGACAGGAAGGTTCACTGAAAACCCAGGAGAACGGGGACCAAAAATAGTTGGAAACCTTTGTCGAAGGGGATCAGAATTCCTCTTGTACTAACATTCATCCTGTTAGTACTTGTGGTATGGGGCACATCGTCCCCCTCATCTGGTGACCATCATCTTGCTTCAATACTTTCAAAGATCTATAATTTCATTAGGATGAGTCCGACTTATCCTTACAACAATCCTGTAAGGTAAATGCTATTATTATCTACATTTTACAGCTGAGAACGTCAAGGCAAACAGAGGTTAGATGAGTCACATCGGGTCACATAGCTAATAAGTGTCTGAGGGTAGATTTGAATTCAGGTCTACTTGATTCCAGACTTAGCGGGCTACCTTGTTGTCTAGCAAATGTCATCTCAGAGGTGTGCTCGTAAATGTTTAACAATCAGCTCTCTGAAAACAAAAAATGTGCATACATGCTATTCTTTGAAGTTTAATCTTTACTATCAACATTTTCTCCATCACTTTCTTAAGTCTAGACAATTGACAACACAAAGAAATCAAGTCTTGGTCTGTAATGTTTGCTTTCCTTTTTGGAGGGAGTGAAGGCAGGGCAATTGGGGTTAAGTGACTTGCCCAAGGTCACACAGTTAGTAAATGTTAATTGTCTGAGGTTGGATTTGAATTCAGGTCTTCCTGTCTCTAGGACCGGTGCTCTATTCACTACATTTAACAATCTGCTCTTCCAAGCTGACTCTAGCACACCTCTGTCTCATTTGTTCCTTATATGGATTCTGGCAATATTGGTATTAGTATTTCCATTTTACTGTTGAAGGAACTGTGGCCTCAGCTGGGATGATTCCTTCTAGGCCAGGTATCCGGTTCCCTAGCTATAGGTACCTTGTCCCTCCTCAAACCACATTGGATCTTCTTTGCATGTAGTTTCTGTATACTTTGTTCTTCCTTCTCTGTGACCTTGTTGAGAGCAAAATACATAAAGCTGAGGATTTGAAGTCAAGGAAACCTGGATTCTAGTCCCACCTCAGAGATTCACTAGCTATTGTGACCCTGAGCAAGGAGGCTTCTGTTTCATTATCTGTATAATAGGGACAAGAAAGGGACCTACCTCACTGAGTTGCTGGGGGAAAAAATGAAATTTCTTATATACACACACACACACACACACACATGCATCTATACATACATACATATATACACGTACACATTATATTATACATAATATATTATATTCTACATACCCATATGCATATTATATTATATATACACATACATATTATATTACGTATACATATACATATATAAAATTTTCCTAAAGGAGGGCAATGCCAAGGAATGTTCGGATTAATGAAATATTGTGCTCATTTCACATGCCAGCAAGGTTATGCTTAAGATTCTACAAATTAGACTTCATCAGTATGTGGATCAAGACTTACCAGAAGGGCAGCTGGTTTTTGAAGAGGTAGAGGAACTAGAGACCAAATTGCCAACATTCACTGGATCATGGAGAAAGCAAGGGAGTTAAAAAAAACTACTTTTGATTCACTGACTACACTAAAGCCTTTGATTGAATGGATCACAATAAAATTGTCAAGTCCTCAAAGAGATGGGAGTACCAGGTCATCTTACTTGTCTCCTGAGGAACCTATATGTAGTTCATCAGTAACAGAAGTAAGTTAGAACTGAATATGAAACAACTGGTTGGTTTAAGACTGGAAAAGGAGTACAACAAGGCTGTATTTTGTCATCCTATTTATTTAACTTATAAGCAGAGTACATTATGTGAAATGCCAGTCTGGATGAATCAAAGGCTGGAATTAAGGTTGCTGGGAGATATATCAACAATCTCAGATATAAAGATGATAGCATTCTGATTCCAGGAAGTGAAGAGGAATTAAGAAGCCTCTTGATGAGGGGGAAAGAAGAGGCTGTAAAAGCTGACTTGAAGCTTACCATAAAAAAAAAAAAACCTAAGATTTTGGCAACTGGTCCTATCACTTCCAGGCAAATAGAGGGAGAAAAAATGGAAGTAGTGTCAGATTTTATATTCTTGGGATCAACAATCACTGCAGACAGTGACAGCAGCCATGAAACTAAAAGACTCACTCATTGGGTGGAAAGTTATGGTACATCTGGACAGCATACTAAAAAGCAAAGATAGTACCTTGCTGACAAAGGTCTGTATAGCCAAAGCTATGATTTTTTCTATTAGCACTGTGTGACTGTGAGAGCTGGACTATAAAGAAGGCTGAGTGCTGCAAAATCAGTGCTTTCCAATTGTGGTACTCGAGAAGATTTCAAGGAGGTCAAATCTGTCAATATTTAAAGAAATTAATTCAGACTATTCACTGGAAGGTTAAATATGGAAGCTGAAGATTAAATACTTTGACCACATAGCAAGAAGATGGGATTTATTGGAGAAGACCTTGATACTGGGAAAAATTGAAGGCAAAAAGATAAGGGGATAGCAGAAGATGAAATGAATAGTGTCAAGAAAAGATTGAACGTAAACCTGGATAAACTTCAAGAGATAGTGAAGGATAGAAGAACCTGGTATGCTGTGATCCATGGAAATCACAAAGAGTCAGACATGCTCAAGAAACTGAACAACAACAAATAAAGGGTTTTGCTGATCCTAACACCTATTATCCCCTATGGTAGAATGGACAGCAAGGAATGTTTTGAATTTTTACTTGTAATCTCCCTCCCCACCCCCACTCCCAATCTGGCAGTAGGCTTTTACTTGTAAGGCTGATGAATGATTACCTTGAAGATAAGATGACCGGGGCAGTGTGACAGATGTCTTCAAGAATTTGAAAGGCCTTCTTGGGAAAGAGGAGACCAACTGGTTCTGCTTGGTCCCTGAGGGTGGCCACAGGAGCAATGGAAGCAAATTATGGAGAGGAAGACTTCGGCTCCATGTAAGGAAAAGCATCCTAAAGAGGTGAACTGTCTCTAGGTAGAATGGGACTCTGGGAAGTGATGGGCCCCCCCTTATTGAGGATTAGATGGCACCCCTATCGGATATGTTGTAAAGAGATCTTTACAGCACCAGAGATCTAGGGCTGAATGGTCTTAGAGGCCATCTTATACCCTCAGATGAGGAAAAGAGGTCCAAAAACAAGTCAGATGTCTTGCCCAAGACCACACAAGTAGTACTGCATCAGTTCCTATGATTTTAGTCCCTATACTTGTAATTGTACTTCATATGGATTGGAGAGATAGCCTCCGGGGTCCTTCTCACTTTGAAATGTTATAACTTGAAAAATGCAAGTAGATCTCCTGACCCCAGTCTTCTTGCCTTAGTAAGTCCCCCACCCAGAGCTCTCCAAAGTCCTGCACACATGGGATGGCTTAATATTTCTGTAACTAGGCTGAGAGCTCTCAGGGTCTTATTCTCTTGAAGTCTCTCAATGCTGGGCTTTTACATTTGCTCAGTAAATATTTGGCTTCATAGATTCAGAGACAGAGGAAAAACAAAAGATCTCTTAAATTCTTACCGGCTTGAAATGCTTGGATCTTATGAACTTTGCTCCTTCTTGGTAGCTCTGATCCAACAAGGAATTTGAAAACAATTGACTAGGAGGAAGGTTTGGCATTGTCTATGAGTCCTTTTATCCAAGGGCTCCCTATCTCTACTTCTCAGACCCAGAGTTAGCAGCAAGCCCTCCTGAGGTTTTGGAACTTTAGTTTCATTTGGCTCATATGTATATATCCCAGGCAGCTCTCTTCAGTGAATATACTTGTGGAGTGGAGGCAGCCACAAAAGCAGGCTCTTAACTTTGTGTGTGTGTGTCCTGGACTGCTTTGGCCTTCCTGTGAATCCTATGGACCTGTTCTGAGAATCATGTTTTTAAAAAGAAAAAAAAACCATAGAATTACAAAGGAAACCATTTATATTGAAATGAAGCTGTATAGTATTTTTTCTTTCTAAGTTCACTGACCCTCTAAAATCTATCCACATACTTTAAGTTTATCCACATTACCTAAGTACATTAACCAGGAACTTTTGGTCCAAGCACCTTTCATTACAGGATAGACCATGGAATGGGGGATGCTGTATATACTGGTTCAAAATGTAAGCCCTAGACTAGAGAAACATGACTTTAGGGAAGGATTCCCCTTTCTCTCTGCAGAACCAAGACTACACTAAAAAGCACTTTAGGTCTATTTAGGGAATTGGCCATATACATCGTGACTGGAAGTTTCATTCCAGAGGGGTTTTTTTGTTTTGCCAAAGGGATAAAAGGAGAATTTTTTGCATACCCTATCCCTCAAACTTCATCCTAAGGGCCATCTTTCCCTTAGCCCAGCTAGCTCTCCTCAATCCAGTCTGCTTTAGTAGGGAGCCTGTTTCCCAAGGATCATGGGATTATAAATACAGTAGTCCCTTGACATTCACCAGGGTTAGCAAATGTGAAAAACCTTGAGTAACTCTATGGCCCACCAAAAATCTTTATTTTTAATAGTTCTGATCATACTTATTTATCACACAAAACAAGTAAAACAACACACTGCACCCATGAAAAGGTTGCAGTTTCTACTCCAGAGATTAGTATCTCCCACACTATGGCACGGTCCTCGCAGCCTCCAGAGCCGGTACAGCAAACGCTTCAAGGGTTTCCTCCTACAAAAAGCACGAGAGACAGCGATCACAGCAGGAGAAAACCACGTGACCGAGTCTGGCTGGTAGAGAGACAAAGAGGAGGCACTCCCAAAAGAGAGAGTAGCCTATAGCTCTGTAGTGCACTGAAACTTTTAACAGAATTGAACTTTTTATGATAAATTTATGGATGTATATTTATAGGGGTAGCTAGGTGGAGCACTGGATAGTGCACCGGACCAGAAGTCAGAAAGATCTGAGTGCAAATGCGGCTTCAGATGCTTATTAACTGTGTAACCCCGAACAAGTCACTTTAACCCTATCTGCCTCAGTTTTTCCTCCTCTGTAAAATGAACTGAAGAAGAAACGGCAAACCACTTTAGCATCTTTTTTTTGGAAGGGGGAAGGCAAGGCTATTGGGGTTAAGTGACTTGCCCAAGATCACACAACTAGTTAAGTGTCAGGTGTCTGAGGTCAATTTGAATTCAGGTCTTCCTACCTCCAGGTGGGGTGCTTTATTCACAGCACCACCTAACTGCCCCGGACTCCAATATCTTTGCCAAGAAAACCCCACATGGGGTCCAACTAAATGTTGGACACAACTGAGCAAAGAAAATGTGTACTTATGGCAGTAAACCATAAAATAGATTAATAATAGTATTTATGCATTTTTGACTTACTAATTTTTTTGTTTTGTTTACATATGTCCACTGTCTGCTATTTTCTATAGTTTGCTACAAATCTCCAAAAGTTCCCATTTAATTTTTGGTGGCCAACCAGTAAGTAAGCAAAACTGCTGATGTGAAACCCACCAAGGCCAAGGGATGGCTGTATTGATTGGGAAGGGACTTCAGAAGCCAGCTAGTCCAACTCTTTCCTTTTATAGATGAGGAAAATGAAACCCAGAGAACTGGACTGACCTGTCCTAAATCACACAAGGAGTAAGTAGCTAAGATCTTCTGACACCCAATGCAATACTTTTAATTTTTTGGAGGGGAAGGCAGGACAATTGGGGTTAAGGGACTTGTCCAAGGTTACACAGCTAGTAAGTGCTAAGTGTCTGATTCAAATCTCACCTCTGTCACTATTAAGCCACTCTCTGGTCCCCAGTTGGACTATGAGATTTCCAAGGTCTCTAGCAGCTCCAAACCTATGATGCTCTGGGGCTCAAGTGGAATCTTGCAAAATCCCTCCTTTCTCTTCCACTGAACGCTTTGGAATGAGCTAGCACTAAGGACAGGTCCTGTGATTTCTTTGGCATGAGGAACTCCCAGAGGAGGAAATTCTCTCTTCTAGGACAGGTTGCAGGCACTTTTCTTGGCAATTTATAATTTTCAAGTTGCATAGAATACTAAGAGGTTAAGTGAATGGCCCAGAGACAGTATGAGTCAGAAGGCAGAACTTGAACACAAGTTTTCTTGGCTTTGACTCTAATTCTTTATCCACTATTCTAATCACTCCTTTTTATTCTCAGTTTCTTCCTCTTTCCTTACTTTTTCTGTGTGACATGGTGAGGAATGTGGGTTCTCAAAGGTTCTGCCAGGGAAGAGTGAGTTTTGGAAGATACTATCAGGCTGGAAATTTCTGAATATGGGTCCAGAGACAGATTGTGCTTCCTCTCTGGAGAGCGCTTAATAAATGCTTGTTCTTTGACTGCCCTCAGGAAGCTTACATTCCACTGAGGTGGTTGCAACATATGTACAAATAGAGAAATACAAGGTAAATGGGGGGGGGGGAGAGACAGACAGACAGACAGAGAGGGAAAGACAGACAGAGACAGAGAGAGAGAAACAGAGAGACAGACAGAGAGAGAGAAAAAAACAGAGACACAGACAGAAACAGGGAGGGAGAGAGGGGGGCAAGGAGATGAGAAAGGAAGAAGGAGAGAGAAATGAGGGAGAGACAGAGAGAGAAAGAGACAGAGAGAGACAGAGACAGAGACAGAGAGCGAGCGCTAACACCTAAGATGGAACAGGAAATCAAAGGTCTCATTGAGGAGACCACACTTGAACCTTGAAGGAATATCATTTCCCAAAAATTTTAGTGAGATTTTAAGCTATTGAAGCTTCATTCAGCTGTGGTAATTCAGAGGAGTGAAATCTTAAGAACATTCCCTAAGATGCACAAGTATGGGTTATGGCTTGTGCAAATGCCCTGAGGCTGGATATAATATGGACCCTGTCCAGGAAGACTGATGCATGAAGGGAATGATGTAAGCTAAAGCTGGAATACATGCCAATATTGCTGCTCAAAGCTTGGAAGGTGCTTCTCAGGTTGGTGAGTCAGGGGGCCGATGAAGTTGATTTCATCATGCACCTGAGTGCAATGAAAAGTATACTTCCATGGGTCACTCCACCATTTCTCCTTACAGTATTTGCAAACAGATTAATGTAACAAACTTTAGCAAACCAAGTCCACATCTCATTTTATACTTTGTGACTCCAATGTAAAGGGGGGCACAGAGGAAGGTGACCAAATGAATTTGCAACCTGGATTCCAGAGGGGACGTTCTGAGTTTACATGAACTGGATTAAGCTTTGGGAGTCTTCTCATAAATAACTTTTTTTTTCTTGTCCTTACCTAGACCCTCCCAGAGAAAATAAGAATATACTTTGGGCCCATGTCTCTTTTGTTGTTAAGTCATTTTTCAGTCCTGTTGGACTCTTCATGACCCCATTTGACATTTTCTTGGCAGAGATATGAGAGTGGTTTGCCATTTCCTTCTGCAACCCATTTTATAGATGAGGAAACTGAGACAAATGGGTTAAGTGCCATTTGAGTGACCTTTAAGTACGACAAGATGAGTCTTCCTGATTCCAAGCCCAGGGCTCTATCCACTGTGTCATCTAGGTGCCCTGTCTATCCTTGAGGGAAGGGATTGTTTTTTGTTTGTTTTGTCTTTGTGTAGAATGGAGGTGACCCTTCCTGGGGAGGGAGGTGGAGGTGATCACTCCTGGTGAGGGAGGTGGAGGTGATCACTGGGGAGGGAAGTGGAAGTGACCACTGCTAGGGAGGGAGGTGGTGGTGATCCCTCTTGGGGAGGCTTTCAAAGGAGGTGGTACCTAAACTGGTCCTTGAGAGAAAGGAGGGACTTATTAATAGATGGTGACAGTGAGGAGAAACAAAGTCCATTCCAGGTTTAGGGGATTGTGTGAGCAAGGACATGGAAATTGGAGAGGGCCAAAGACCAGGAGACAACAAAAGCAAATGCAGTCTCCAATCTAGCTGGGACAGTGGCAAAGTGATAAATGATAGGGTTGCAAAGGTAGGTTGGAGGCAGGTCATGAAGATCCTTAAATGCCATGATCAAATTACATTATGTGACTCTGGGCAAGTTACGTAACTTCTCTCTGCCTCAGACTTCTCATCTGTAAAGTGGGGAAAATAATATCCCCTACCTCCCAGAACTGTTGTGATTATAAAATGAGATGATATTCATAAAGTGCTCTGCAAACCCTAGAACACTAAATAAATGCAAGTTATTATTACACAAATCCTAGCTATCAGTAATTCAGTGAGAAATGGGGAACCACAGAAGGCTGTTGAGGAGAGGAGTAGCATGATCAGAGTGCAGCTTAGGGGGAGGATGATTTTGGCAACAGATCTTCTCTCTCCTTATTCAGAGCCATTTCAGGAGTCATGGGGACAGCAGCTCTGTTTCAAGGGGTCAAGCCCCTTCCTACCTTTGCAGTCTTCTTACTCTTTACAATGCCTTCTCCCCTCCATGCTCTTTGTGATGGATAGGCACTGGCTTCCTTATATTCCCTCCCAAACAATAACAATAATAATACTTAACAATAATAATACTTAATAATTACATAGTGCATGTACCAAGCATTGTGTTAATGTTTTTAATTATTATCTTATTTGTTCTTCACAACAATACTGGGAGGTAAGCACTGTTATTAATCCCCATTTTATAGATGAGGAAACTGAGGTAGGCAGAGGTTAGATGACTTGCCCAGGGTCACACAGCTGGTAAATATCTGAAGCTGGATTTGAACTTAGATCTTCCTGACTCCAAACCCAGTGTCTCCTGAGTCTGGGCATTTTTATTTGCTTTTTCTCATCCCTGGAACTCTTTTCCTCATCATCTCTACCTTCTAATTTCCCTGGCTTCCTTTAAGGCTCAGTTAAGTTCCCACCTTCTACAAGAAGCCTCTCCTCATCTTCTTTCATGTTAGTCCCTTCCCTCTGTTGATTATTCCCAAATTATCCTGTCTGTAGTTACTTTGCATGTAGTCATATGCATCTTGTCTCTTCCATTAGACTATGAGCTTCTAGAGGGCAGAGACTGTATCTTACCTTTCTTTGTCTCCCCAGCGCTTAGCACGATGTCTGACAAATAGGAGGCGCTTAAATAATGCTTGTTAACTGAGTGGGATAGAATCAAGCAGGAGTGTGTGTGTGTGTGTGTGTGTGTGTGTGTGTGTGTGTGTGTGTTAGCAAGAAGAATAATCACCTCTTCTGAGACAGGAGCAAAGAGGAGATGGTTCAGAACACTGGGAAATTTGAGGTTTCTATTTCTATCTAGAAATTAAACTGAAGCTAGAAGAAATCATTCTTCATACAATGAGTAGTTATCATTTCAATACCAAGTATTTCCTAGGTACTTGCTATATACACAAGGCAGGATATACAAAGGTTTTATACAATGACAATTTACCAAGGTGAATTCCAGCTGTCCAAAAATGGGATGAGTTGCTACTAAAAATATGGAGTTTCCCTTCAATGGAGGACTTCCCTAAAAGACTAGATAACTACTTGTCCATTTAACTATATGTGGAGATTATTGTTCCAATAGAAGTTGGACTAGATGGCCTCCTCTGAGATTTTTTTTTGGAGGCAATTGGGGTTAAGTGACTTTTCCAGGGTCATACAGCTGGTAAGTGTCTAAGGATGCATTTTAACTCAGGTCCTCCTGATTCCAGGGCCAGTACTCTGTTCACTGCACCACCAAGCTGCCCCAAGGAGTTTACACTCTAACAGGACAAATAAGTCAACACACAAAGGACAATGGAAGGAATTGGAGCTCTGTGGTCCAGAAAGTGATGAGGATGGTGAGGGTATGCTATTCGTATATATGCTAATTCATCTTTTGTATCTCTATCATGGGCTAAGGGAAGGGGGAGTCCAGGAGGACATCTCTGACCTCATGTCCAGACAGAGGTTCCTTTTCCTACCATACACTCTTACACAAACACACAGATATGCATACATACTCCTGTGTTTGGCCAGAACACAATGTGACTGATTTTTAAAACAAAGGTACCAGAACTTAGGAATTCAGATGGGTCTAACTTCCATTAAAGCAGTCCTTCAGGGGCAGCCACACACATATTCCCCAGAGATCAGCCATGCCTAGAAGTTATATATTCAGTTTGACATGTTACTAAGCACCTAGCCTATCAATGTGTAGTAACTGACAAATCCTTACTCTTAAAGGGAAGCAGTAGCAGTATGCTATGATCTCCACCATGTTAATGAAGCCACACACCTATTCAAGTATTTAAGACAAAGGAGTATTGAAAGCACTCCTGCTCCTGAATTTGCCAGAAACTAGCTGAGCAGGTCTTGAGCATAGTGCTTCCCAGCTATGGATATTAGCTTTCTTTGCTGTAAAAGGAAGGGCCTGGGAGAACATAGTCTCTAATGCAAGGGTTCTTAACCTTTTAAATGTGGTTCTTAACTTTTTCCTGTTTCATGAATTCCTTTGGCAGACTTGGTGAATCTAATGGACCTCTTCTCAGAAGAATATTTTTAAATGCATAGAGGAATAGAAAGGAAATGAAATAATTTTCCAAAAGTTACCAATTAAAAAAATCAATTTAAAATAAGCTTAATTAATTAAAATTAATTTTATTTTTAAATTAAAAATATTTGGGGGGGAGGAAAGCAAGAAAATTGTGGTTAAGTGACTTGCCCAAGGTCACATAACTAATGAGTGTCAAGTGTCTAAGCTGGATTTGAACTCAGGTCCTCCTGGCTGCAGGACCAGCACTCTATTCACTGAGACACCTAGGTGCCTCCTTTCCCCTCAAAATTTTAATCTTAAACTAAGAACACTGATTCTAAAATCTCTTCCATTGTTCAGTCTTTTGTGGTTCTAGGTCACTCAAGGCCTCATGGCTTGGTCCCTTAGTGTGGAATGGAATGTTGGACATTTTCCAGGTTTTCTTTTCATAAGAAATGATTTTTTTGAAGTTGTATATTAGGAAATATACTCTCGTGGTGTTATTTTTTAAAAGTAATAAAATTTAGAAAAATATAAATAATATTAATGCTATTGGGTTTTTTTTTCTCCTCTCATTATCAAGATGTAAATGGTTCAAGTTCTGAGGGGTCTGATTAGGGATTTACCCCATGTCTGGGTCAATTTTTAAGACATTGTTATTTGTTTTAATGTTGACATAAGAATTTGTTTGATGACTAATGTGGAAAATATGTTTTACATGATTGCACAAGTATTACCCATATCAGATTGCTTGCGATCTTAGGGAGGGGGAAGGGAAAGGAGAGAGGAGGGAGGCAGAAAAACTTGGAACTCAAAATCTTTCAAAAAATTAATACTGAAAATTGTCTTTATGTGTAATTAGAAAAAGTAAAATGCCATTAAATAAAATAAAGAATTTGTTTGAATTCTAGTTTTGTTTTGTTTTTTCTTCCTTTTTTTTTCCTTAGGATTCTCTCCCATTTGTCCATTCAGGCTGTGTTGCTACTCATTACCTTAACACTTCTTTGCCTTCAGTTCCTCCCTCTCGAATCCATCTTTCACACAATTATCAATCTAATCTTATTTTTGCATATTTTTGACTAAGATTTCTTCTGCTTGAAGTTCTCCTATCCAAAAGGATAAAATATATGTTGCTTAGCTTGTCATTCAAGGCCACCTACAATATGCTTTTCTCTTACTTTACCAGTCTTATTTCATATTATTTCCCTTCCCTCACCCTATCCTCAAGCCATATTTTTCCCTGATCCCATTCTATGGTCATCTCTCTCTGTGAGTTCTTTCAGACTGCCTGTCATGTTTGCAGTATGGGTCCTCCTTACATATGTTTCTCAGAATCTTCTTTTTTCATGGCTTAGCTTAGGTACAAATCCTCACATCTGAAAGGTTTCTTGAATTTTTCTCTCTTTTGCCTTAATTTCCTACCTTCTGTTTATTTCTCTGAATGCATGTTATATTCCTCACTTCACCCTCTTGATCAGAATGTAAACATTGTAAGGGAATCATAGATTTCAAGCTAGAAGAGCTCTGAGACTTCTCTTCTCCCTGCCAGATTGAGGAAACTGAGATCCAGGAAAGTTAAGTGACTTGCCCCAGGCCACGAAACTAGTGATAGTAAGCATCAGAAACAGGATTTGAACCCAGATCCTCTGATTCCAGAGCCAGTGGTCTTTCCAATGAACTACACTGCCTTATCACAAGGAAGGTGATAATCAGAGACTGTTTTTTTTAATCTTTATATCTCCAGTTCCTAATAAACATTTATTGGATTGATTCAAAACCTAAGTTCCACCATCTCTTCCTTAAATCACGAAAAACATCTCTAAATTTTGCTTTTCCTTCCTTTCTGATCTGTGTTTGTCTCTACCACCAGCTAAGAAATTGTTACAGCTTGCTATGCGATCAGAGATTGTTGTTGCTTGTCCTTCATTCTCGAAGAGGACCATGACATCAGGAAGGTGATGCCCTGACTTGCAAGTGAATTGGATTTAAGTGAGGGAAGGCTGGGCAAAGTCACCAGCCTCACTTTCTGGAACCATCTGGGCCCAGCAGCCAGATATAGATCAAGACAACTGCAGATGGCCCTGGATGCAGTGGGAGACTTTGACCGTTTTAAGCTAAGGTATTTAACAGGCAATGCCTAATCAGTGATTAAGGCTAGGTAAGAAATAAGGCAAAGAATGGCCTCTTTACCTAGTCAAAAAACAAATCGGTCCGGGAGGAGCAGACCCTCAGAATTTCTGGCCAAAACAGAAACAATTGCTATCTATGCTCATTCTGAACCAATCAGGGCCCAAACAGTGACCAAGTGGGGCTTGGCCTGGGATGTATTGTTGACCAATCAAGGAGAGCCAGAGAGATTTGAGGTAATTAACAATTCAGTTATCCCTGGTTGCCACCAGTTCTTGCCACAATATTTTCTTTTTTTATTAAAGTTTCAATTAAATGTTTTAATTTCCTTCCTCCTAGTTCTTTTGCTTCTTCACCAAGACTGGTTTCCTAGCTCCTGCTTATTCCTTCATTCATTCCTTTAGAGAATCAGAGGACAGAGGAGAGAGAAGGGACCTGAGAGGTCATCTAGTCCAACCCATACCTGAACAGGAATGCCTTCTAAATGTTCCTGACCACTGGCCATCCAGCCTCTGCTTGTGGATGTCTGATGACTGGGAACTCACTGGCAACCCATTCCTTTAGCTCATCAAGCCTACATCTCCCTCTTAGCTCTCATTGTTCCTAGTTCTGCCCTCTTGGGCAGAGCAGAACAAAGCTAACTCTCTTGCCACATGACAGCCCTGTAAGGATTTACTTTAAAATGGTTTAAAAGTGCTGGGAAGAGCCAAGATGGCAGTGTAGAAGCAGCAAGGCTCTGCAGCAACTACACAACCACCCTAAACACCCATAAAATATGACCCCAGACAAAGTCTAGGACTCTCAGACTCACAAAAATACAGAAAACACATCTCTCGCAGAAGGCAGCTTGGCAGCAGGGGCTCATCGTGGTGGGCCAGAAGCTAAGGCTGGCCCAGCCTGAAGCCGAGGCCACGGCCAGGCCCAGGGCGGGGGAAAGGAGCCACTCTGAGCCGAGTGAGGGGCAGCTGCAGGCCAGCAGGCCAGGAGCTGAGACCGGCCCAGCTGGAAAACCTAAACCGTGGCCAGGCCCCAGGGCAGCCAGGAGGAGCCGAGCCTCCCAAGCCACAGCTTGAGTCTACTTCAGAGAAGATCTAAAGCACCTGAGGGAATATTCACATCCAGCAAACCAGGATCAGAGATGGTCAGTGAAAGTGAAACTTTGAGGCTTAATTTGGAGGAGGAAAAGCGGTTGGGCCAATCTGCCCTCGGGGCAAGGAAGCAGTGGGGGAAGGGAACTGCTGGAACCAGCGGAGTCCACCACTGGGCTGCTTCAGAACCCCTGTCCTGTGGACTCCGAAGCGGGGCTGAATCAATTGATCAGGACCAAGTGCTCTTGCGTTGAGCAGCCTGCGTCCAGATTGTGGTCTTGGGTGGTGGTCCTGGAGTGCACTTTCAGCAAGCCAAAGCTGGGGGGACTTGCAACACCCCCCCAATAGCTCCAGCAGCTAGGAAAACCCCAGGGATTTGGAACAGAACTTTCCCTCCTGGAAGCAGAGTTTCACAGAGCTAAAAAAGACCAACCAATTAATTGAATGACGAACATGAGGAAAAGGAAGCAAAATAAGAACAGCAATAAAACTCTAGAATCCTTTTTTGTGGACAAAAACGATCAAAGCATGGAACGGGAGGAAGACAACCCAGTCAGAACTTCCACATCAAATGCTTCCAAGACACTTGAAGAA
>CM053596.1:52875811-53005313 GCA_028646575.1 Pseudocheirus occidentalis
GGAAGGGAGAGAAGGAAGGAAGGAAGGAAGGAAGGAAGGAAGGAAGGAAGGAAGGAAGGAAGGAAGGAAGGAAGGAAGGAAGGAAGGAAGGAAGGAAGGAAGGAAAGAAGGAAGGGAGGGAAGGAGGGAGGGAGGGCCTGGCTCTCCTACTTATTACCTGTAGAAGTCAAAGAACTTGAGACCTCAGTTTTTTCTCTTTTGAAAAACTGGAAGGGTGAGAGAGGTTATAGGAGAAATAGTACTAGATGATTCTCCAAGGACCTTTCCAGTTCTAATTATTGTAATCTTATTTTCTTAACCCCATACAAAACTGTGCTTTGAACTGGGAACAAAGCTAAGAGGCAGATTTCCCAGAATAGGGTCCTCCAGTCCTTTCATGGGCCCCTGTCAATAAGGGAATTCAGAACACTTATAGGACTGCCAACCCCACAGCTGCAAATACCAGAAAACAGGAAGATGGGAAGACTGCCCTGGGCACAGAAGACTCACCAAAGGCTTCCTACCTGGATTTCTCCCAATACCTTAGAAAGGAGGGGGGAGGGAGAAAGGAGGGGAAAGTCACTTGATACCTAAGGCTGAAAGGGGAAATGCAAATAGCCTTAGATTTCCAGGTGTAAGACCTGGATTTGAATACTCAATCTTCTACTACTAGGCTGTAGGACCTTGGGTCAGTCATTCACCACTCTAGACCCCTCACTTCCTTCATCTATATGTGAAACCTGTAGGCTGAATATGCACTTGGTAGTTGCATCATATGCCTATGAAAAATATCTCCCACAGTGCCTTATTGTGTACACTAGGCTAATTCTTTCCCTAAAAGGCAAGGAAGCTATCACTGACTCTTGATTAGTCCAAAAAGCTAAGGCTCAATCAGGTCGAATCACCGCTGGTCACTTAAGGGCATAAAAAAAGTCAGCCACATCTATCAGCTCAAGCCCCCATTACCAGTCTTAGAGATGAGGGATTAAGATTGCATTGCTTGTAATTGCTAGTAAAGTGTTAGTAATTGGTAGTCCTTGCAGAGAGGTAGGTTTCTGGGGGAGGGAAGGCAAGGGAATAATATATTATAATAATAATATATAGTGCCCACTGGGTACCAGGCACTTTGCTAAGCATCTTTTTTTTTAACAAATATTTTCTCATTTGAGACTCACAACAATTCTGCAAAGTTGGTGCTATGATTATCTGTGTTGTACAGTAGAGAAAACTGAGACAAACAGGGGTTAAGTGACTTGCCCAGGGTCACACAGCTAATACACGTCCGAGGCTGAATTTGAACTCAAGTCTTGACTTTAGGCCCAGTCCTCTATCTACCAGCTAACTCAGAGGCAATCTAAGAAAGCACTTCATAACTCTCTGAATTTTTGTTTATTGTTGTTTAGTCATTTTTAGTGATGCCTGACTCTTCTTGACCCCATTTAGGGTTTTCTTGGCAAAGACACTGGAGTGGTTTACAGATGAGGAAACAGGCATTGAAGTTTCAGTGACTTGCCTAGGGTCACACAGTAAGTTCTGAGGCCAGATTCTGAGGCCAGGAAGAAGAGTCTTCCTGACTGTGCCACCCAGCTGACGGGGGACACAAGTTCAGATAGGCGGTTCCACTTGGGAAGGACAGAGTTCAGTCGTGGGGGAGAGTCACCTCCCACAGCAGACTTTCTTTGGATCCCCACTTCCCCCTCTTCCACACTGGGGGGGCTGGCCCTACAAAACTACTCAGTATATTCTTTGAATGTATTTCTCTTTTTCCACCCACATTCCAACCCTTACCACCCACCTCTCCCTACATTCAGTAGAATGTAAACTACTCAAGGGCAGGGGCTATGTTTCTCCTTTGTGTCCCCCTGTCTGTCTGACCTTCCTGACCTGACTGCATATAGATTTCCTAAGATAAGGAGAGGAAATGGAGTCAGATGAGGCTGGGCCATCGAGGCTTTGTGAAGGAAGTGAGTTTCTAGCAGAATTTTGAGGGGGAGAAGAGGGTATACCTCAAAGATTGGTGTTTGGGGAAGACAGCAAACCTGTCTGTGACAGGGAGGATAGGGCTGTGTCTCCATACTGGGAGGTGGAATCAGCTTCACCAGAGGGGCCCTGGTGACAGAAACCTGTAAAGGCCCCCCTCCCCCTGTCGGAATTCAAGGCCCTTCAGACTGAGAGCTGGGAGAGAATGAATGAATTAGGAATGACAGGCATCTTCGAAGTACTCCCTGTGAGCCGGGCCGAGCACTCTCACTGAGCAAACTGAGGCCCAAAAATACTTGAGTACCTACAAATCTTAAGCCTAGTCAGTGGCAGAGCCTAGAACTAGAACACTGCTAGTTATTAAAAAGGAATGAGCTTGGATAGGGTGCCTACTTTGCTAAGCACTTTACAGTTACTGCTTCATTTGCTTTCATAATAATAGCTAATGATAGTAACACTCAGTACTTAAATAGCACCTACTGTGTGCTGCACACTCTGCTAAGCCCTACACCAGTGGTTCTCAACCTTCCTAATGCCGAGACCCTTTAATAGAGTTCCTCATGTTGTGGTGACCCCCAACCATAAAATTATTTTCGTTGCTATTTCATAACTGTGATTTTACTACTATTATGAATTGTAATGTAAACATCTGATATGCAGGATGTATTTTAATTGAACATAACCCACAGGTTGAGAACTGCTGCACTACACAGACATTATCTCGTTTCATCCTAACAATAACCCTTCCAGGTAGGGCTTTTGTTATCCCCCATTTTACAGATGAGGAAACTGAGGCCAAATTCTTAGTTAAGTGACTTGCCTACAGTCACACAGCTAGTAAGTGTCTAAATTTGACACCAGGTCAATGGTTTGACACCATTTCTGACTCCAGGTTTCATCAAACCATCTACTCTACCACCTAGTGCCTCTATTATGACTAGAGGCAGCTGGGTAACCAGTGGATTGAATGCTCAGAACTGGACTTAGAAATATCTGAATTCAAATTGCTTTCAATCACACTTTCTAGCAGTGTGACCCTGGATGAGTCACTTAACTGATCTAGGCCTCAGTTTTCTTTTTTTTTTCCTTTTTGGAGGGAAGAAGTCAGGGGTTAAGTGACTTGCCCAAGGTCACACAGCTAGTAAGTGTTAAGTGTCTGAAGCTGGATTTGAACTCAGGTTCTCCTGACCACAGGGTCTGTGCTCTATTCACTGCGCCACCTCAGCCTCAGTTTTCTTATTTATAAAATAGAGACAATAGCACCTCCCTCCCAAGGTTGTAGTGAGAATTGAGTGTGGTTAAAATGTAAAAGTGTAAAATGCTGTGTAAACACGAGCTGTTGTTATTGGTTTCTAAATCATCCGGATTCTAAGGTTCCACTCTTAAAAATTATTCGTTTATTCACTTATTTATTTTTCACATTAAAAAAAGTTCTGAGTTCCCCATTCTCTCCGTCCCTCACACCCCTCCCCCACCCATTGAGAAGACAAGCAATATGATCCCCATTACACAAGCGAAGTCATGCACGACATATTTCCGTATTAGTGAGGCTTCACTTTTACTGTGGGAAATGAGAGAATGATTCTGGAAAGGAAGTGTGCCAGGCCTGGGAGGGGCAGGCAGCTCGTCCCTCAGAAGAAAGGCCAGGAAAGACCCGGCTCGCTCCCCAAAGGGCCTGCTTTCCTCACAAATCCCTTCTGCAGAGGACCCCCTCCTTCCAGTCCATTACAGAACCAGATGGTCTATGTGAAAGTACTTTGTAATCTCGAAGTACTTGTAAACAATCGCTTTAGACTAACTCGGACCTCTTCATTCAGACAAAAGAATTCAAAGACCACTGGCATCACGGGATGCTCAGCGCCTTCATTTAGGGAATTGGAAATTAAGACCCAGAGGCAGAAAGTGGCCCAGACAATCCAAGTCACCCGGCTAGAAAGCGGCAATCCTGGAACTGGAACCCAGGTCCCCTTCCTTGAATACAAGAGTTCTTCCCCTACTTTGCATA
Source organism: Pseudocheirus occidentalis (assembly GCA_028646575.1). Taxonomy (NCBI): domain Eukaryota; kingdom Metazoa; phylum Chordata; class Mammalia; order Diprotodontia; family Pseudocheiridae; genus Pseudocheirus; species Pseudocheirus occidentalis. The sequence goes on from CM053596.1 coordinate 52,879,776, forward strand.
GGTTTGGAGCACTAGTTCCCTTATAAGGGTGTGGTGAGAGGCCACTAAGGCAAGGAATGAGAAAATGCTTTGTAGATTTAAAAATGGGGGAAATCACAAGATCATCGATTTAGAGCCAAAGTGAGCCCAGCAATCATCAGCTTCACCCTTTTTTAGATGAGGAACTGAGACACAGAAGAATTAAGGGAATTATCCACAGTCCCATGGTTCATATACAATAGTGGGGGCAGTAAGAATAGTAGTAGTAGTAGTAGTAGTAGTAATAGTAGTAGCAGTAGTAGCAGTAGTAGTTGTAGTAGTACCAGTAGTACTAGTAGGAGTAATAGTAATAGTAGGAGGAGTAGGGGTGGTAGTAATTTGTTGTTCACTTGCTTCAGTTGTGTTCAACACTTCCTGACTCCATTTGTGTTTTTCTTGGCCCAGATCCTGGAGTGGTTTACCATTTCCTTCTCCAGCTCATTTTACAGATGAGGAAACTGAGGCAAACAGAGCGAAGTATGTCTAGGATCACACAAATAGTAAGTGTTCTGAACTCAGGTCTTCCTCCCTCCAAGCCCAGCAATCTATCCACTAACTAGTACTTTAATAACACTCCAAGTTTTGTAAAGCACTTTACATATGTTATCTTTTCATCTTACTTATGGCCTGGCCAGGGAGTAAATCTAGCCCCTTCTCCCCCCTCCTCCCCCAACCATTCCGGCTCCCAATTCAGGCATTATCTGTAAGATAAGAGGGTTGGTCCCAATGACCTCTAAGGTCCCATCCTGAGCCTAGGATCTGATAATGGAGGCTCATGCACTATTATCCCAGCTCTATCCCTACAAACCAGGCATGCCTCCCAGCCTGTTATCCCTGTGGACCTTGGGTGAAGGAGGCGGATTCCCTCTCTTGGACTAGAGGGCTTCTTTCCTTACATCATCCTACTTTCTAAAAGTTTCAGGTTTCATCTCTTGTTATTCAGACTGTCGGGGCATCCTTTACTTTTCTCTCTCTGTATCTGTCAAGCCCCCAGCCTCTCTCCCCTCCCCCCTTCCAAGATCTCCACGTGGCTGGCTTCCCCCTTCTCTCTCTCTCTCTCTCTCTCTCTCTCTCTCTCTCTCTCTCTCTCTCTCTCTCTCTCTCTCTCTCTCTCTCTCTTCCTCCCTCCCCCACTAACTCTAGGGTGGCCCCTTGCCAGAGGCCCTCAGCCCTTCAATGCCTTCTTATTCATCCCATTTCAAGCTCAATTTTGTATTGTACTTGTGACCCAGGGCATTTGTTCCCTTCCCCCCACCCCTTCCCAAGCTCTTTGGGTGAATAACATGTTCCAACACAACTTCTCTGGAAAAGCTTGGGTGGTGTCACCTCCAGGCAAGGACACCTCACCTTCCCAGCAGAATTGGACCCAGCCCCAAGGGCCTGGGTGAGACACAAAAAGGCCTTCATAACCCATTACCCCTCCCTTCCCCCCAGCTGATGAGCAGAAGACTTGCCAAGAAAAGCTCAGATCTCAGGATGCCCCAACCAGCCCTTGGGTTCTCATCAAGTGTAGGAGTAGGAGGGATAGCCTTCCTGGACTGTCTAGGGCAGTATTCTGTGATTAGAGAAGAGCCAGGTTAGGAGAGGCAGTTAGAAGCAGCAGGAGCTCCCAGGCCAGTCTCTCTGCTTGCCTTTCTGCTTCCTCAGGCTGCATTCAGAGAAACAGGATCCAGGACTGGGGAGGTGATAGGCTTGCCCACCTTACCCTGCTCAGGCCACACTGGAATGCTCTGGTTTCATTTGTTCAGAGGAATGAACTTTAGAGGTCAACTAAGGCAGTCCCCTTCTTTTATAGTTCTGGAATGCCGTGTTTGAGGAGTGGACTTTGACAAGCTAGAATAAATGCATCCAGAGGGGGTCCACCAGAGAGCCAAGAGCCTTTGGGATCACATCATCTCATGCTAGGAATGTTTAGTGTAAGAGAAGGGAAGATGTGGGAAGGGCCTGATAAGACAAAGTCCAGGTTTGGGAAGGGCTGCTTGCTCTAGATGAACACCAGGGACTTGGGCCCTGTGGGAAAGTCCAGGGACTTTTCCTCTTTTGGGTCCAGATCCCAAAGACATGGTCTTTTCCTTTTAGAGAGTCAGATCCCATCCCCATCAATTGGATCACAGAATATGTGGAGGGGTGTAAAGTATAAGAAAACTGAAAAAAGTAGGAAGGGTCCAAGATGTGAAGAAATTTAAAAGTTAAAGAGTTTTCTATTGGCTCCTGGAGGCAATAGGGAACCATTGGAGTTTATTGAGGAGGAGGAGATGACATTGTCAGACCTGAGCTTTAGGAAAATCCCTTTCCTAAGGAGGATGGATTGGAGTGGGGAGAGACCTGAGGCAGGTGGACCCACCAGAGAGGGCCTATACCAGAGTCATGAAAATGTGGGAAAAGGAAAAGTATTCCAGAATTGTTTTGGTTTAGTCATTTTTCAGTCTCATCTGACTCATTGTGACCTCATTCTGGGTTTTCTTGGCAAAGATCCTGGAGTATTTTGCCATTTCCTTCTCCAGTTCATTTTACAGATGAGGAAACTGAGGTGGACAGGGTGAAGTGACTTACCCAGGGTCACACAGCCAGGAAGTGTCTGAGGCTGGATTGAATTCAGGTCCTCCTGAGTCCACTGTGGCACCTCACTACCCCTCCTTGTTTTAACTTTTAAAGCCCTTTGCAGCTTGCTCCAAGCTACCTTTCCAACCTTACTGTACATTAATCCTCTTCTCATATTCTATCATCTAGCCACACTGACCTTATGAATAAAGTTTCACTTCTCACAGTGGGGTCTTTGCACCAGCTGTTCCTCATACTTAGAATGCCCTCCCTCCTCGTCTCTGTTGGAATTCTTTCAGAAGACCCCCTTCTACACGAAGCTTTGTCTGACTATTGCCCGATTCTCCCTGTATTTATTTTGTATATCGTATAGACATGTGCCTGATAGACCCTGAGTTCCTTGACCACTTCCTTTTTGTCTTTGTAATCCTAGCACCTGGCACTATTCTTGGCATGCAGGTGCTCAATAAATGCTTACACGTTGGTCCGTTGCTTGTGCTCCCTTCACTGGTGTAGCTTGAAACCCATCTAGGTTTTTGAGGACTGGGAGCTCACTGCTAAGAAAAGCTCTCTGGGTGGTGGGTTAGCTGGGGCTTCTGCAAAGACAGTCACTGACATTTATAGCTCTTCTTTTCCTGCATTATCTCATTCTATTGATTCTCACAGCAACCCTGTGAGGTAAGCATTTCAAAGTATTATTTCCATTACACCCATTGTACAGATGACAGAATTAAGGCTTAAAGAAGGTAAAGTTGGGGGGCGGCTAGGTGGCACAGTGAAGAGAGAGCCAGCCCCGGAGTTAGGAGGACCTGAGTTCAAATGTGGCCTCAGATACTCAACATGCTTACTAGCCATGTGACCTTGGGCAAGTCACTTAACCCCAATTTCCCTGCCCTCTCCCCTCCAAAAAGCAAACAAACAAAAAAGAAGGTAAAGTTGGGAAGAAAGCAAGATAGAGAGAAAAGTTGGTCAGCAAGCACTTTTTTTTTTGCAGGGGGGAAGGCAAGGGTTAAGTGATTTGCTCAAGATCACATGGCTAGAACAAACATTTATTAAGAACCTACTATGTTCCAGGCATTGTGCTAAGCTCTAGGGATACACAGAAAGTCTTAGCTGTCCAGGACCCTGAAATATTCAATAACTTGCCCAGTAGGTGTCAGAGGTCATTTGCTCTGTCTTGGCTTTAGAGTCTCCATCTGTAAAATGGATAGTAGAGGTTCTTAACCTGGGGGTTCATGAACCCTGAGGACAGAATTTGTCCACTGGTTTTCCTGGTCCTGCATGCTTAGCCATCCCCTCCTCTCAACACAATCTTATATGCCTCTTATAAGAAGGCACCTATGTCTAAGGGGAGTGGGCAACTGCCAAAGATTCCTTGTTCCTAAATCTGTCCCCTGCCAGTCTGACAAGCTGCCTAGAGTGCTCTCCATTTGAGTAATGTGCTAGGAGCTTTCTGGAGACATGTGCGCAGTAATTGCCAGGACTGCTCTGCTCCTTGGAAGAAGTAAAACACTCGTGAACCTGTTAGCAGGGATTGTTTGCTTACAGTGTTGAACATCTGAAACACAGCACAGAAAAAATAGTGGGATTCATTTTGAGAAAGGGGGGTGCCAGAGTAGCCTGGATGGGGAAGAGGGTCCCTTCTATAGTATCCTAGACTGGGCAGGAGGCTCTGACGCTCATCCAGGTCCATTGAATGGCACTCTACTGAGTCTGAGGTCTGCTAAAGACAAGCTTTTCCCCAACTTGCAGCCTGCCTCCTGAGACTCCCCAAGCTCCCTGGTGTAATTGCCTCATTTTACATTGGGGCAGACTGAGGCTTCTGGAGAGGAAGTGACTCGGAGGTCATACAGTGATGAGAGGAGAGCCCAGGTCTCCTGATTCTACCAAACCCAGCTGTCTCTGCCCTGATGCATCATCCCTATCCCTCTCCACATGCATACTAAGTAATTAGAGCAAATGAGCTGCCTTCCCTCACTGCTTCCTCAGCTATAAAAGCTACTCCTATTTCCCAAGGTACAGCCTCTTTCATGTCACTGGGGAAACATACCCAAGAATCTCTTCTTCCCCCTTGTACAAGGCCAATGGGGCACTGCAGCAAGTATAATGGTTCATGTACCAGATGACTTGGGTTTGAATCCTGACTGCTCTTTACGACCTGAGGGACCTTGGACACATCATTTGTACTCTTTTTACTTTTGTCACTCAACCTCCCTATGCCTCAGTTTCCTCATCTATAAAATGAGAGGGACTGGACTGGATAAGAACCTTTCCAGCTTTCAATCTATGAGCCTATGCAATGGACCTGGAGTCACGAAGACCCAAGTTCAAATCTGGCCTCAAGCACATCCTAGCTGTGTGATCCTGGACAAGTCACTTAACCTTGTTTGCCTCAGTTTCCTCATCTGTAAAATGAGCTAGAGAAGGAAATGGCCAAATACTCCCGTATTTTTCCCAGTGGGGTCAAACATACCACATCTATTAAACAACAACCAATAAATTGGGTGCCTTAGTTTCCTTATCTATAAAACAAGATAGAGAAGTAAATGGCAAATCACTCCAATATCTTTGCTAAGAAAATCCCAAGAGTATGATATGACTAAAACAACAACAAAATGTGTGCGAGTGTATATATGTGTATATGCATATACATATATGCATTAAAATGTATATGTATATATATAATACAACACATACATGTATACATTTCAATGCACATGTTATAAATATGCATGTACACATACATGCATATACATACACATATTATATATGTGTAATCTTCCAGAGTTGCCAGGGGACACTAAAAAATTAAGTGACTTAACTACAGTCACACAACCAAGAAGTGTCAGAGGTTGACTTGAACCCAGACCTTTCTGATACCAAAATCAACTCTTTAGCCAGTCTTCAGTTCTCAGCCCCTGAATTTGTGGCCTTTTGCTTTAAGGGATGATTTGAGAAACCTCTGGAAGGGAAGATAAGGAAAAGTCTGGGTTACCAATCATAGGATTTTAGATTTAGAGCCAGAATGGAGGATTGGAGGCCATTTCGTTCAAAACCACCTCCTGCCCCAAGTTGTTGTCTTTTCACCCGTGACAATAGAAGAGTATTAAACGAACAGTAAAAGCCAAGGAGAACAGGGGCTGGATTTTCATTCCTTTCCCGTTTAAGGCCACAGGTGATTGTAATTTTTGAAATGATGGGAGTACATGCTTTCGTGGTTTATTGTATGATGAGGGTGATGGTGAAGGAATCAAACCCAACTAAGCTAGACTGAGTGACAGGACAAGAAGAGGATCCTGCAATCCAGGATCCCGGTAGAGAGAAGGAAGAGCATCTAGATGAGTAGAAATAGAAGGTATTAGAGAGCATTCACATTATAAAGTGATAGAGACTGCAGAAGGAAAAGAGGTAGCAACTCCTTCATTTCACCGGAGCAAACTGAGTCCTAGAAGAATTGGGTGATTGCCCAAAGGTTTCTTGTTGTCAAGAGGAGGAGTTGAGATTGGAATCTGGGTTGCTGGTTTTTTTTTAATTCAATTTTATTTTTGGTTTCAAGTTCTTTTCTCCTCCCCACTCCCATTGAGAAGGTCTTTTCTTTTGAGCCTGACCCCTGGTTCCTTTTGACTCCAAATTCAGCTCTATTTTGACCATTTCCTTCTTCTGGTCCACAACTCCTGAGGGAGAAGGGTTCAAGAGACCCAACGGCTTATAAGCAAGGTCTACTACAGCTGTGCCTTTCCTGTGAGATGCTTCGGATGCTGAAATCCATAAACCTCTAATGGGGCTGGGGAGGGAGGGAGGTGCCTCCTTTAGCTCCCTTCTCCCAGTCAGAGTGCACCAGATTGAGGTATGAGCTGGGGAGATAGTCTCTCCCTGCATCCAGTTTAAAACTTGGGCAGCAGGGATTTGAGATGAGCCTTTAACCTTCCCATATCCAAAGAAGCTGCCCGCTTCCTCTTTTTTTGCCAAGCTACATCTCGGATTTATGTTTCTTCTAGGAAGAACACTTTCCCTAGAGTATTCTCTTCCTAGGAAAAGTATCCTCCAGCATTTTGTCCAGACCCCTCCTGGGTCCCATCAGACTCCCACCTTCTAGTCTCTCTTCCTGGGGATATGTCTTGTTTCCCCCCAATGATGTAAATTCCTACAGGGCAGGACCTGGGCCATCTTTCTAGCACAGTGCCATACACTTGATCAATGTTTATCAAATTGAACATTGAAATGGGAAGCATTTTGTCCCCATGGACACCACTTAGGCCTCTTCCATGCACATACCAAGATAACATGGTCTTCCATACCCATTGGCACACATGATCTCCACAAACTCATTCTTCAAGATGAAATCAACTCTGAAATTCCCATCTCATCCACACCCCAAATCCCCCCCTCCAGCATCCCCTCGGATTGGAAAGGGTAGAGGATGGGCATTAGAGAGCTCCATCCAGATTCCCCCTTTTAAGGAGGGGACCCGGGCCATTTACCTCATCATTTCCTGCCTGGCTACTCTCATGATCTCCAGAAACTCATCATTCTGCAAGAAGAAATCATCTCTGATGCTCACACCACTACTTCCTCATGTCACTCCCAGCCTTCTCCCTCATTTCTTTTGTTTTTCAGAGGGAGGAAGGCAAGGCAATTGGGGTTAAGTGACTTACCCAAAGTCAAACCGCTAGTTAAGTGTCAAGTGAGGTCACATTTGAACTTGGGCCCTGACTCTAGGGCTGGTGCTGTATTCACTGGCCACCTGGCTACCCCTCCCTTTTCTTTTTAAGTATTGTCTTCCCCCACTAAACTGTGAGCTCCTAGAGGTCAGGGACTGTTGTGCCTTTTTTTGTATCTCCAAGCCCTTAATGTTCATTGACTGACTAACATACTAGAGGCACACGCACACATGCACACTCGGCACACACACACATCATACTTTCTCCTCATCAAAGCCTTCCTTCCACCTCACATTTCTTTCTGAAGGAGAGACAAGCAGTACATTGTTGGGCACAGCCCCCTCTGAAGCCACCTCCCTTTGGACCAAGGTAGATCGGAGATGGCCAGAACCCAAGAGCCTTGGGAATGACAGCTCCCCAGAGCCACTGTCTTTGTTTCCTGACCATCCTTGGGGGGTGGGGTGGGGGTGGTTATCCCATCTTCCCCACCACCACCAACACCAATGGGCAGGGAAGCTTCTGTCCCATGGTGGGCGTGCTGCAGTCACAGCTAAGAGACCCAGAAGAGGACCTTCTTAGCACCCAGGTCCTGGGCACCATCAGATGGTTCAGTATTAGAAAATGACACCTTTTTTTTTTTCTTTTTGGAGGGCAGTGGGGGTTAAGTGGCTTGCCTAAGGTCACATGGCTAGTTTTTTTTTGTGTGTGTTAAGTGTCTGAAGCTGGATTTGAACTCAGGTCCTCTTGACTCCAGGGCTGGTGCTCTATTTACTCTGCTGCCTAGCCATCCCAGAAAATGATGCTCTTACCAGTGGGAAAGACCCAAAAGGGAGATGCTCCCATTTGCTTTGCTTCTCTACCCTAAGAGATCTTTCTAAATAGGTGTTGCTTCCCCCATTAGAATTAGAGCTCCTGGAAAATAGGGATAATCTTCCAGTTTTTTCTGTTTGGATTCCCAGCACTTAGCAAAGGGTTTTGATACAGTAAGCATTTAATAAATGCTTTTTCATTCATTCTTGGCTGATTGTGTCCTAGGCTAAATAGCGAGTAGTGCCTTATGATAGCAAGATTTAGACAGACATTTACAATCATTACCTCGTTTGATCCTCACAATCATGGGAATAGGTGTTAACATTCCTTTTACATAGGAGGAAACTGAGGCAAAAGTTAAGTGACTCGTCCAGGGTCATACATCTAGTAAGTGTCTGAAGTCAAATTTGAACTCGGGTCTCCCTGACTCCGGGTCCACCCGGCTACTGTACTGTGCACCGTGGCACCTCGCTGCTGCCTACTATCCATGGCAAAGCCCCACCTTCCTCCCTCATTTCCTGACCTGGGGCTCGTAACTCAGAGCATAAAGTAACCCGGTTGTTGTTCCCATCTTCCACGGCTGGAACCTGATCAAGCATTGATCGCATTGATCTCGCATTGATCTCCACGTTCTCATAGCCGTAGCTCATTTCTTGCCCGGCATAGACAATAACCTGATTGGTTCCCTGCCTCCAAGCCTCCCCACCTCTCATCCACTCTTTGCACACCTAGCGACCGAACCAATCTTCCTAATGTAAAACGCGATACTGTCACTTCTGCCTAAGATCTTTCAATGGTTCCCTACTGCCTAAAGCCCAAATTCCCTCGACCCCACAGCTGGTGGGGTCACGCTCTTATAGACGAGAGTCAGATGAACTTGGAGTCAAGAAGACCGGGTTCCGGCTTGGAGGGAATTAGGCTGATCAGCATAAGGATCCCCCCAGGGTTCCAGAGGGCTATGAAGCGTGTTACCCACCTTCCCAAGGGGCGAAGGACGAAAGCAGAATGACATATGCCTTTTTTTGGGACACGACCAGCGTAGAAATATGTTTTGGTCGACTACACGTGTTTATAACAGGAATTTTGTTCTCCCTTTCATTCTTATTTTGGGGGATTCAGGTAGGAGGGAGAGAAGGCAGATGTTTGTTGAGTAAAAAAATATAATTTAAAAATACTTAAATTCTAATTTGGTCTTGTGACCCTGAGCAAATCATATACTCTGTCGACTTCAGTTTCCTCATCTGTAAAATGGGCACAATGCCAAGGGTGCTGTGAAGATATTTATAAAAGCATGATAGAAAGCCTAGCTATTATTTAACGTTTCCACAATCTGGTCCTCACCTGCTTTTAGAGCCTTCTTAACAACTGCTTCATAACAGGACGGTACAGTCCATCCATGAATCTTTTTTTTTGGATGGGGGAGGGCAGGGCAATTGGTGTTAAGTGACTTGCCCAAGGTCATATGGCTAGTAACTGTTATGTATCTGAGGCTGGATTTGAACTCAGGTCCTTCTGCCTCCAGGACCTGTGCTTTCTTCACTGCGCCACCTAGCCACCCTAAAACTTATTGCAGAACATCCCTGTATCTTTATCACTGTCTAAATGGACTGTATGCCTTCCAGCCTCCTTCTTTGCTGACTGCCTCTCCCTACCTGGAATACATTGTCCTTTGATCCCACTTACCCTTCAAGGCTCAGATCAAGGGCCATATTTTACTTGGGAGAAGAGTCAGAGCAGCATATTGGAATACACGCTGGATTTGGATACAGACATACTGTAAATCTGCAAGAGGCTGGGTGACCACTTTGGGGACATTGTAGGAGGGATTCATGTTCCGGTAGGGTTTTAAAAATAGTGGATTGTGTTAGAACCCTGGGGTTCTGATATGTACTGTGAGGACCTTGGCCAAGTCAGTGAATCTACCTGGGCCTCAGTTCCCTCTTCTGTAAAATGAATTTGAACTATATGACCTCTGTACTTGAGATTGATGGTCCTATGAAGTCTGGGCTTTTCAGGCTGACACAAAGGGAATCTTGCTCACAGCTGTCAATGCCTGCACGGATCCTATTGCACACATCCTTGCTCGTCTCAGGACACAAAGCACGATTGTCAGGGCTTTGTCTTCTAGGCGGCCCCTGGTTCCTGACTGCTCCCGGCTCTTCCCTAATGGCCAGCTTGCCCATTAGTTTTGTTCATCTCAACCTTGTTGGTTCTGTGTTCCTGGATTTTGTCATCATCTCCAGATAGCAGTTCAGGTCTCCCAATGGGAGTTTCTGCTGACTGCTGGCCTCAGGGAGGGAGGGAGAGAGAGGTCAAACAAATAAGGCTTGCACCCAGTAGGTATCCCTTCTGTAGTTTCAGTCATGTCTGATTCTCTGTGGTGCCACTGGAGGTTTTTTGGCAAAGATACTGGAGTAGTTTGCCATTTCCTTCTCCAGCTCATTTTACAGATGAGGAAACTGAGGCAGACAGGGTGAAGTGACTTGTCCAGGGTCACATAACTAGTGTCTGAGGCCAGATTTGAACTCAGGTCTTCCTGACCACACCCGGTGTTCTAGCCCCAGTGCCACCTCTCAGGGTCTGCCCCCGCTCAATAGGTGGTCAATGAATGTTTGTTGCTTGTGACCCAACTTGTGGGCCTGATTCCTGGGAAAGAATGGCTCCCCACTTCTGCAGTCCAACTTGCCCCCCATTCTCTTGGCCGTTAAGGTCCCATATTCCCAATCTCTAGGATTCTCCCTTATCACATCTTCACTGATCCATCTTCTGCTTGACCCACTCCTCCCATCCTGTCTTTCTGGCCCTGGGATGGGATGGGAGAGGTTCTGTCCCTGGTCAATTAGGACATGGGAGGAAAAGAAAGAGAAAACACCATTTTTAATCAACCCATCTGCACAGAAACCAGGGGAGCACCTTTGGGGGAAAGGCAGGTGGTTGGGGGAATATAGTGTCCTTCTGGCCCAAATTAGAAAAGAAAGCAATTCACTTTACAAAGACTGTCTTAAAAAATCAAAAGGCTTCAAAGCACCAGTAGCTAAACCTGTTGAGTAAAAACAAGGGAGTGGGGTGGAAAGAGGATGAGGAGAAAATTAGCTTGGGGATGGTGGGGGGATGCAGAGGAAGGCTCTGGCCCAAGAGGGAGAATAGAACAGAAAGCTAGGGATGTGTAGGGGAGCCAGCCTGGGCAAGGGAGGGTGGTTGAGAGGGTATGTCTGGAAGCATTTGGCCCAGGGGTGGAAGTGATGTGGAGGAGGTAAGGAGGAATGCTAGCCCAGGCCCAGGAGGGAGCTAACCTGAAAGGAGAACTTCCTTCCTCTTTTTTCTCCAGGCTGGCCAGAGGGCTAGAGGCAGGGACTGTGATTGCAAGGGCTCCACCTAGGAAGGAAGCTTCAAAAGTTAATAAAGAGAGTTGGAGCCCAGACAAAAAAAAGGAAGGGCTATTGCTAACTCCTGGCATTGAGAGTCAATGGACCAATCTAACTTTTGGGATGCTGTGCCCCTAGAGTGACTGCCAAAGGTCATCTGAAAGGCTGGAGGGTATTATCATCAAAGGCCAAGATGAGACTTGGTTTCTCTTCTTCTTGGGATACCTGTGTCCTACAAGGCAATCTCTTGCCCAAGTGTCTACACCTCCTCTCCCAAGGGCTAATATGCCAAATCCTTTCATTGTGCCTGAGAGACCAGCACCAGGAAAGAGGAATGATACCCTCTCCACAGATGAGAAGAGGGAATACCAAGAACCAAGCCGTAGTCCTGGTGGGATTGCTCCTGCCAAGAGAGGCTAATTTACCTGGGTAACTGGGTCTTGCCCCTAAGAAGGAAAGGAGGCGACAAGATGTCTCTCACCACCACGTTCCCCAAAGGTTTTCCCAGAGAAGCAATGGGTACTCTGCTCTTCCAAATATCCTGGTCCCCCCCTTTACATATCACAGATGTATAAAGTACATCAGATTTGCGTGGCCTCCAAACTCCCCAATGCCTTGGGTTCCTGAGTTCCAAGGGGGTTTGATAGGCCCTACAGAAAAGAGATGTCAGATAGGAAGGGGTGGGTGTGTTGGGGGGGTGTCTGGGTCAGGAAGTGTGGGGGTCTGGGGAAGAGGACAAAAGAAAGGTATGATGAGAAATGAGGAAGGAGGAGGTGTTCAGGCCAGGTATGTGAGGGATGGATGTAGCTGGCCCAGGTCAAGACCCAATAAAGGAAGTAACTGATCTCAGACTTTCCTTTCTGGAAGGGGTGGGTAGGAATTCCCTATATGAGGATAAACTGCTCTCCCTCAAAGCACTGGCCTCTGGCAACTTTTTCCCAACACCCATTCCCAAAGCTCTATTGCTTTGTCAGAGACATTAGTAGATCAGGCAGTGTGTCAAGAGAATGAGTGTGGGGGTAGGTGGCAGGGGTGGGGGGAGGTAACAGGGGAAGGTGGTGGCTCTGTACCTGAGTGGTGGTAAAGGGAGATATAAAGCTAGGAGACCCAGGGCTGTGTGGGGGAAGGAGTGTGGAAGCAGTGTACCTAGGGTGATGTCTGCCCTGGATCCTGGGCTACCAGGTTACTGGGGAGGAGAGGGAACTGAGGTCTGGATGGCATGTGGAGGAGGGGAGGAAGGGGGGGGGGTGGTAGTGCTAGGCTGGGGCCTGGGCTGAACAGGAGTCTTCATGTTATTGTTTGATTTTGGGGTCCCTTTGAAATCTGCCCTCCTGGAAGGTGGGTCCCCCACAACAGAAAGGACAGGGGCTCCACTGTGGAGGGGAGGGGCTCCCCAGTGGAAGGGATTGCAATTGCCACGTAAGGGAAGGAGGATGGGGAGGATCAGAGAGGGAGGTACAGGCTCAGTACCAGGGCTAAGTTTAAAAAAACAAACATACAAATCCCACGAGTCCCTTCCCCTCCCTCCCCCCAAGTTCCCAGGCCTAAGCCAGGGGCCTGGCCAGCCGCTCAGGGTCCAGTCCCCTCCTCCGCCCGCAGGTCCGAGTCGGGGCTGTGTCCTCGCGGGCCGGCAGGGGGCGCCCCTGTCCGTGACTCCGTGGGTGGCCGCCCCGCAGCGTGGGCGCTGGGCGCCGGTCCAAGAGGAGAGCTCGGCTGGGCTGGATGCGCAGCGGGCGGGCCAGGCTAGAAGAGGAAGGCGGCTCCTCGACAGTGGCGGCGGCGGCGGCGGCGGCGGCACAGTCAAGTCCAGAGGGCGGGGTCCGGTGTCCAGCGCCGGGGAGGACGGAGGGCCGGAGCGGGGGCTACCCCGACCTGGAGGGGGGAAACCAGGAGCGATCACTGCAGAGGAAGCGGGCAGGGACGCCGCGGGGGCACTCCTGCCTGGCCCCCGGCCCTCCCCAACCTCCGTGCCCAGCCCCATCCTTCGCCCTGGCTCCCCAGCCACCTCCTCCTCCTGGCCGTGACTTGGCGCTGCCTGCACTGGCTTGTGCCACTCCTGGCCCCCAGCTCCCGTCTCTTGTAGGGTTCTCTCCCGGCCTGCTCCTGGCACTAAGCACCCCAAGGGGCGGACCTTCCCAGCCTTCACGTGTTCGGCTTCTAAGCCTTTGGGGGCCGCGCACCCTGGCCTTTGGCAGTCTGGGGAAACCTCAGAATCAGGTTTTTAAAAGCATAAAGTAAAATCAATAGAATAACAAAGGAAACCAATGATATTGAAAGTTTAAAAAAAAAACAACTAGGTTGTAGCACTTGAAGGTTTGCAAAGCACTTTGTTCTCATTTTATCCTCAAAAAAAAAATTGGAGGAATTAAGAGGGTGTTATGACTTCTTCCTTTTCACAGGTGAGGAACTGCGGCAGACAAGCTGTCTGAGGTCCCACAGCTAGTAAGTGTCCAAATTTGAGCCCAAGTCTTTCTAACTCCAGGTCCAGCACTCTATCTACCCAGTTACCCCACTCCTTCATCTTATTGTTTTTCCTGTAATTATGTTTCCACTTATTTTACAGATGAGGAAACTGAGGCCTAGAGAGCAGTCACAAGCAGCAGAGGAGGGTTCAAACCCAGGGCCTCTGATCCCAAATCCTGCACTCCCTCTGTGGAGCAGGCTGCCAGGCCTAGACCAATGCCCATCCTGCCTCCCACTGTGCCCTGCCCCTGCCCTATTTCCTTTACCACCCTGGGTACTCACGTGTACAGAGGCTGCAGCTGTAAGTGTGATGTCTTCTGGGGGGCCTGGTAACCGTAGGAATCAAAGCCTCCAATGAAGTCAACTGTGGAAAGAAGGGCCCAGGGTGGCTCAGGAGAGGCAAGGCTATGATTGGAGGGGACTGGGTTGGCCCAGGAGGGGCAAAAGCTACAGTGATGATGAGGGAGGACAGGCCAATGAGAAATTAGGGCCAGAGCTGACATATGAGAGGCAGGGAGTGCCCGAGGGGTCTGAACCCTGAGGATGGGGATATGGAGGGGATTGTTTCCAACTGGGGCTTGGGGCAGGGACTTGGAGCCGGAGCTACTAGGTTGGGTTCCTCAGCCCCAGAAGATGTGTCTCCTCTGGGGGACAAGGATCTGCCTGTGCCAGAGGGCTGTAGGCCGCAGCTGGCCAGAGATCCAGGGATATAGAGGCAGGATTCCCTGTTTCAGTCCCGGGGTTGCTAATGCCTTCCATTGCTTCCTTTGCCAGACCTGTAGGAGCCCCCTGGGGTACGAGCAGGCCACCCAGACACCCCCATGTCCAGGAATCTAGGGCTGGCACTCACAGCTGTCCTCTTCCTCCAGGAACACTTTGCTGACGTAGCAGGCATACACAAAGCCAAACAGCTAGGGGAAGAGGGGAGATGGGCAGTCAGTAGAGCAAGGGATGGGAAACCCCCCCCCAAGTTCAGTCTTCCCTTGGGCAGAGGTGGTGAAGTCACCTCTTTTTTACAAAAGGGATTTTTTTCTCATCACCCTCCTTCCACCCCCTTAACTTGGTAGAGGCCAGGATTCCTGAGCTGCTAGTGCCAACAAATTCACGATCCTGCGGCCGTCTTGATTCTCGAGACTCAGCTGAGCTGCAGCGTATACACAAAGTCCATTACTGCAAGCCTGTTCTCAGAACCTGTTTGGCTGGAGGCATCAACTGCTAGACTTAATGAAGCTAAGGCTGAGCCTTGAAGAACCCAGGATTTCTTCCAGCCAGGATGAGAGATCTGTCGGAGGTGGCTCCATCTGTAAGCTCATTAATCTGGGCATTCTCTCCAAGGCTGCTGAATGAAGCCCACCCTGCACCTCCCTCCTTTGGCATTCATCCATATTCTTTCAGAGATCTTGCAGAGAGGACAAGCGTAATATTACTTGGGGGATTTATATAGTGCCTTGGGTTTGCTCTGACTCTCAAGTACAGGAGTTGGGATTCAGCATTGCGGGTGTGGTCCTACCAGCAAAATCATAGTTTCTGCCAAAAAATCAGTAAGGGCTGGCAACACACCTTATATACATACATTCTCTAACTTGAGCTTCATTACAGGTGGCACAGTGGATAGAGAGCTGGGGCTGGAGTCAGGAAAATGTGAGTTCAAATCCAGCCTTAGACACTTTGTGTGTGCCTCAGTTTCCTCAACTGTAAGATGGGGACAATAACAGCACCTACCTGAAAGGGTTGTTGTGAGGATGAAATGAGATAATATTTGCAGAGTGCTTAGCACAGTGCCCGGAACATAGTAGGTCTACATGCTTTTTCGCTGCCCTGTTGTTGTTTGGTCACGTCTGACTCTTTAGGGTTTTCTTGACAAAGACACTGGAGTGGTTTACCATTTCCTTCTCCAACTCATTTTACAGATGAGGAAACTGAGGCAAACAGGGTTAAGTGACTTGTCCAGGGTCACACAGCTAGTGAATGTCTGAGGCTAGATTTCATATCTTCCTGATTCTGAACCCAGTGTGCTGTCCATGGCACCACAGCTGCACCTATTCCCTTCCCTCCAACCCTGGGAAGTAGGTACTAAACATGAGAGAAAGCATGGGAGAGTCAGGAAGACCAGGTTCATATACCATCTGTGACAGAGCTAGCTGTGTGACCCTGATTAAGTCATTGAATCTCTGTCTCTGCTCCTTTGTAAAAGCAAGGAGTCGGTCTACATGGCTTTTAGGCCCCTTCCAGCTTGAAATGACCCCATGCACTTTGCTGGTTCTAGCTGTTTCCCACTTGGGATTCCACCAGTGCGTCCATGTTAGGCATGGCATCTCCCCTGCAGGGATGCGAATGGTGAGTGAGCAAGTGACTCAGCCCCCTGGAGTGTGATTTTCATCATCTGTAAAATGAGGGAGGAGTGCCGAATGATCTCAGAAGTTCCTTCCCAAGCTCTGAATCAATCCTCCAATGATTCAGCAGCAGCTTTTCTATATATTAGAGTTTCGAGTGGGATTGGGTTGGGGAAGGGTTGAGAGGGTGAGTGATCTGTCCACAGTCAGATTTATCCTTTGTAACTGTCAGAGGCAAGATGTGAACCCAGGACTTCATGATTCCAAAGTGGGCCCTGTATCTGCTATGCCAACCGCCCATCTTGCTTCATGTATTATTATTCCCATCTTATAGATGAGGGCATTAAACCAAGGCTCACAGAAGCTGCTTATGGTCACATTTTATTAAACATTGGAAGCCTACTCCCTTCCAAATTTCCCTATTTTATTTATTTTATTATTTTAGCCTTCCGTTAAAAGCTGTAACCTTGGCATGATCACACACTCCTCTCTCTCCCATTCCCCACAAATTCATTCAGTTGCAAAATCTTGTCCTTTCTGGCTCTGAAGTCCTTCTCACATTTGACCTCTTCTCTCTACTCACACAGCTGCCCCTGTTTTAGTCCCCATCACTTTCTTCTGAAGTTATTGCAAGCCTCTTCCTCCATCTCCCTGCCTCATGTCTTTCCATCTTCCACTCAGCTGTCCCAGTGGTTTTTCCATATGTCGACTTAATATGCTGAAGAACCCTCCCTCTAGATCTTTGAACATTTTGTGTGTACCAGTATGCCACTGAGGCTGCCAGGCAGCTCTTGCTCTGTGACTGGCCCATCTCCCCTGCTGATCAAATACTTCTTGAAAAAGGCTCTTTCCCCCTCATTCTCTCTCACTGGCTCCTCACCAAGCCCCCATGACTGAGGGAGGGGAGGGATTATTGTCCCCATTTGATTGATGAGGACACAAAGGGCCAGAAACAATGAGGTATCTTCTTGTCCAAGGTCACCGAGAAAGTCAGGCTCAGTACTGAGACTAAAGGTCTCCTGAGACTAAAATAAATGTGATTTGCATTAAATTTATTTATTAGCTCACTCTGAACAATACAGTGACCCAAGACAATTCTGAAGGACTCATGATGAAGTATGCTTTCCACCTCCACAGAGAACTGATCAATTGAGTGCAGATTGAAACAAACTTTTTCCTCTTAATTTTCTTGCTTTTATTTTGTGCCACATGGCTAATATGGAAATAAGTTTTGCATGATTTTCCATGTAGAATTGATATCATGTTGCTTGCCTTCAGTGGGTGGGGGAGGGGATGAAGGGAAAGAGAATTTGGAACTGAACATTAAAAAAATATTAAAAATAAATAATATATGTATATTTTTAAAATCATGTATTTATTAACTCTATACAGATGACTCATGGATTTATTTATCTAATACAATTTTCCCCCTGGGCTTCAGTCAAACATCACCGACTGCCTCAATATCATGTGATTTCTGCTCTGGATGGGCCAGTCTGGGCGGTACCTTGCCCAGTTCCAGTTCTCTGTACTTCCCGGCCATTTCCAGGCCATGCTGCCTTTCAAATACTTCCTCCTCACCCCTTTCTAACTCTCCTCTTTGTTGCTTCCCCATTAGAATGTAAGTTCCTTGAGGGCAGGGACTATTTTCCTTGCTTTTACTTGTATCCTCAGCATTTAGCACAGTGCCTGGAATACAGCAAGTGCTTAATAAATGCTTTATCTATCTATCTATCTATTATCTATACCTTTTCTTGCCTTAGTTTCCTCAACTGTAAAATGAGAATAGTAATAGCATCTACCTGGTGGGGTTGTTGTGAGGATCAAACAAGCTATTTGTAAAAAGTGCCTGGCACACAATAAGTGCTATCTAAGTTCTTATTTCCTTCCCTTCATCCGTCTATCTACCATCTGTCTATCATCTATTTATCTATCCATCTATCTATCTGTCTGTCCATCTATCTATCCAACCACCTATTCATCTACCTGTCTGTCTGTCTATCTATCCATCCACCCATCCATCCATCTATCTACTCACCTATTCATCTATCTATCCATCTATCCATCCATCCATCTATCTATCTATCTATCTATCTATCTATCTATCTATCTATCTATCTATCTATCTATCTATCTATCTATCATCTATCTGTCATCTCAAACTCAATATCCCAGAAATGTCTCAAACTCAACATATCCAGAGCTTGTTTCCCTCAAAGCCCACTTTTGCCCAAATCCCCCTATTTCTGTCAAAGGCACTGCCATTATTTTAGCCTTCCACTAAAGGGTGTAACCTTGGCATGAACTCATTCTCCTCACTCTCCTGTACCCCACAAATTCATTCAGTTGCCAGATCTTGTCCTTTCTAGCTCTAAGCCCTTCTCACATCCTAGGGAGGGGAGAGGAGCTCAGGGGAAGGCTTATGTGGGGGCTGCAGGGTAACTCACTGCCAGGAAGATCTGAAGGGCGCTGCTGAGCACCTCAATGTAGGGGTAGTCAAGCAGGCATCCAGTGACGGTGATGACATGGTGGTCCTCCAGGGCCAGGCGGGAGTTCAGCACTGGTGTCACCAGGCAACCAGGGCCGTTCTCCATCCACCAGGAGCGATGCAAAGATGTGTTGAAAGTCATAATGAAGTCTCGATCCTAAAGGGATCAGTATTCAGGAAGTATAAGCCCCTCCTCCCCAGACCACCCCCAATCCCCTCATTTAGGTCAAGATGATCCAGGGGAGGAGAAGCAGCCTAAAACTATCTCTGGCCAAGCAGAAAGGAAATCTGTTTCCTTCCTTACCTCCAGCTCCTAGGAACAGTGGGCTGTTCTCATTCCCCACATCAGGAAAAGGAATAAGTACTGTGCTCTGTCTCTCCATTCTTGCCCCTCAGCTCAGAGCTCTGTGGCCTTCCACCCCCCACCAAAATAAAAACACCAAAAAAACCCCTCCTAAAAATCCTTCTCCAGGTGAAAGTAGAAAAATAAGGGAACAGAGAGAATGCCACTGCAGCCACAGCAGTCCTGGGGGCTTGTCTTGCAACCTCAAACACTGAGAAACCGTTGCCACCTTCTGGCCTCTGCCCCTATGTCCGCCCTAGTGTGTCTGTCCTCTGCCCATCTGTGCTTGGGTACTGAAGGTCCATCCCTGCCCCCAAGGATCCTTGAACTATGTGGTGGCTCCCTCCCTTCCTCCATCCCTCCGTCCCCCATGTCCACAGGCAAATTTGCATTATGCAATAAAACTGCTTTATATAGAGGTCTGTGGAATATAAAGTGAGAACTGTCTATATAGTACTTTAAGGTTACGTACATTTTATATACATAATCTGATTGTCCTTATAACTTTCTGTAGCCAAAAGGCCCTTCCTTGACCACCTTTCCCCTTCATGTGTTATGCCATTAGAATGCAAGTTTCTTGAGAGCAGACACTGATTATCCTTTTTTATTTGTATCCCAAGCAGTTAGCACACTGCTTGACACTTCAAGCACTGCATTCTTTCATTCCTCTCCCTCTCCCCCTTTAGAATCCCTGGTTTCCTTCAAAACTCCACTCAGATGGCATCTTCTGTAAGAGGGCTTTATCTGTCTGTCTCCTCTCTTCTCTCTCCCTCCCTCTTCTCTTTGTCTCTCCCTCCTTCTCTCTGTCTCTCTTTCCTCCCTCTGTCTCTCCCTCCTCTCTGTCTCTCTCCTTCCCTCCTCTCTCTGTCTCTCTCACTCCTCTCTCTGTCTCTCTCCTTCCCTCCTCTCTCTGTCTCTCTCTTTCACTCCTCTGTCTCTCCTCTCTCTGTTTCTCTCCTTCCCTCCTCCCTCTGTCTCTGTCTCTTTCACTCCTCTCTCTCTCTCTCTCACTCCTCTCTCTGTCTCTCCCTCCTCTGTCTCTCTCCTTCCCTCCTCTCTCTTTCACTCCTCTCTCTGTCTCTCTCTCCTTTCTCTCTCTCTCTCCCTTTCACTCCTCTCTCTCCCTCCTCTGTTTCTCTCCTGTCCTCCTCTCTGTCACTCTCTTCTCTCCATCCTATGCCTCCTTCCCTGCTCTCCTCACTCTCTAAGGCAGTCTTTTATTCACTATATATCCATTGCATGTACCTATCTATTTAGATGTTGTCTCTCTAGTTGGAGCATAAGTATCTTGTACTGTTTTGGCCTTTCTTGTGCCCCTCCCCAAAGTCTGGTTTAGCATAGTGCCTGGTTTATATTAAGTTCTTAATAAATCCTTATTGACTGGGTCATAGACCACTATTTGCTGTTTCTTTTAAGCTCTATTCGATTCCCCACCTCTATAGCTTTGCAGTGGGCCACAGACCTTATGTTTAGGACACTCTGCCTTCCTTTTGCCTTTTGAAAGCCCTGCCCTGCTGGATGCTGAGTTCAAGTTCCTTCTGATTTTTCATTTTGTTACAGCTCCTGTATTCCCCCAGCCAATTACTGTCTATTTGTTCTTTATCTCTCTTGTACCTGTGCATCTCTACGTGCATGTTTTATTCCCTTTGCAGAATGGAAGCTTCCTGAGGGTGGGGACTGTTTCATTTTTGTCTGTGTAGAAACTAGTTCTGGTATTATATACTTGGCACCTAGTAAGTGCTTTATAAAGGTTTTTCATTCACTCCCTCCCTCCTTCCCTCATCTTTCACTCATTCACTCACCCCCTCACTCACTCACCCCCTCACTTGTTCATTCATTCATTCATTGTTGATTGATTAGTCTCATTCACAACAACTCTGTAGGATAGGTAAGAGAAGTATTATTTTTTCCATGAGAAAATTAAGCCTTGGAGAGAATAAGTGGCTTGTCCAAAGTGAGATAGTAAATGATTAGTATGTTCCATAGGACCAAGCTGGCATGCGCTTGCTCCATGTGGGACAGGTGCACATGTATGATCCACTCAGGATTCTGGTGGACATCCTTCTACCTTCCCCACCCTAACTCAGCATTACATACACCTGGAAGAAGGGGAAGTAGAGGCAGGCAGAGGCTCTTCCTGGATCTCTTAGGTGGTGGTGGTAGTGGGGAAAAAATTGAGAAATGGGGAAGATGAGAAGATGTTGTGTGTGTGTGTGTGTGTGTGTGTGTGTGTGTGTGTGTGTGTGTGTGTGTTCGTTCCTCCTGGTGGGAAGGAGGCCAGGCTTTGGACTATCCTTGTAATCTTATATGTGGCCAGCAGGGGACAGTGGTGGGCCACACAGGTATCCTTTCCTTACATTTTTCAGGATAATTGGGGTGATGCTTGGTGGTTATGTGACTAATGTAGGCATGGTAGGGAGTGGAAGGAGGACTGTGGGCAGGCTGGCCCAGCGGACACCAGAGGAGACCCTCCTAACCTTGTAAATCCACCATTAATGCTTGATTCCCCATCCTCATTCCTTCTTGGTGGCTGATCCAAGCTCACTTTGACCAGTGCTAGGATGGCATCTCATGCAGCAAAGTACCGCACTAGGGAATGTTCAGGCTCCTTAGCTCTGGGACAAGACTGAGGGGTGGGGCTAACAGGAAGCACTACAAAGCTGGGAGGGGCTGAAGAGATCTCAGACCCATGGGGATAATTACAGCACGTACTCCTCAGGGTGTTGTGAGGATCAAATTATATCTTTGTAAAGTGCCCAGTACAGTGCTGTGGGTACATAGTAGGTGCTCTATAAACACTTATTCCATTTCCTTCCCTCTTTCCCATCCAGAACACTGAGCCTAGGTCAGAAGCTGCTCGAGACGGGGCTGGAGTGCTTACCTGAGACAAATGGCCAACTTCCAGGTAGAAGCAGATGATGAATGCATTCCAGCCGACCCAGAGAACAAGCCAGCCTGCATACTGGGGAGAGAACAGAGGAGCAGGAAGTTGGGCAAATGTGGTTAGTCCTGGGATCTATGTGAAGAGGAGAACCAGAGAACCTGAGAGCTTGAGGGTCCTCAGAGATCATGACAGGGGAACAGGTGGCACAAAAGATAACAGAAATCTGTTGGTACCTATCATAGGGGGAAAGGGGAATCTTGGATGAGCAGGACTGACTGGAAACCCCAACCCAGGTTCCATGGCTTTCTTCTGCACAAACCAGCATCTCCTCCAAGTTCCCACTGCAGGGGTCTCTCAGTTCACCCCTTAATCCTGACTGAGTCAGCCTGGCATTACTCCATCCTCATCCCTGCAACTAAAGCTACCCACTGATAACAAATAACACCCAGGTGAAGGGACAGTGTTTGGGGGTATGCGTTCTGGAGCACTGAGGTCTGGGCTGGAGAATTCCTGGGAAAGACTGCAGAGCCTGAGATCCTACAGATCCCAGGTGTAGCCCCTTTGGGAAATAGCATTCTGCAAGAAAGGTCCAGCAGCCCTTGGCTGCCTGTAGAGAAGAGGCCAAGGTGGGGGTGAGGGAGGTAGAGGGGAGTGGAGGTAAGAGGTGGGTTATTCCATTTTGGGGTTGATTTATTTTTTCGAAAGGCACAAATTACTTACTATGTGCCAGGCACTGTATTAGAAGCTGGGAATACAAAAACAGAAAACCATTCCAGGCCCTGCCCTTTGGGGGCTTAACATTTTATCACAGAAGAAGCTTAGATTGTATTGGGTCTTGGGGTACACCACTGGACCAGTGCTATGGAAGAACACCATTTTATGCATTTGACTTTGCAAGGCCAATACCCCTGAAATTTATTTCCCTTCAGGCACTAACCAGGGGAATCTGTTAACCCTTCAACTGGGGGGGGTGTGGTACCCTGAGTTTGGGTCCAATCTAGCTAAGCTTTGTCATGCATGTATGGGAATGCATGTGTGTATGAATGTGTTATGTATGTGCATGTATGTACAGATACATGCGCACGCACATGTGTGAATATATCGCATGCACGTGTGTCTGGATATGTGTGCGTGTATTATGAACATGTGTGTGTATATGTGTATGCATGTAGTGTCTGACAGGGATTAATGGGAACAAAAGACTGAAGCTCATTTATCCCAGCCCTACCTCTCCTTTGTCCTACTACACTGGGAAAGACCCTTCCTTTTCCTGAGTCCTGGTACCAAGGGGCTCCTCCTCCCTTTAACTCTCTTCACTGAGTCCTGAAGGCTACTGAGAGAGCCAGCAGCTATAGAAAGTGGCAGAAGATCCTGTGGGAGGGAGGGAAGGGCTCATTTCTTGGTGGGAGGGCTTTGGGGGCTGCAGGTGGGGTGATCAGTCCAATTCAAACCAACAAGTGTCCACTGAGCACATGCCCTATTTAAGGCACTATGCAAGTTATTGAGGATACAAAGACAACAAGATAATCATTCCCTGCCCTCAGGGAGCTTACTTTCTAATAGGGGGTGATGGTGGAGAGGACATAGCCCATAGAAAGACATGGGTCTTCTGTAAACTAGACTGAAGATCTGGAGAATCCCAGGGTCAGGTATTTAATATACAGAAACAGGATCTTAGGAATAGAGATTTTTAGAGTTGAAAAGGACCTTAGAGGCCATCCTGGGCAACCCCTTCATTTTACAGAGGTTAAGTGACTTGCCCAGGGTCACACAGATACTAAGTGAGGGGAGATTTGAAGCTAGATATTCCTGACTCCTACCATGATGAGATATCTGGATCGGTACTGCACGGTCCCGAAGATGCCCAGGATGACCACCATGATGTGGAGGAAGTTGGCCAGGATGGGAGCCCACTGGTAGCCCAGGAAGTCAAAGACCTGCCGTTCCAGGGCTGCCACCTGAGGGTAGGAAAAGAGAGAGAAAAGGCTGAAGATCCAGCAATCCCTTCTAAAGTCTCCAGGAGAAAACAAAATGCAAGTTACTGAGTCTGGCACTGAAAGCTCTCCAGAATCTGGCACCCACCAAGCTACCTTGTCAAATTTCATGAGCTTTCCAAGCTACTAAAAAGTGGCTTTTCCTCATTTTGGGTCCACGTTCTTTATCCTCCCCTTCAGGACTGCCAATCCCCACACCCCACTCCACTCTCCTCTCTGGGTTTTCCTGCTGCTGCTCTGTCTTGTTCTCCTCTTAGCTATCTGCTCTCAGTTTCCTTCGCTGATTCGTCATCCTTCCTCCCCCCTCTAACTGTTCATGTCCCATAAGGGTTTCTCCAGAGCCTGCTTTTGTCACCATACTATCTCCCTTGGTGATCTAAACAGCTCTTGTGGATTCACTTATCACCTTTATGCAGATGATTCCCAGATCTACACAGCCAGCCAGAGTCCCTCTTAGGTGCTCCAATCCCATGTCTCCACTTACCTAGTGGATATTCCAAAGTGGGTGTACCAGAGGCATCTTAAACTCAGGCCCAAAACAGATTTCATCATCTCCCCCCACACACACCTCCCCACTCAAACACTCCCATTTTCCAAACTTTCCTAGTACCATAAAGGGTAACCACCATCCTCCCAGTCTCCCAGATCACTAACCTCTGTCTTCATTGATTCCTGCCCACATATCCAATCAATCACCAAGTCTTGTTGGTTTTCCCCTCACAAGATTTCTTGTAAATAAATAGGCTCTTCTCTCCCCTCCCACATCCCACACCTTGGGTTAGCTCCTCATCACTTCTTGCCTGGACTCTGCAATAAGCTTTCTAATCAGCTTCCATGTCTGAAGTCTCTCCCTACTCCAATCTGCCCTTCACACAGCAGCCAAAGTGATTTTACTAAAGTGTAGGTAGGTCTACACACAGACAGTCTGTACCGCTCCCCCCTGGCCCTGTGCGCCCCACTTAGTAAACTCCAGTGGCTCCCCATCACCTCCAGGATCAAATCTGAAGGCTTTCCAGTCTTCTTACACTTCCTTCCCTCCACATGCCCTGTGGTCCACTGAGAGCAGACTTTTCCTACTCGATTGTCCTTACACAGGACACTACTTCTCACATCTCCAAGCTTTGGCATCAACTGTCCCCTATGCCTGGAATGCTTCATCTCCTCATTTTTCCCTCTTGACATTCCTGGCTTCTGTTAAGATGCAGCTTAATCACAACCTTCTGCAAGAAGCCTTAGCCACGTGAGCCTTCCTGTCGCAGGTTACTTCTCCGTCCTCTAAATATAACTTTTCTGTACCTATTTACATGTCTCTCCAATTAGAATATAGGCTCCTTGAGGGCAGGGACTGTTTTTCTATTTTGCCTTTCTTTGTACCCTTGGTACTTAACACAGGGACTGGCATGTATAATGTTATTGTTGTTGAGGTGTGTTGGCCTCTTCCTAACCCCTTTTGGGGTTTTCTTGGCAAAGACACTGGAGTGATTTGCCTTTTCCTTCTCCAGCTCATTTTACAGATGAGGAAAGAGAGGTAAACAAGGTTAAGTGGCTTGCCCAGGGGCATACAGCTAGTAAACGTCTGAGACAGGATTTGAACTCGGGAAGCTGTCTTCCTGACTCTAGGCCTGGCACTCTGTGCACTATCAAGCCACCTAGCTACCCACACACATGAGTGTTTAACAAATGCTTGTTGACTGATTTCTCTCTCATTTACATGCCACATCTTCCCATTTAGAATTCATTCATGCCTTTCAGAGACTGGGGATAAACTAAGTTTGTGAACCTGTCTCTGAGGCCTGGGAAAGTCGGGGTCAAAGGAGATGAGGATATCACACTAGAGTTACAATTGGGCAGAGAGAAGGGGAGGGATCCTGTCCAGAGGGCCACGCACAGACCACAGTCATGAGTACCAGGCTGGCATCTCTGCCAAGATGAGGCATCCCTAGCCAGGTGGAGCATTTGTGCCCAGGGAAGAAAAAGGGGTCTTAAAATGAAGGGGGTTGGAAATTTGGTTGGGGGGCTCAGAGCTATAAGCCTGCTCTGAATCTGATAGAAGAGATAGGGGTGGAAGCCCGGTAAAACAGCCAAACTGGAAACTCTGGGCCCTCAGTACTTGGGAGATCCTTTCTGAAGCTGCAGCACACCTGGCCCTTAGCACCAGGTCATGGGTGGGGGGTGGAGGGGAAGTCCTGTTTGCTCCACCTCAAAATCTATCCATTTCCTTGTGGAGTGGGATGGTGGAAGGGAGGGAAGGTGGAAGCTACAGCAGAAAACGGAGAACCCATAATTAGAATCACTATTCCCATTTGACAGATGGACATATGAAGGCTCCCTAAGTTGATCAGGAGAGTTAGCAAGCAAGAAGACCTCCCCTCCCCTCCCCCCCCAGGAGAAGGATGGAGGGGCGACACTGGGTGTTGACAGAAAGAGCCTTGGACTAGAAGTCAAGAAATCTTGCTTTCAGTCTTGGCTGTGTGACTGTTAGCAAGCTGCTTCACTTGAGTTTCAGTGTCTTCAAAAGGGTTAACAATCCCTGCCTTACTTCCCTCTCACAGATGTGAGAATCAATAACAGCTGGCATTCATAGAAAGCTAGACACTCGATGTATATTTGGTGCTCACAACTCTGGAAAGTGGGTACAATTATTATCTCCACTTTACAGATGAGGTAACTGAGGCAGAGAGATCAAGTTAGTCAATAAGCATTTATTAAGTGCCTTCTATGTGCCAGGCATTGCGCTAAGTGCTGGGGGTATAAAAAGATGAGCCCTGCTTTCAAGGAACTCACAGGTCAAGTGACTTGTCCAAGACCACCTGGCTGGTAAAAAAAAAAAGTCTGTGGCAGGATTTGTACTCAGGTTTTCTTAACTTGTAGTCCAGCACTCCCTTAACCCCACCAAGCTGGACAAATGAGAAAATGTGAAAATATTTGGCAAAGTCTATAGCAATGGTTCTCAACCTTCCTAATGCCGCAACCCTTTAATACAGTTTCTCATGTTGTGGTGACCCCCCCAACCATAAAATTATTTTCGTTGCTGCTTCATCACTGTAATTTTGCTACTGTTATGAATCTATCTGATATGCAGGATGTATTTTTATTGTCATAAATTGAACACAACCCACAGGTTGAGAACTGCTGGTCTAGAGGCTCTGGAGAAGGAAGGCATCGATTCTCTTATGATCACTGTGATTGTTACTGCTGGGACCAGGTGCCAGCTCAGCTTGTAGTGGCCTCACAATGGGGATCCTTCAGCCCCAGGGCTCTGGTTTGTTCAGCCCCAATCAGGAAGAGGCCACCTGTGCTCCACACCAGAGGTCAAGAGGAAGGTCAGCTTTCCCCTGCTCCAGCCTTAAGGCAAAGCAAAGAGACCTCCCTCTGGTAATCCCTCTCTGGACTGACCCTCTACCCCCACCTTCTTCTTTAAAGGCACAGGAATCTCCAAGCTAAACTGTCTTCCCCCATCCCCTGATTATTTATTTGGTAGCTCAGGGGCTGAGGGAAAGTGGTTGCCATGGGGAGCTGTAGCTCCCTCCCACTTCCCATCACCCCTAGGCATGTTTGCTTCTTCCTCGGGATACTCTACTGTGTCTAGACACTGGCCCAGGGGTTGGAGAAAGGGAGGTTGCTGAATAATGCAGGTGGGCCCCTGGGAAGTTGGCAGAGGGAGGGAAAGGGCCTGTGGGCTGGATCCAGCTCTAAGCTCTCACAGTCTTTTATACCCAAGTCTCTGCCTACCAAGTTGTATTTTCATGGTCAAAGGGCCAACAAGCCAGCTTTCCCCACTGCAGCTCACGGTGCTCCAATGACTTCTTGCTGACTCCTCCCTCCCCAGGCCACGTTGACATACACCTAGGAAGCAGAGGGACCCTATTCCTGGGGAACTATGGAGGAGGTTATGCTAGAATCTGCCAAGCACATCCAGGTGTATTCACTTAGCTACTTTCACCTATGTGCTGAGTTCAAATCCAGCCACAGACACTTACTAGCTGTGTGATTCTAGGCAAGTCACTTTACCTCTATTTGCCTTAATTCACTGAAGAAAGAAATGGTGAAACGCTCCAATATCTTTGCCAAGAAAACCCCATCCACCATACTGTCCATAAACAACAACAAAAAGTATTTCTTATATCAAACATGACCAAATGAATAACAACAATCAGGCACAACTTTGGGGAAGCCAACGTACCAAGTCGATGAGCATTTATGAAGGGTACCAGGTGGCGTGCTGAGGCCTTCGGATGCAAAGAAAGGCAAATGGTCCTTGCCTTCAATGAGCTCATTATCTAATGGGCAAATCACTTACTCTCCCTCGGATTCAGTTTCCTCATTTGTAGACCGAGAACTAGAATTTCTATAATTCTTTAAAGTTAAAAAAGCACTTTACAAATACTCTTTCATTCAGTTCTTGTAACAGTCCTGAGAGACAGATGCCATCATCATCCTGTAGCGGCAACTGCACAGGCAAACCGAGGGTGGCTGCTGGCACAGGTTCTTAGATCCGCTGCACTAGGAAAGACGGCTGTTCAAGGGGTCAACAATCTCTTTTAATTACATTCACTAGTTCGGGGGGAAAGTTGGCATCCTGAACTTCAGAGAAAATACAAGCAGAGAAATAAGGACCAGCAGACAGGGCTCTGACTGCCTGAATCAACCATACACTTTACATACATCCCTAGACTGAGAGGTCCTTTACATCTGAGCAGTCGGGGAGCTCTCCGCATATGACCACTCAGAATCTCAACCAGGGGAATCACAAGATTCTTCTCATAAGCAAGCCCCCAAAGCAAAATGCTGACTCAGAGTATATGTACACTTCTCAGAGTCAGAAGGCATCCCAACCCTCACAACTCAGTGCCTAATTAGAAATTGCCAAAAGGTGTGAAAGCCTTCCTACAAGCAAGCCTCCCCTAAGCAAGCTTCCCTTAATGGTCCTATTAATGAGTAGGGAAGATCTTAAATCCCATTAACATTACATATCCCCATAAGTGACTTGTCCAGTATCACCCAGTTACCAAGCATCTGAGGCCAGATTTGAAATCCTGTCTTCCTCACTGCAAGGCCCACACTCCATTTTCTGTGCCACTCCATTTAGCTGTCTGAACAAGAGAGTTAGGCTAGATGGCCTCTGAATTCTCTTCCAGCTCTAAATCTATGATTTCAAGACCATCTAGTCTAGGGGGCAGCAAACTATGGCCCCTGGTATTGGGTTGGTCCATAGCCTCCAGAGCTAAGAATGATTTTTATATTTATATTTTATATTTAAAGTTTTATTGTATTAAAAAGGGTCGAAACCATTCTTAGCTGGCAGGCCATGAATTTGGCCCTCAAGAGTGGTTTGCTGGCCTAAGCCTACCCTTTCCTGATATATGAATGCCCTTTGCCCTGTTCCTGCCAACTTCCACTTAAAAACATTGGGCCAGAAGTCAGAAGGCCCAGATTCTAGACTTATCCAGGGTTAGTCATTGTCATTGTGTGACCTTGGCCAAGCCTTCTGTATCTGTACAGAGTGAATGAGCTTGGCTAGCTCAAATATCACAAACTTACTGCAGCTTCGGCACTCTGCCCAAGCCCAAGGCATCTGAGGCTCTTTGCCCACTTTTTCAGATAAATGTGAAATTGGATTATGAAGAGAAGCAGATTTAGATAGTATCATAGAGATTAAATCAAGGATCATTCAGAGGACCTAAGTAAGCAGAAATGGATGAGTTCTGGAAATTCAAAATCACTGCAATTCTCTGGTTTCAGCCTCCCCCCCCCCACTCCACCCCACTCCATCTCATCTACTTCAAATCTTGTTTATTTATTCTCCACATTCTACCTCTCCTGAATTTCCTCATTCTGTTGAGGGCATCATCCTCCTTCCACTCACCCAGGTTTACAACTTAAGTCTTATCCTTGATTCCTCACCTTCTCTCTTACTCCATTTATCTTTTTTAAGGTGTTATTTTCTTCAGTCAGGTTGTTGACTCTCTTTTCATGATTTTCTTGCATCATTCTCATTTCTCTTCCCAATTTTTCCTCCACTTCTCTTATTTGGTTTTCAAAATCCTTCTTAAGCTCCTCTATGGCCTATAATCAGTTCGTATTTTTCTTGGAAGCTTTTGGTGAAGGAGTTCTGACTGTGTTGTCTTCCTCCTGTTCCATGCTTTGATCCTTTTTGTCCCCAAAAAAGGAATCTAAAGTTGGATTGCTAGGCTTGCTTTGTTTCCTTTGTCTGCTCATGTTGCTAGTCAATTCCTTGATTGTTTAGCTCTCTGTGGCAGTGGAACTCTGCTTCCAGAGGGGAGGGCTTTGTCCCAAATCGCTGGGGTTTTCACAGCTGCCAGAGCTATTAGGAGTCCACCATCTCTACAGCCCCCATCAGCTTTGGCTCACTGGTCACATACCTCAGGACCACCACCCAAGACCACAAACCCAATTCAGGCAGGTTAAGGCAAGGGCACTTAGCCTCTAAATGGTCACTTGGCCAACCGGCAAACTGCAGGCCTCAAGCTCTGAAGCGGCCATGTGGAGGCAGCTGCAGGGCCGCCACTTCTGCTGCTTCTGGCTCTGGGGGCAGACAGCCTGACTGGCTCCTTCATCTTCCCCTAAATTTAGCTGAGTTCTACTGACCTTTCACTTTGTCCCTGGCATTCATGGATTGACAACTCTGGAAACCACCGCAGCTGCTAGTGATTCACTCTCCTGAATGCTCTAGCCAACCTGGGGCTAAAATCGAAGTGGGGTTGGTCTCAGCTCCCTGTGATGAACCCCTCACATCCGCCCACCAGCTTCCCCAGTCAGAGACTGGCCTCTCTGTCACCCTGTGGGTTCCAGAGTTCCAAAATCTGCTCAGAGTCATATTCCCTAGGCACCTAAGGTGGTCACAGGGGGGAGGGGGAAGAAGGAGGTAAGGGGGGAATCACAGAGCCCTCCTGCCTCCATGCCACCATCCTGACTCTGTCCCCTCTTGCTCCATTTATCAAAAAGAAAAAGGCATCTAAGTTTTATCACAGTGGATAGTGCATCAGACCTGGAGTGAGGAAGACCTGAGTTCAAATCTGGTCTTAGACACTTACTAGCTGAGTGACCCTGGACAAGTCACTCTACCCTATTTGCTTCAGTTTCCTCATTTGTAAAATGAGCTTAAGGAAAACTCCAATATCTCTGCCAAGAAAACCCCAAAGATCACAAAGAGTTGGACACAACTGAACAACAAATATTATTTCTTATACCCTTCCCCTTCTTTCCATTGGTAACATAACCACTCAAGTTCAGGTTCTTATCACTTGGTCCAGGAACCTTTCCACTACATCTCACCACCACACTGCCTACAGTCTAGGAGAGAAGGTGTTATAAATAAAAAGAATTCTGGTACACATGACATTGCTACTGAGAAAGGAGATACAGTTATCACAACTGAATGTGAATGGAACAAACTCACCCATTAAATGGAAGAACACAGAAGAATAATTAGAAAGCAGAATCCAACAATATATTTTTTAGAAGAGAGACGAGCTAGTGGAGGTTTTGTGCACCTAGACCCTGCAAGAAGAATTCATAGGGAATGGAAAAAAATTATATGAGGTTCCTGGACCAATAGTCATCCCCTTTCACCTTGACTACTGGGATAGTTTCCTAATTAGCTCTCACTGATTGGCCAACAGTAGGTCCCAGCCTACTTTGTTTGGGTCTGGAAGACTCAAAGTGAGTATAAATAGCAATTGTTTCTATTTTGGTCAGAAACCCTGAGGGTCTTCCCCTCCTAGATTGGTTTTTCTTTTTTTAAGTAGGTGGAAAGAACCATTCTTTGCCTTATTTCTTACCCAGCCTTAATCACTGAATGGGTCAGACTGAGAGCTGGGAAAAAACCTTAGTTTAAAAAGGCCAAGGTCTCTCACTGCATGCTGGGCCATCTCCAGTTGTCCTGATCTATCTATATCTTTTCACTGGACCCAGATGGTCCAGAGGAGAAAGTGAGACTGGTGACCTCACACAGGCCTCCCTCACTTAAATCCAATGCACTCAAAAGTCATGGCATTAACTTTCTGATGTCAAGGTCCTTTTTGAGAATGAAAGACAAACAACTAAAACAACCTAATTAGCCTCCCTCTACTGGTCTCTGCCCTCCCCTATCAATCAATTCTATACACCTACCTAAATAGCTGCCCTAAAGCACAGGTCTGTTCGTGGCACTTCCCTTCTCAAGATGCTTCAGAAGATCCCCATTGCCTCTATGTTCTCTGTCATTTAATGACATTTACAATCTGACTTGGGTTAGTTTTCTAGGCTAATTATACATTATTCTCATACTATATTCCTTCCAAATTGGCCTATTTGCTATTCCCAACACTTGATATTCCATTTCCCACTTCCATGTCTTTGCACAGACCATGGCTGAAATGAGGTGCCCATAGCTTCCTTCAAGGTTTGACTTAAATGCCACCTCTTTTAAGATGTGTTCCCTGTTTCCTCTTCATTTCCCTACCCCTCATCACTGTGTATTTATTTCCCATGTATCCTGCATTTACTTTTCTGTGAACATGTTACATCTCCCCCACAGAATGTAAGCTCCTTGAGGATACTGATTATTTCTTTTTTGTCTCTATATTCCTAACACCTAGCATATAATAGGTGCTTAAGGCATGCTTACTGATTAATTACTTGCTTCTCCTGATGAACAGCTAAAGAGAACATGTTAAAACCATCAATAAATCTCTCTCCTTTGGGACCTATCAGATAAAGCCCTAGTCCTGAGAACTCTCTCTAAGCTGAACCTAGCTTTATGATTAAAGTGATATACAAGTTGAACCTCATATAGTTTTTTCCCATTCCCTATGAATTCTTCTTGCAGGGCCTAGGTGCATAAAACCTCCACTAGCTCCTCTCTCTTCTAAAAATATATATTGTTGGATTCTGCTTCCTAATTATTCTTCTGTGTTCTTCCATTTAATGGGTGAGTTTGTTTCATTCATATTCAGTCATGATAACTGTATCTCCTTTCTCAGTAGCAGTGTCATGTGTACCAAAATTCTTTTTATTTATATCACCTTCTCTCCTAGACTGTAGGCAGTGTGGTGGTGAGATGTAGTGGAAAGGTTCCTGGACCAACAGTTAAGACACCTGAGTTACAGTTTCATCTTGACTATTAATAGATTTTATGATTTGGGGAAAATTATTTTCCTTCTCTGCATCTCAGTTTCCTTATTTGTAATATGACTGTGTTGGACTAGGAGATATAAAAAACATTCCAATTCAAAGACTTGATGATTGATCTTGAGATTTTAAGTTTAAGGAGGGAAAATAAAGAAGAGGATGAGGATGATGATGATGACATATAAAGTGATAAAGTACTGGCCTTGGAGTTAAGAAGACTTAGATTCATGTCCTACTATTAATCTTTATCAGATTTGTGATCCTTTACCTCTTCAATACCTCAGGCAACTCAAAGACCAAAGAGCAGTTGATGATTTACAGTGATGGTGGAGGGAATTTACCCACCAGGAGCCCTATATTTAAGCAGGGATGTGATAGCAGCAAACAGCAACTCACATCTATATAGTGTTTTGAATTTTGTTAGTTACACTTTCTTTACAATAACCCAGCATGGCACAGTGGAGGCAGCACCGATTTGGAGCCAGAGGACCTGGATGTGAGTCCTGGTTCTGCTCCTTCCTACTTGTGTGCTTTGGGACGGGTCATTTAGCCCCTTAAAGCTTGAATTTTCACCTCCGTAAAATGAATAATTTAGACTAGATGGCCTTTAAATCTAGCTGGTAAATATTTAAATTTCCAGGAAAAAAAATCCATATATATACCCACAACACACTTTAAAGTTTAATCTGCATTAATAACATTTTCTCCATCTCTTTCTTAGGTCTAGAAAATCAACAAAACCATAAATTGAGCCCTGATTTGTAGTGCTTGTTGATTTCCAAGATGTAAATGTTCACCCTGAAAAATTCAGTGATCAGTTGGCTCCAGCACACTCCATGATATATCCTTTTCCAGATCTAGATCTATAATTCTATGGCTTGTTCCTGACATGATTGGAATTTAATAAAAAAGTAAACTGAGGTAAACATCTGTGCAAGACAACATTTATTAGCAGGGGTATGCTGCTTGTCAATAAAGGGGTAAAGCCTCCATTTTATGCAAAAGACTGAACAAAAGGAGAGTTCCCTTTGTATAGGATTTGGGTGGTGGTGGGGTGTACAGAACAAGGAGCAGAACAAAGAAGAAGACATCATGAGACCGAGGGCAACATGATTGATTACAGAGGGCAACTGAGGCACCAGAGCAATCAAAAAGCATGTGTTAAGCACCTATTATATGCTCCGTGTTAGGGATATAGAGATAAAAAAGAAACGTTACTGCCCTCAGGGAGCTCACATTCTACAGGGGTGATATAACATGTTCACAAAAAAGTATATTCAAGGATACATAGAACAACCTCCCCTTCTTCTCTCATGAAACTAAGAAGTAGTTGATTGTTTGAGTCCAAGTGTGAGATAACAGATCACACTTTTGTACAGCAAACCAGACATCACTGAAGGATAGCTTGGTGGTGTAAGATATCAGGTCCAACTCCCTCAAGTTCACCCCCATTCCCCAAGGTCAGTTAAATTTCTGAGGCAATAATAGATCAGTAATTAATTAGCAGGAGAGCTGGATTTCTAAAATTAACCCATTATAGGCTAACTGAAGTCTTTAGTGAGTTCAGAGACAAAGAGCCATGACTTAAGTAGCCACAGGACAAACTCAGTCACTCCTAAATAGAGAATGATACAGGATCAATCTTAATTGTCTCCTTCCTCCAGCTGCCTTTAATGTGGCGTGGTCATTCAACTCATCTTCCATGTTTGAAACACACTTACTACCTGTGTGAACCTGGGCAAGTCACTTAACGCCAATGAAAGAGACAGAGACAGACGGGCAGGGAGAGAGGGGGGAGGGAGGGAGGAAGAGAGAGAGAGAGAAAGAGAGAAAGAGAAAGAGACAGAATTATTTCAGACTCTTGTTTCTCCATCATTTTTTCAGAGCCAGTTGTCAAGTCCTGTTTTGAATCTCTCTCCTCTATTCATTATCACTACTTCCTTCCTCATACAAATGATCATTACCACCTACCTGAACAATTTTCATAGCCCCCTGACAGGTCTCCCTGTCCTGATCCATCTTTTATAAACTGTCTGACTCATCTTCCTTGTGTACAGGTTTGGTTATGTCACTCTCTACTCAAAAATCTTTTTTGTCCCCCTACTATCTGTGAGATAATGCTCAAACATCTTTGCGCAGAGGAATAATTTTTTAGGTATAGTCCCCCAATTTAATATGGCCTTGAAAAATCATTTCATCTACAACATAGTCAGCCTTCAATTGAAGATCTCCAGGGAGAAGAACCTCCTTGCCTCCTGAAGTAATCCAATTCATTTGAGGACCACCTTTATCATTAGAAAGTCTTTTGACACCATGCTTACATTGAACTCGCCATAACCTACACTTGTTGCTCTTAGTTCCATTCCCTTGCACCAAATAAACAGAGTCAAGTCCCTCTTTCCATAAGACAGATCTTCAGCTTCTTAAAGGCAGCTATCCTGTCCCCAGAACAATGGATACAGAGTTGGATCTGGGATCAGGAATTCAAATCTGGTCATCCACACTTATTAGCTCTATCAGGGTTTCTTAAGCTTTTTCCTACTATTGACCTCTTTTTGCAATTCTGCAGCCTTTATTGGCATTGCAAAGTGTGAGGGCATGCACAGTACAAAGTGTGCATGCTGTGTGTTCAGAACCAAGGCTGCAGTGAAGTCGCCCTATGCAATATGGGCAAGTGCTCCCAGAAACACCTTGGACTCATTACATGTTTGATTTTAAATTAATTTTTGGCCTTTTGCACATTCAGAAACCTTTTAGTGCTGCCAAATTTTTTGTGGGGTCACAAACCACAAAGCACTGAGCTATATGACCTTGAGTAAGTCACTTAACCTCTGCCTGCCTCAGTTTTCTCAACAGTAAAGTTGGGATAATAATAGCACCTTCCTCACAGTTACAGTGAGGATCAAATAAGACAGAAAAAGTAAGGTGCTTAGCACAGTGCTTAGCATAGTAGGTACTTAATAAATGCTTGTTTCAGGGTGGTTAGGTAGGGGCAGTGAATAGAGCACCAGCCCTGGAGTCAGGAGGACCTGAGTTCAAATCTAGGCTCAGACACTTAATACTTACTAGCCGTGTGACCTTGGGCAAGTCACTAAACCCCAACTGCCCTACCTTCGCCCTCAAAAAAAGCAAAAAAAACCCCAGATGAATGAAAGAATGAATAAAAAATAAAAAATGCTTGTTTCTTTCCTGCCTCTAGGCTTACCAATCCCAAAAGATATGAACTTGAGGCCCTTCCCCATCCTGGTGTCCTTCCTCTGGACACCATCATATCCTTCCTAAAGAAGGAGTGCCCAGAAGTGAGCACAATAATCCTCCTGACTTCTGGAAGCCGTATCTCCTTAAACACACACACATACACACACACACACACACACACACACACACACACTTTTTTTCATTATTCTAACCTTGAAACACACAAATTAACACCAGCATTACCATATGCAAAGAAGAAGAAAAAAAGACTGCAAATGAAACCACGAATATCCATTACAAACCATTTGCCCTTGGGGGGAAAAGCATATAATAAATGCAACATGGTTTTAAAGATGTACTGCTTGTCTATGTCCCCCTCTGAACCTCCTGCTGTTCACTTCTGCGGGGGTTTTTTATGGGCTTCAGTGACTCTCTTTTCTTTCCTTTCTTTTTTAAACATCATTGTCAATCCTCCCTCCCTCTCCCAACACTCTCTTCCAAAACCCAAAACTCCCCACAAACAGAAAAAGCCAAAACATCTCTCCCTAGTGACAAATAAAGTCAAGCAAAACCAAATCCACCCGATGGCCATGTCTCAATATGTATGTTTCATTCAGCATCTTCAGTCTATCAGCTCTCTGGTGGTGGGAAGGGTGCAGCTATCCATGTAAGTTCATCTCTCTCTCTCTCTCTCTCTCTCTCTCTCTCTCTCTCTCTCTCCCCCCTGCCTCCCTCCTTCTCTCTGTTCCCTCCTCTCTCCCTCCCTCTTTCTCTCTCTGCCCTCCCTCTGTCTTTCTCTCTCCCTCCTTCTCTCTCTCTTTCTCTCCTTCTCTCCCTCTCTTTTTCTCTCTCCCTCCTTCCCTCTCTCTCTTTCTCTCTCTGCCCCCCTTCTCTCTTTCTCTTCCTACCCCCATTCTGCCTCAGATACTTCCAGCTGTGTGACACTAGGCTAATGACTTAAACTGCCTACCTCAGTTTCCTCAACTATAAAGAAAAATGGTGATAATAGTACCTACCTCATAGAGTTGTTCTGAGGATCAAATAACATTATATTTATATCTACTATTATAAATATCCAAATTAATTATAAAGAACATATGAAGAAAGATGCTATCCGCATCCAGAGAAAAAACTGATCAATAGAAGTATGTATAGAATAATTTTACATATGTGTATGTGTGCGCATGTATGTGTGTCTGTATATATATAAACAAATATGTATATTTGTTTCTAATGATAGCCATCTCTAGGGGGATGGGGGAAGAAAAATAAAGAAAAAAATTTATATAACTTTATTATATATTTAAAAGGAATAAGAGGTGTGAATAAATTATTTGCAGTTTCAGGTGCAATCATCTCTTTTAGTAGCATTTAGCAGCAAATGTTACTGTTTGATTCCACAAAGTAAAAATAAAAAAATAAATGTGGGGAAAAGGTACTTAACAGTGCCTGGAACATAGTAGGTGCTTAATAAATACTTATTCCCCTTCCTTCTTTCAACTGGAGGGATAATAATAATAGTAGTCCCTACCTCCCAAAGTTGTTGTGAAGATAAAATAAGTTAATATTGGTGAGGGCTCTACAAAACCATAAAGTGCACGTATAAATGCTGCTATCATTATCAGTATTGTCACCTTTAGCCTTTTTTAGCTGTCCTATCATACTGTTGATTCACTTAATACGTCGTCCATTAAAATCTTGTGGTCTTTTGTTTTCCCCCAGAGAAATAGTCTAATCATGTCTTCTCCATCTTGTACTTGTAAAGTTGATTTTTTGAACCCAAACTTAAACTTTACATTTATCCTTATTAAATTTCATCTTAAATGGAATTTTATTAGATTTGGTCCAGTGTTCTTCCTCGTCAAAATCTCTTTTGGATTATTCTCTTTTTAGGCTGTGAGGAAAATAAGACAAAGGCCCTGCTTGGAAGCAATTCACCAGCAAGTAGAGGTGGGGAAGAGATAACACACATGGTCAGATAGCCAGAATACACAGCATTACACAGAGAGGTATTAAACGAAATACTACAAGAAGACCAATAGGGATATTAGGGAAGGCCTCTTAAAGGAGATGGCATTTGAGTTAGACTTTTTTAAACAGGTAGGAATTCAGCAGACTGGAGAAGAAAAGAGATAGAGGAAGACTATTCTAGACATGCAGAAGAAGGAAAAAAAGAAACAAAAAAAGAAATAAAGGAAGGAAGGAAGGGTTTGGGATGAAAAAACCTCATCCAAAATTTAATTTAAAAACATGGAGATCTCTTAGGACAGCGGTTCTCAACCTGTGGGTTATGTTCAATTTGTAACAATGAAAACACATCCTGCATATCAGATATTTACATTACGATTCATGACAGTAGCAAAGTTACAGTTATGAAGTAGCAACAAAAATAATTTTATGGTTGGGGGTCACCACAACATGAGCAACTGTATTAAAGGGTCGAGACATTAGGAAATTTGAGAACTACTGTCTTAGGATAAGAACAAGAATTTATTCTCTTCCCCAGGAGAAGAGGGCAATGTTCCCCATGAATGATCATGAAAAAGAGGCAGACAAGGTGTGACGAACAAAGTTTTTAAACCCTAACACGGCAGGGTCATATTTGCCTCATTGTCCCTCACTCCCATTGGTTGGGGGAGCTAGCTTGGGCTGCCCCTAAGTTGCACTGGCTGGAAGGAGGGGCCTACAGAGTCAGGAAAGCAGATAAAGGACTGGAGGTGGAGGTTGAAAGACTGATTGACAGTACCAATGGAGGAGGAAGAGAGAAATTAACAATCCAAAACTGCGAAGGAAGGAAGGAAGGAAGGAAGAGAGGGAGGAAGAGAGGAAGGAAGAGAGGAAGGAAGGAGGGGAGGAGGGAAGGAAGGAAGGAGGGAAGAAGAAAAGTTTCTGCCTTTGAGTCCACTTCTCAGAGGTAAAAGGGCCTTTAGAGAGCATCAGACCCTAACTTCGAATTGAT
The DNA here is from genome assembly GCA_028646575.1 of Pseudocheirus occidentalis. Taxonomy (NCBI): domain Eukaryota; kingdom Metazoa; phylum Chordata; class Mammalia; order Diprotodontia; family Pseudocheiridae; genus Pseudocheirus; species Pseudocheirus occidentalis. The sequence continues at coordinate 52,918,965 of CM053596.1, forward strand.
GCAAGAGTTCCTACTCCAGGGGAATAAAAAGTGTTTTGTCATCTTTAACGTGCTACATAAATGTCAGATATTTTTATTATATCAGCTATTACCACTGCACAGAGGCAATATGATTGAGTGGGTAAAGTCAGAAGACTGGGTTCAAGCCCCTGACATACTGGGGCTGTGTGACCCTGGGCAAGACACTTAATCTTCAGGTAGTCCTTTAAGATAACAAACTGTAGAAGGCAGCTAGATTGCACAGAGAATAGAGCACAGACCCTGGAGTCAGGAGGACCTGAGTTCAAATCCGACACTTGATACTTAATTAGCTGTGTGACCTTGGGCAAATCACTTAACCCCAATTGCCTTGTCTTCTCCCCTCAAAAAAAAAAAAGATGACAACTGCAGAAGTGGTCCAGACTGACATTAGAGGAAGGAATTTCCTTATCTGGAATTCCTTATACCAATTAAAATCACAGGTTCAGACTGATTAATTATTATTTTTTTTAATTATGAAGACTTCTAGAATTCTCTCCTGCTCAGAAATAAGGACTCTCTTTGCCCTAAGGCAGGGGAGTTGAGTTGGGGAGACATAGGAGGAAAGAGGGTAACTACCAATCTCTATTGAAACACTTCCAGTGAGGAGTAATTTCCTCCCTCCTGAGGCAGCCTCATTCTCAGTTTGGATTGTTGGAGCCATCAGAAAGTTCCTCTTTATATCCAGCCTGAATCTGTGTTTACAACTTCCTATCTGCAGCCTTCATTGCTCCAAGCACTGGTCTCCAGAACCACAAAGAATAAGTCTGTTCTCGAATATTCCTCTCCCTTCCTGCCCCTACTCTCCTCCGCCAGCCCTCCACCTAGCTGAAGCCAGAAGCCGTTCTCTTCACATCCCTTGGTCCTAGGACAGGAAGCTCTCTCAGAGGGCTTAGCTCCACTTCTTTTTGGAAGTCCCAGAGGAGATCTGGAGAGCAGCTGGTTATTATCTTCCATGTAATTACCCTTCAAAGACCAGGACTGGACTGTTTAGAGGATAGGGCCAGGATCTTCTTAGAGGGAATGGCTCCAGCTCTCCTCAAGGCGGGGGCTCTAGCCCCAGTTGGCTGGTCTCCATAGTAACACATCCCTCCCCTTCCCTCATGCTGCCCCCATCCCCAGGTCTGTGGCTTGCAAAGACTCAGGGGTTATTCCTCGGACTAGAAAGTTGAAGCCACCCTTCCATGCTGCCCTAGTTAAGGGTTTGGGGTAGTGGAAAAGACCCTGGAGAAGATTCATGATGAAACCTGTTGCCCCCTCCTGAAAGGGGTGGAGGATTCGAAATGCAGACTTAAGACACATTTTTGGACATAACCAATGTGGGAATTTGTTTTGCTTAGCTATGCATATTTGTTAGAAGGGTTTTTTCTTTCTTTTCCAATATGTATGTTTGTGGGGGTGGGGGAGTAAGAGAGAGGGAAAAGTGATTTTTGTTCATTGAAAAAATTAAAGACAACAAAACAAAAAAATCCACAAGACCTCTGAGCTATTGACTCAAAATAGAAGCCAGGACATTCTGTGTTCATTAACACCTCACCACGCTCCTATTTACATAAATCCTGGGTCCATAGCCCCAGGCTGCCATCTCCTCCCCCACCCCCACTTCCTTACCCCTATTGTACTGACAAAGAGAATAAACCTCCCTGCTGCCTTGTGGTAGCTACAACTGGCCTGGAGGCTGTCATGGAAGTGTGGCCTTCCTCCCGTGACTCTTAAAGAGAACCTTCGATGGACAGTTCCTCTGCCCCAGGTGCCCCTCTACTCTCCCCTCCCCCTGCCCCATGTTGACCAATCACTGGCCCTCTGCACGCCATGCCTGGAAGCACCTTCCTAACCTATCACTGGGAGGCTTAGCTTCCTCTCCTAGGAGCTGTCAAGCAACCTGAAAATTACTCAAATGTTTTTCCTCCCATGAAATAGGAAATGTGAACTCCAAGAACCAGAGGGCAGCACCATCTATTTACTTATTGATTTGATTTTTTTTTGGAAGGGGGAGCTAATTATTATGTGTCCTCGGGTAATTGCTTCTATCAGGAGGTTTCCTCCTTTGTAAAATAAAGGCAGTGAAAAAAAATTATTTTAAATGAAGGCATTGAATAGGGAAGGGATGGGGGAAGGGCGTTCTAAGGTCCTTCCAGTTCTGGCTTACAACAATCTATGATTTCATGACCTGATCCTGATTCCCGCCCCCCCCCCACTTTCCTGCAGGTTCGGGGCCACTCCTAGAAAAGGAACCCCCAGCTTCAGGCAGCCTCTTCTCCACTGGGCTTTTCTTGTTTCTTTCAGGTGTCAGGGCACTTGTTCTCTTGTAATTACTTTGTATTCACTTACTTGCGTCCATCTGTATGTTGTATCTCCCCTATAAGCCTCTTGAGGGCAGGGGACTGATTATTTCTGTCTTAGATTCAGCGCTAGGTTCCAATCTGCCTGCCTCTGATACTTGTGCATGAAGAAGAGCATTTGGGCTGGGTCATGGTGAGCTCGAGGACTTGGAAATCAGTTTGAAGTGTCAAATAGAGGAGACTATTTGATCCTAAAGGCAAAAAGGAGACATTGAAGATCCTTGAGCAGGGAGTGACATGATTTGACTTGCTCTTTAAGAATAACATTTTGGCTCATTCCCCAATTGATACAAGGAAATGAGGAGGAAGTTTTCAGATGAAGAAATTAAAGCTATATATAGTCATATGAAAAAATGCTCTAAATCACTATTGATTAGAGAAATGCAAAGTAAAACAACTTACACCTATCCAATTGACTAATATGACCAAAAAAGGGGGTGGGGGGTGATAAATATTGAAGAAGATGTGGGAAAATTGGAACACTAATGCATTGTTGGTAGAGTTGTAAACTGATCCAACCATTCTGGAGAGCAATTCAGAATATGCCCAAAGGGCTGAAAAGCTGTGCATACCATTTGATACAGCAATACCAATACTAGGTTTATATCCCAAAGAGATCATAAAAAATGGAAAAGAACCCACCCGTACAAAAATATTTATAGCAGCTCTGGTGGTGGCCAAGAATTGGAAATCAGGGGGTTGCCCATCAATTGGGAAATGGCTGAACAAGTTGTGTTATGTGAATATAATTAAGAAATGATGAACAGGTGGATTTCAGAAAAACCTGGAAAGACTTGCATGAACTGATGCTGAGTGAAGTGAGGACAACCAGGAGAACATTGTACACAGTAACGGCAACATTGTACAATGACCAACTTTGATAGATTTAGCTCCTCTTAGCAATGCAATGACCTAAGACAATTCCAAGGTACTCATAATGGAAAAATGCTATCCACATCCAGAGAAAGAACTATGGAGTCTGAATGCAGATCAAAGCATACTATTTTTCTTTTTTTTTGCTTCTCATGGTTTTTCCCTTTTGTTCTGATTCTTCTTTTACAACATGACTAATGTGGAAAAATGTTTAATATGATTTAACATGTAAAACCCATATCAGATTCCATGCTGTCTTGGGGGGGGGAGGGAAGAGGGAGAAAAAAAATTGCAACTCAAAATCTTGTAAAAGTGAAATTTAAAAACTATCTTTTCATGTAACTGGAAAAAATAAAATACCATTTAGTGGGGGAAGAATAACATTTTGGCAGCTGTCTGAAGGATAGATTGTAGGAGGGGAGATAGAGGATAGATACAGAAGACAGAGATAGAGGAGGGATTGTAGGAGGGGAGAGCCATCAGTGAAGAGGTTCCTCCAATAGCCTAGGCTTGGGGCCAAATAATAGGTCAAGTCCCTGGGAGTTAAGGTTAGGGCAACTGAAGGCTTATAAGGCCTGCAAGTTAATACCATTCTTGGACTTTGGAGGACCTCATTCTAGCTGCTGGGGTGGGAAGAAGGAGCGATCAAGAAAGAAAAACCTAAGCAGAACCCAGGCTCTTCAGGGAGGGGTTGGCCGAAGACAAAGGAGCATTTGGATAAATAAAATTGTGATTAATCAGGCACCTCCATTAAACACAATGAGCTGCAGCTTGTAATTAAGCCAAAAATTCGCAGTGGAAAGCACATTAGCAAAGTCGGCACTAAGGCGTTGAAAATTAATTAAGACATCATTAAAACTTTCTATACCACCAAAACTGGAACTACCCAGGGATGCGCTGGCCAATAGCCCAGGAGGAAATGGGAGAAGGGAGGAACAAACCCTGACTTGGGGAAGCTATCTTTCTATGGGCAAGGGAGGATCAACAGGAAGGAGAGGTGCTGGGGAAAGGATTTCATGGAGTTAGAAGGATGATGGGATCCTAGATTTGAAACCTAAGGGGTGAGTGGTGGTTTTCCATGAACTTTTAAATAAAACTATTTTTTATATTGGTTTTCTTTATAATCTGCATAATTTATGCATTTAAAAATAATTCTGAGAAGAGGTACATAGGCTTCCCCGACCTCCAACGAGCTATGTAATACAAAAGAGTACTCTTGACTAGGGCTCAGCAAGATCTCAGAAAACATCCAGTTCAATTTAATCACTTTGCATATGAGGGAAATGAGGCACAGGGAGGTTAATTGACTTGCCAGGGGTCACACAGCTTCTAAAAGTCTGAAGGTGGACTTCAGCCAAGGTTCTCCTGACTCCAAGTGCAGTGTCCTATCCGCTACCATGAAGCACTAGCAAGACTTGTACTCTTCTTCCCCAGTCAGATGTATCTACTTACTCCACCTGTAGGTTCAGTCCTACTCACACCCTGACCCAGGGTGGTGAGCAGAGGGAGACTCCTACTATCAAGTTCCTCCGTGCCTATTTGGGGTCCTTTAGCTTCACTGCAAATTCATGTCCCCTAACCTCAAGTGGGCCCTTGGTGTTGTCCAGCAATCCTTCAGGTCCTCACTAAGTGACTCCCTCACAATTCCTACAATGCCTGGCTTTTCCAAACCTTCCCTTTCACAGAGTCTCTGATCTTGTCTCTTATCTTGCTAAGAAGATAGAGACCATCCATCCCTTGTGATCCTCCTCCATACTCTAAAAACTCTTGATCTTCACCCATCCTTTTTCCATTGATCTGTTCTCAGAGGAGTTGATCTTTTCTCCTTGCTGCCAAAAATTACCCACTTGTACACCCAATCTCATTCCTGCCCATCTCCTTCAGGAACTCCATTGATCATTCCTCTCTCTTTCATCTTCATCTTTCATCTTCAATACCTCCCCAGTCCTTCCCCATTGCCCACAAACAAAACAAAACAAGCCCCTTCTCATGACCATAAGTCTTTAATTGCTCAACTCCTCAGGAGAATAGTCTATGCTGATTGTCCCCCCCCTCCACTCTTCTCTCACTTTTCCTTCATACCCATTTCTCAGATTCCTGAGTTTCCACTGAGGCTCAGCTCAGGAGCCCCATTCTGCATGGAGCCTCTTCTAATGCTCCCAGAGGCTACTGCCTTTCCCCATATTTGTATCTATTTATGGACATAGCATGGAAGAGTAGAAAATATCCTGGATTTGGCTTCAAAACCCAGCCCTGCCCTTTATGCTCTGTGTGGCTTGGAGAAAGTCCTTTAACTTCTCTGGTCCTTAGTTCTTCACTTGTTAAATGAGATGTTGGACTTAATGGTCTCTAGAGTCTCTTCCAGCTTTTGATCTATGGTCTTATTTCATACATATCTATATGTGTCCTGATTGTTTTCTCTAGCTAGACTGTAAGCTCCTTGAGGGCAGGCACTGGTTTTGATTTTGTCTTTGTATCCCTAGTATCTACCATGATACCTGGCACACAGTAGGCACCTAATAAATGCTTTTTTTTTTGCTTTTTTTTGGGGGGGAGGGCAGTTGGGGTTAAGTGACTTGCCCAAGGTCACACGGCTAGTTTTTTGTGTTAAGTGTCTGAGGCCAGATTTGAACTCAGGTACTCCTGACTCCAGGGCCGGTGCTCTATTCACTGCGCCACCTAGCCGCCCCCTAATAAATGCTTATTGTTTGACAGAGGCATTTATTAAACCCTTTACATTCTGACTATTGAACCTACCTCTCTACTGAAAGGACTTTCTCAAAAAAGTCACTGAAGACTTTTAAATTTAGGTCAAAGACCTCTTCTTAATTCTCATTCTCTCTGACCTTTCAACAGTCTTCAATGCTATTCACACCTTCTTCTTAAGGCTCCTCTTTTCCCTAGGGTTCCATTACACTCTTTTCTCCTGGTTCTACTACTTAACTGTTCCACTTCCCAGTCCCTAGGTGCAGGTGTCCCTCAAAACTCTATCCTGGACCCTCTTTTCTACTCTTTGTCTGCAGTCTAACTGGATAATCAAATCTACTCCTGAGATTGACAAACTATCCCTTGGAGCACTGGAATTATATAGCTTAAGCAGAAAAAAAACCCATTCAGAAGGCCATCATTCATTCATTCATTCATTCATTCATTCATTCATTCATTCATTCAACTGGTCAGTCAGGCCACAAGCATTTATTAAGCACTTACTGTATGCAAAGTATACAATAAGTGCTGGAGATACAAATAAAAGTAGAATCGTTCTCTGTCCTCAGTTCACATTCTTTTTTTTTTTTGTGGGGGTCCCAAATGGAACTGTTTATTTAATGACAAACTTCGGAACCAATCTGCCTTCACCTCCCACTGCCCCCGCCCCCACCCCCCCTCCCCCTCCCTGGCCGCCGGCGTCCGGAGCTCCAGACATCATGAGGAACAGGACAATGGGGACGATGTACATCCAGTATTTGGCAAAAAAGGACTTCTGCTCCTGAGGGTTCTTGGCCTTCTGGGCTTGTTCCATCTCTAGACGCTCAATGAAGGCAGCCGTCTCCGGGCCTGGAGCCGTGAGAGGCGGCTGCAGCTGGACAGTGGTGTTGAACAGCTCCAAGTCAACGTCCTCCACCTCATGGCCCCGGCAGCCCCCAGGCTCCGTCACCACGGACAGGCCCACCACATTGCCAGCCACGTCCACGTGCAGGGTCAGCCGGTCAGAGAGGTGGGACTCAACCAGGGAGCACGCAGGGACAAAGGAAGAGACGTGGCCGGCTGCTGCCAGCTCCTCGGCAGCCCCGGGCTTCCGGGGGACCCGAACTCGGTATAGCCCGTTCAGAGCTGCCACATCCCGCAGCCTGCCTCGCTCATCTTCCGTCAGCTGGCGCTGAGTCAGGGTGATGGTCCCGTCCTGCACGCTCCACATCAGGGAGCCCCGTTTCCGGAAGTGGATGCTGTCATCCGTCTCAAAGGAATGCTCTAGCAGCAGCCCAGTGGGCCCGCAGCCTTCAGCCCCAGCCCCCCGAGTCGTGGCCCGGCAGCCGCTTCCCTGGACCGCGCCGGGCGCCACCAGCAGCAGGAGCACTAGCCAGGGGGCCGCTATCGCTGCCCGGCCACCCTCAGTTCACAATCTAATGGAGGAGACAACATATGAGCAACTATGGACAAGGATGATCTGTGTCCAGTGTATTGGAGAAGGCAAAAGGCAGGCTGGGAAAGATTTCTTGGAAAAGGAAGGAGTTTAACGTGCACTTCTTATTTTTTTGTATATGCACAATAAATTACATGGCTTTTAGAGGCCTAATTTATATGTACACATATACATACATATAGATACACACATGTATGTGCATGTGTATATATACATACATATACATAGATATAGATATTCCAGATCACTGTTCCTGCCAACTGCTTCACCGAGTTGGATAATAGGGTAGGACAAACAGCAATTCAGTAAACATTCATTAAGGACTTATTAAGTGCCAGACACTGTGTTGGGTGACTGAGATATAATGATAACAGTGAAAATAACCTTTGCCCTCAAGGAAAATCACACACTCATGCATATATGTATCTATATACATACACTCACATAAGTGTATGCATATATGTATTCACTTTACATCTGCTGCCCTGCTTGGTTTCAACTCCACTGAACAAGATGTCCTTCCTACTTCTAAACTTACTAGCAAGCTACTAAGTCAGTTTCCCTCAGTCTCCTTTCCCCTGGGTCTGAAGGGCTGGAGGGTGGAATACTAAACTCCTCCCAATGCTTTCCTTTATAGAAGATCTGCTGCCCAGCCTGGTATCAATTCCCCAGAACAAAATGCTTCCTCATTCCTTTTCCCATTTCTCCCCTCCCAGTCCTCCCCAGCCCCTTTTCTGTATTGTCTTCTGCCTTTAAATTATAAGCTTGTTGAGGGCAGAAACTGTCTTTCTTTTTATTAATTTTATTCCCAGTGCCCAATACAGTGGGAAGAGAGAAGCAGGTCAGCAAAACCAATCAACACATCAACAGAGCAACATGTGCTATTCCACACTCACAGTCCCCCATCTCTGCAAAGAAATGTAGCAACTACATTTTTACATCTCTTTTTTTGGGAGCCAAGCTTGTTTATTATGATTATCCAGCATTTAATTTCATTGCTTTTTTCCATTCTTACTTTTTTCTCTAATGAAAGGCACTGAGATTCCAGTGAGGAAAGATGAACCCCATTTTTTCATGTTGTTTTTCCCACCTCCACCCCTAGCCCCACCCCCAGAACTCCTTCGTGGTACTTCCCTCTGGCTTGGTTAACAAGTAGATCCCATCAGTTGAGATTAGGGCTTCTGGGCCTTATTGTAGAAAAACGTAAGTAGGGGCAACTTCTCCCTCTGCCTTGGCTGCTTTCAGCAGATCTCCAAACAGCTCTGGTACTAGGGGGAGAGCACTGATGTGAGAGCCCTTGGGTGGGGGCTCTCACTGACTAGATAGAGCAGAGTTGTGCTAAGCAGGGCATATAGCATAATTGGGAGCAGAAAGTGACCTTCATGGAGCCCCATGCAAGGACTGGATTGTGCTGCACAAGCCAACCAGCCCCTAGGATTGCTGGGAAGAGCTGGGAGTAAAGTATATTTAAACTAACTCACACAATGCCTCCCTTTCTCAGGGCTATTGGCCCTGTATGCACCTGTCTATTATTTCAAGTATCACAGGGGTGGCTCAGAACATCTAGTTCTCTCTGGTCAAGTACCAAGTCCCTAAGGTTTGCAGAGGCTCCTGAGTCCCATCATAAGTGGGGCTCCTGGGAAGATACTGGCGGGGCCACCAAACTCTGGCCCCACCTTAGGTAGTCCCATCTACCCATGTTAATGAAACTGCCTTCATTCTGGGCAAGCACTTTCAAGCTTTCCCAAAGTGATCTATAGGAGTGGCAGTTTTCCCTGTCAAATCCTGACAGGACCAAAGGAGCTGTCAGGGAGGCATATTCAATTATAGCAGGAGCACTTAACCTGGAGTACATGTTAGATGTCAGGCAATCTGTGAATCTGGATGGGAAAGAAATTACATCTTGATTTTCACTAACCTGTGACTGAAATTTAGTATTCCATTCAATGATGAATGTAAGCAACAAGCCAATATTTTGAGAAGGGAGTCATAAGCTTCATGAGACTGCCTAAAGGGTGCAGGACACAAAGAGGATAAGAACCCTGGAATTACAGTCTTTTACCTTGCAGGAACCAACAGAGGTCTCAGCTTGCTAACCAGCGTGTTGGTGGGGAGGAAACAAATAAAAAATCTCATTGAATTCCTTGGGGAAACCCTATACATTGCCCAAAAGAAGGTTGTTGGGGCAGCTAGGAGGCACAGTGACTAGAGTACCAGCCCTGAAGTCAGGAGTTCAAATCCAGCCTCAGACACTTGATACACTTACTAGCTGTTTGACCTTGGGCAAGTCACTTCACCCCAATTGCCTTGCCTTCCCCCCTCAAAAAAACAAAACAAAACAAAAGAAGGTTGTTATGAGTAAAGTAAGCAGTAACCTAATATACAGCACCAAGTGGTACACAATCAATGCTCCTTTACCTGATTAATGGGGACTGCCCAGAGTTACAGGCCAGTAAACTATCTGCCATGGGGTCAGGGCTACCCCTCTTCTGTTCACATAGGGCAGGGGTCTAGATCCAGTGTTCATTTTTGTGTGTATTCCAGATAACTCTATCCCCCTTAGACAATTTGGTGAGATCCTGTCTCAGAATAAGGTTTTTTGAAAGCCTAAAATAGAGTAAACAAGATTACAAAGGAAATCCATTAAATTGAAACAAAATTGTAATTTTTCCCCCATTTAATTTTATGGACTCCCTGAAGTCTTCTGAAGGATGCCAGGTTAAGAACTTCAGCCAGCCTCTTGTAGCATGGCTAGTTCCTCATCCATCAGAGACTTCTGCGGCCATAGCTTCATCATCTCTGGAGCCCCCTTCTGCCATAGCTTCATAGTCTCTGGAGCCCCCTTCTGCCATAGCTTCATCGTCTCTGGAGCCCCCTTCTGCCATAGCTTCATCCTCTCTGGAGCCCCCTTCTGCCACAGTCATTGTCTGTAAGGCTCTCTGTTTGAACCCTTCAACAACTTGTTCCTGACCCATCCAAGGCAGGCCCTGGGGTTGTAGATGAATTCTCAATCAGCAAATACTTATTAAGTGCTTCCTCTTTCCCAGCATATCATGTTAAGTGCTGAGGATTCAAAGAAAGGTTTTTTTTCAAAGGCCCTGCCCTCAGGGAGTTTACATTTTCAATGTAACCACCACATAAACCAGAAAGTCAGGCTGGGTAGGTACTAAAGCATGTGAGGAAGGCCCTCAGACTCTTTAATGAGGAAGCCTGGGCTCATATGCCAGGGGTGGGTAGGACCCAGCCTCCTTCTGTTTTAGCCTCTCCTATCAGGCTGGTGGCAAATAGAGCTCCTGCTTAGCTAGTCCCTCTGGGCCTGGGCTCTGACCCCTATTAACCTCTCTGCCCCTGGTTCCCAAATGACTCATCTGCCAGTCCATCTGGATCCCTAACTCGTCTTTTGTATTGAGCTTTCTAAACCCCCTCTCTATATTCCCTACCCTTCTGGCTACCAGTTCTTAATACTAATAGTCACATTCAAATCCGTACTTTAAAGTTTGTAAATCAACTTACATATGCTCTTATAACCTCATAACAACCCTGAGAGCTAGGGGCTACAATTCTCCCCAATTGACAGCTAAGGAAACTGAGGCAGACAGAGGTTAAATTACCAGGGTCACACAGCTAGTGTCTGAAATCAGATTGGAACTCATGTCTTCCTGACTCCAAGTCCAGCACTATATCCACTGCGCCACCTGGTCAAATCAGTTCCATTCAAGAGGCGTTCATTAGGCACCAAAAATGTATCAGTTCTTGTGTTAAGTTGAGTGATAACAAAGAATAGAAAATAGTCCCTTAATTCAAGGAGTTTTGAGTCTATTGGGTGAAAGATAAGTATGATACAAAGATAAGCCCCTATCATACAGACAATGCTGCCCCCAAAGGGGACATGAGATGTCAGGTTTAGACTCTCCTGGCCTGCTCAGCTTCACTGCTGCTAAGGCTCAGGCCTGACAGCCATGGATGGATGGATGCTCCTTAAGGCTACATCTCTCCAGCAGCTAGGACTTGGCTCTGCACCCAGCCAGGTCTGTGGAAGATAAACCAAGGCTACCTAATGGGATGTGATGGGCCAGGCAGATGGCCCACAGTGTGAGGGTACCTGGCTTAGAAGGAAATTAGCCGAGGGACTCCAGAGATGCTCTTAAGTGGAAGAGGCTGAGAAGGTCTGCTGAGACCAGGTGGCGGCATCATTGAGTCCCTGAAGGGAGAAGCTACAAAGAGCCAGAAGCAGCTGCTCAGGTTCAGGGGCTGGTGAACCTGCCAGTCTGACAGCCCCAGAGGGAGGCTGCTGGAAATGGGGATCTGGTGGAAGAGAGAGACTTCAAAGGGTTTGGGGAGGACTTGGAGAAAGAGGAAAGCTGGAGAGGAGACCGCTCTGGCAGCAGGAGCAGTTGTTAGATCTGAGGCTTAGTTAATGAATACCTATCACTCATTCATTCATTCAGCAAACACAGCAGGCCACAGGATTCAGGGCTGTAAGAAGCAAAGAAGTGAGCGTAACACATCCCCCTGCTGTCAAGAAGCTTATAATCTAGGAATAGAAGAGAAGACACAGAAAAATGGAGTAGGTCACTTAACTTAAGTGAAGGGTGGAAGATTTATTTGTTGTATAGGACAACTAGGTGGCAGCTGGGCCTGGAGTCAGGAAGACTCCACTTACTAGCTGTATGACCCTGGGCAAGTCACTTAACCCTGTTTGCCTCAGTTTCTTCATCTGTAAAATGAGCTAGAGGAGGAAATGGTAAACCACTCCATATTATTTCTTTTTTCTTGAAGGTGAAAGGCAAGGCAGTTGGGATTAAATGACTTGCCCAAGACCATACAACTAGTAATTGTGTGTCAAGTGCCTGAGGTCTGATTTAAACTCAGGTCCTCCTGACTCCAGGGCCAGTTCTCTAATCACTGTGCCACCTAGCTGCCCCTCATAAACCACTCCAGTATCTTTGCCAAGAAAACCCCAAAAGGGGTCACAAAGAATTAGACATGACTGAAAAAGGACTGAACAACAAAATGTTGTATAGGGTAAGATTGCCTGAATGACTTCTGAGATCCCTTTCCTCTCTGAGATTCTGAATGGAAAACAAACATACTTGACAATATAAGGCAGAAGGTGAAAGCACAATAAGAGAGGGGCAATTAGGAATGCAGCAAAATAATCAAACATGCATTTAGTAATTGCCTACTATGTGCCCGGCACACAGATGCTAGGGATAAAAAGAAACTAAACAATTCTTTCCCACAAAGAGTTTTCATTCTACTGGAGCCTGAGTCTCTGCCAGGAAAGCATGCAAATACCCAGGAGAGTGGTCTAAGCCAGAGCCTATAGCCTAATAGCAAGGGTATGACCTATATACAGAGACAGGTGATATAAGGGCAAATGTGACATCACTTTCAGCTGGGGGAAATCAAGGAGGGCTTCAGGAAAGAGGTGGGTCCAGATTAGGGCCTTCAGAGAAGAGAACAATTTTGACAGATGGTGAAGGGGAAAGCAGAACATTCTAAGCATGGGGAACAGTCTGTTTGACTGAGAAGAACATGAAAGTAGAATCAGGGAATGACTGAAACCCAATCGGGCTAATTTGTAGAGCAGTGCAAAGCAAGACTTGAAAGGGAGGGTGGGGTTAAGATTGCACAGGGCTCCAAATGCCAGGCTAATAAGCATCTCTTTGATACTAGAGGCAGAAACAAAAGCAATCTGGAGCCACTCAAGTTTTTCAGTCCACAGTGACAAGGCCAGACCTAATCTTAGCTGTTACGTAAAAGGTAGACAAGGATCAGAGTTCATAATCCTTTTCTGTGTATCTGAGTGTAGATCTGAACTCAGGCCTTTGAGTTCTGAGATTAGAGCTCCATCCAGTGCACCACCTAGCTGCCAAGTAGTAGAATAATTATTATCATTCCTATTTTACAGATGAGGCAGCATTTTTTTTTTTTTTTTGCTTTTCTCTCTTTCTTTTTGGAGGGTGGAAGGCAGGGCAATTGGGGTTACATGACTTGCCCAGGGTGACCCAGCTAGTAAGTAACTGAGGCCAGATTTGAACTCATGGAGATGAGTGTTTCTGATTCTAAGCCCGGTGCTCTGCACACTATGGCACCACCTACATGCCCTTCTTTTGACTAGTCTCCCCATTTTACATGGTGGATATGAGGGAGCTGCAACACCTGAAAAATGAGGAGTGATGAAAGAGTGACAGATGGCACAGAGACATGGACAGGAAAGACGAGGGGTTGGCCAAACCCGTGGGGAAAGCGAAGGGTAAGCGATGCCTTCGCTCAGCTCCAACGACATCTTCTCAAGGTCAAGCTACAGTGTCGACATGGCAGGAGACCCTCTTGTGGTGGGGTCATGGATAGAGATGGATGGGAGACACGTGTACTGCGTGGAGCATGTAGGGGGATCTCGACACTGGTCAGGCTGCAGATCTGCTGCTGTGTTTGACAAATGAGGAAACTGAGGCTCAGAGGGTGAATTCACAAAGGCCGGTCCATGTATTTAGTGTCAGAAATGAGACTGGAACCCAGCCTTCCTGTCTCCAGATCTGGCGCTCTCTCCACTATGCCAAACTACCTCTGTACATCAGAGCTGGAAAGGACTTAACTGGTCACCTAGTCTAAATGGATGAGGAAATTAAGAGCCTGGGAATGAAACTGACCTGTATTGAGACTCCATGGCGGGTTGGTGGCAGAATTGTACCTCGAGCCTAGCTCCCCTAGCCCACCATTGGCTCGCTCTGACTGACCGAGGCAGGCCTTTGTCTGAGCAGGGTCCCCATGAGGGGCTGGCCCAGTCTGAGGTGAGGCACTGGGCTGGGGAGCCCAGGCATCCCTTTGGACAGGGATTAAATGCCAGGCGATTTCCATGCTAATGCATGCAGGTTCTGTTCTTTGGTTTAGATCTGTGTGGAGCGGCCCTAATTCCTCTCAGATCCTGAATAGTGACTCAGAGTTAAAGGGGCAGTTAATATAATCCGATGGAAAGGGGGAAAAATCCAATTTACTGACTTATTTAGTGGCACCTTTTGTAATTGATTCTCCCGGGAAAGAAATACTGATTAAAGCCAACCTCATCACCATGGCAACCAAGGGCCTTCTCCTCCCTTCTCCAGGGGCCCAGAGGAAAGCTCAAAGTACCCAAAAGGCCTGAAGACAAGTCTGCCTGGTAACAGCAGGGCATCTTCGTAAAAGTCAGGCTGGGGGAAACAGGTAGTGGTCCCTGCCCTGGTGCGCTTCCTGTGGCCTGATCACTATGGTTACTTCATCACAACTACAGGTATTCATTCCAACAGCATTCATTAAGCACCCACTGTTTACTGGGTACTGTGCTTGGTGCTGGGGATACAAATCAATCAACAAGCAACTATTAAGCACCTCTATGTTCCAGGTACTATACTAGGTGAAACAACCAACAAGAGCATTTATTAAACACCTATATGTAACAAAGCAACCAGTCAACAAGTATTTATTAAGTACCTACTATGTTCCAGGGTCCTGGAATACAAATTACTGTATCAATAAGCATTTATTAAGTATCTACTACATGACAGGCATTGTGCTAGGGATACAAATCAATAAATGAGCAATTATTAAGCACCTATATGTGCCAGGAATTGTGCTAGATGCTGGGGATACACATTAAGCAAATTTGTTAAACACCTGATATATTCTAGACTCTGGAGATACAAAGCAACCAATCAACAAGGCTTTTTTTTTTAGCATCTTTCATTTTTATTTTATTTTTTTCTCATTACATGTAAACAAAATTTTTAACATTAGTTTCTTTACATTTTGAATTTCAAATTCTCTTTCCTTCCCCTCCTCCCTCCTTGAAGACAGCAATCTGATACAGATTATACATCAGTATAACATTATACAGATAGAACAGAGATGCAAATACTGTATACAGATTATACATCTGCAAGACATTTCCATGTTAGACACATTGTAAAAAAAGTAAACAAAAAAACCAAGAAAATATTTTTTAAAAGTTTCTTAAAAGTACATTTCACTCTGCACTCAGACTCCGCCAGTTTTTTTTCTCAAAGTGGATAGTATTTTTTTTTTCATCATAAGTACCTTGGATTTGTTTTCAACAAGTGTTTTTATTAGGTTTCTGCTACATACCAGGCACTGTGATGATGGCACAAAGAGGCAAAGATGGAATTGAAAGCGTCCCTGCCCTCAAAGGAGCTTCGAGAATCACAAAGCTTTAGGGTTGGAACAAGGTCTCAGCAGCCATCTAAGTCCACCTGCATGAGAAGGGAATCTCTCACTGCAACAAACTGAAAAAAGCCTCTGCTTGCAGCTCTCCAAGATGGGGTGACCACTACCAAGAGTCAGTTTCTATCTCTAGGTCCTGGTTTCCTCATGTGTACAATGGAGAGGAGGGGGAAGGGTTGGCCAGGATGATCTTTAAGGTTACTTTCAGCTCTGAATTGATGAGCCTGTTCTGGGGCAGTTCATTCCACTTATGGAGAGCTCCCATTTCTTGTTTGTTTCATCTGCCTTTAAACATTTTTACTGACATCATTTGATTCTGCATCACCTCCAGTTCCAAATCTCTCTCTTCCCACTCACCTACACAGAGAGCCATCCCTTGTAACAGAGAAACAAAAAAAATCTGCAAAATGAACTCAGGTACCAATCGACAGTCTATGTGTACAACATTCCACACCCACAATCTCTAATGCAGAAAAGGGGGGAAGTGTACTTTCTTATCTTTAATTTGGACGCAAGCTTGCTCATTATGATTCTTTTCTATTTCAATTTTCTTTTCTTTTCAGCGTTGAATTCTTTCCCTCCTCCATTAAGAAAACAAGACGATAAAAGCATTACAAACTCGTAGAGTCAAGCAAAAAAAAATTTCCACATTAGCCGCATCATTATAATTATATAAGCAGTTGTTAAAAAGTTTTTCCTGAATCAAGCCTAATTCAGTCTCTTGGCATCTTCCCCCAAATGTTCCTGGATTGTCCTCTAGAGTCAAACAGAAAAAGTGTCATCCCCCTTCCAGAGGATGACCTTTCAAACATTTGCCATCATGCCCCTCCCCTAATTTTTCTCTTTTCTAGGCTATATACCCCAGGCTAAATGTTCTAATGGGAGAATACAGCAGGCATACACAGATTACACACAAAATAATGAATAAGTGATTCAAAGATGAAGAGAATATTAACCACAGAGGTCTAATCCAATGTTTTCATGGGGACCTCACCTTCCTCCCTCAATTAAGTCAAGTCAGTACAAGAAGGACTTGTTAAGCCCTTACTATGTTCTGGGCAAATACAGATGCTCCTGGGTGCCCTAGATAACGTCTCAAAGAACCTACGGTGTAGTCCGAAAGACAAAAAGCTTAAACCACATGGAAACATAAGAGTTACAACTTACTATAATAATGAACAGGCAAACCAGTAATCTGGTCTATGATTCCTGATTCTATTGGTTAGTCTATTAGCTATCCCATCCGAATTCATGAAATCTGCAAATCTGATCAAGATATGCCGTCATACAAGTCTCCGACATATAATACAAGGAAGAATTGTCCTGCGGTATTCCCACGGAGGCACCTAGATGGTGTAGCTAGATTTGGAGTCAGAAGTGAGTTCCGATGTAGCCTCAGATACTTACTAGCTATATAACCCTGGGTAAGTCACTTAATTTGTTTGTCTCAAAGTTTCCTCATTTGTGAAATGGGGATGATAAAAGCATCTACTTCTCAGGGTTGTGGTAAGGATCAAATGAAATAATATTGATAAAGCAGCTGACACATAAAGCCTGGCACATAGTAGGTACTTAATAAATGCTTGCTTCTTTCCTTTCCATAGAAACTAGGTTCCAGCTTGAATCCATCCATTTAATCTTTGGCTCCAACCACTAAACTAGTTTCGAATCCACCTAAACACGCCACTAGTTCCCATTTCTCCATGTTGGCCACAAGGATAAACTAAAAGACTTCATCAAGTGCCTCGATGAAAGCCAGAGATACTATATCTATGGCATCCCCATGAGCCACCAAGCCTAGTAACCCCACTGAAAAGGAAATGATGCCAGTCTGGTACAACTCATTCTTCATGAGCCCACGCTGGCCCACAGCGATCGCTGTTTCCCTTTTTTCTATACTCACGAAATCATCCTTCTAATATTATGAATGTGTTGTAGAATTTGTCCAAGAATTGAAGTATACTAGTTTATAATCCTGAATAAAGTCTCAGAATGTTAAGACCGGAAGGGGCCTCTTTTACTCTAGCTCTCTCTTTGTGGATGGGGAAAATGAGGCCCATCCAGGGCTTAAAGTGACTTACTCGAGATTGTAGAGAGAGATCTTTTCCTACTTTATGATTATGATATGAATATATAACAATATCAGAGTCAAATGAGGGGTACTGGGAGAATATGATTATAAGAACTCTGATACATCCCCTTTGGGTATGATAGTTATGAAAGCTTCCTAGAGGAGAGAGGATGAAGGATGGTTAAGGTCTGCATCATGGAAAGGAAGAGTAAATGCAGGTAACAAGAGGAGTAGTAGCAGTAGTAGTAGTAGTGGTGGTGGTAGTAGTAATAGTAGTAGTAGTAGTAGCAGTGGTAGTAGTGGTAATAGTGGTAGTAGTGGTAGTAGTAGTAGTGGTAGTAGTAGTAGCAGTGGTAGTAGTGGTAGTAGTGGCAGTGGTAGTAGTGGTAGTAGTGGTAGTAGTAGTGGTGGTGGTGGTGGTGGTAGTGGTGGTGGTGGTGGTAGTAGTAGTAGTAGTAGTAGTGGTGGTGGTGGTAGCAGTAGTAGTAGTAATAGTAGTAGTGGCGGTAGGAGTAGTAGTAGTAGTAGCAGTGGTAGTAGTGGTAATAGTGGTAGCAGCAGCAGCAGCAGCAGCAGCAGCAGCAGCAGCAGTAGTAGTAGTAGTAGTAGTAGTGGTGGTGGTAGCATCAGCAGTAGCAGCAGCAATGATGGTAGTAGCAGTGGTTAACATTGATATAACACTTACCATGTTCCAAGCACTGTTTGAGGGGGAATAATGGGTGTAAAGGACAGAGAGTGTAAATTGTGTTTGGGGGACATGGAGCGGATGGAGGCAAGAGGAAAGAGGAAAGGGGGTGATGCAGCTTAAAGGGTGAATTGGAAGGTGGTATAGATGGCTGCATTTGGAGTTAGAAGACAAAGGTTTTTGTTCTGGCTTTGCTACTTACTAGTTTGTGTGACCACGGACAAGTCACTTGTAATCTCTTTGCCTTAGTTTCTTCATCTGTAAAATGGAAATTATAGCAGCATCTACCTCCCAGGGTTGTTGTGAGGATAAAATGAGATAATATTTGATCAATAAAATGAGATAATAAAAGTAGCGCATTCTGCAAACTTCTAAGCGCCACATAAATCAGATTTGGGTAAGGGTGTGGCTCACGTCACAGTGTCTAGTCAGACAGAAGGACTGATGGACAAAAGGAGCTGATACTGGAGAAGTCATGCTTTTGGAGTCATGGGGGCTAGACTGTGTACACAGACAACTGACTTTAGAGTCAGGGAGACCTGGGTTCAAGTCCTGCTTCCGACTCAAGCTAGCTTCGAGACCCTGGGCAAGTCACTCAACCTTTTAATGCCTCCCAAGCAACTCCCTAAAAACTATAAGGAGAAGAATTGTACATCTGCGTTGATTGAAAGAGTTTGCTCAAAAGATCTTCTTACATGGATGAAATCATAGGCCCAAACCAAACCCTCACAACACCCCATCCATGCCAAAAACAAACAAAAAAGTCAGACTGATTTTCTGAAATTCTTCCAAGTCAGATCAGTTAAGTAATCCTTCTCCCCTCAAGAAGCATATTATTCATTTAACAAACAAGAAAAAAGATCCAAAGTTGGTTCCATGGCCTCCCAGGAAGGCTAAAAGCTCATTATCTTTCTTCTCAACAAATATTTGTAAGCAGTGCCTGAAGGGCACATCATGGGCACTAAATAATTGCTTGTTAAATTACAAGCAGACAGATTTCAGAAAAACCCGGAAAGACTAACATGAATCGATGCAAAGTGAAATGAGCAGAACCAGGAGAAACACTGGACACAGTAACAGCAATATTGTACAATGATCAACTATGAATGACTTAGCTCTTCTCAGTAATAATACTATGATCCGAGACAATGTCAAAGGATTTATGATGAAAAATGCTATCCCACTGCCAGGGAAAGAACAGATGGAATCTGAACGCAGGTTGAAGCTATTTTATACTATTTTCACTTTTATTTTGTGTGTAGATTTTGTCCAATCAAATTACTTATCATCTTGGGGGGGAGGAAGAAAATTTGGAACTCAAAATTTTATAAAAAATTAATGTTGAAAATTATCTTTACATATAAGTAGGAAAAAAACTATTTGAATAATTGATTGTGGCTTGATTTGACTTGAATCAACAAGTGTAGAGTACACTGAATGGTCCCTCCACTAAGAAAGGGGACTGCCCAGGACTGAAGGTGTCATCCTTAATGATCAGCTCCATAGACTTCTTCACTGAGGACAACTGTCTAACTCTTCCTATCTGTTCAAGCTGGTGTGTCTACACTACCACCACTGAAGGGCGACAGAGGGACAGAGGGTATAGTAGAAAGATTAATAGATGGCGAGATGAAAGGGATCCCAGGTCATATAGCCCAATCACTTCATTTTATGTAAGAAGAAACAGGCTCAGATAAGTTAGTGACTTGCCAAGGTCACATAGGCTGTGAGTTATTAAAACCAGAATTTGAACCCAGGTCCTGTGATTTGTTCAGTACTTATCATAAGATTTGAGTTCAAATTCTGGCTCTAGAGTCTGCATGACCTTTCAAGCAAACCTCTTTGAGACTCAGTTTCCTTTTTCATAACCTGCAAAAGTTTGATTGTGATTTTGAAGCTGCTTTTGGGCTTAAAATCCCTTTGAGGGACAGAAGTGGGCCAACTGTGGACTGTCAACTCTTTCTGACATGGCCTTCTGTTCACAATGCCCGGCTACTGGTACAGATGCCAGACAGTTTCCAGGGAGCTGTGTGTGGAAAGCTCAAGGCTAACAAGTGAATGAAGTTATCTGTGTACTGGCAAGCCTGGGGGACCAGGGAAGCTGGAAGAAAGAACAGCAGCATGTCTCCTCCAGGTCACCATGTGGGAGAGTTACAGCTGTCCCTCTGGTCAGCCTGCTCAGCAGTCCCTCTGAGGACATTAAATAGGGCCTATCTGAAAACAGGAGTCACTTGGGCATACATGCCCTGCCTGAGTGGTGGAAGAGCTCACGGGCCTCTCAGGTGCATGGCATCCAGCCTCCTGCAGAGGTGACCATGGAGCGGTGAGGGGCACAGGGCCAAGCATGGGTAGTTATTCTGGGAAGGCCCTTACTGCTCTGGGCAGCAGCAACCCACCTGCGAGCCCCCACTCACCAACAGCTGGCCTGGGTTGGCACAGTATGAGGGTAGAAGTGGTAGACAGGGACACTGGCCTACCTCCCGCAGCTCAGGAACTCCACAATTCTACCTGCTCCCCACATGTCCTCCCCTTCTCTCTCCCAGCTGTTGACTCAGATATATCATCTCTCTAAGCCAGCCTGCTTAATATCCCAGGTGACAAAACACACTGGCTCCCAGAAATGTATCAGCTGCCAGTTATCAGTGGGAGGGGGAGATGGACGGACCCTGCCTGGGGAAGAAGAGCTCCACATTCACTGTCTCCGGGAAGCAGTTTTCCTGCTACAAGGGACTGACACAGGCTTCTGGGTCAGGGTGCCCATGAGCCAAATTCAGGCAACAGGTCTGGCCAGAGGGGGAGGGTAGGGCCACTCTGGGGTCTGGGCTGCTGCTGAGATAAAAACAGCTGCTTACACTCTGGAGGTGAGCATGAGGACTGCATCCCAGCGCTCCTGCATTGGCCTGTTAAAGAGCGAATCTGATAAGAACCACAATAATGACACTAATGAGGAAGACCACGTTGACACAGCAGACACTGTCCCCATCATCCTGCCTCTTATCAGAGTTGTCCCAAAGCCCTGGTCAGAGCCTCCAGAGGCTAACCTCCCATCCCAGCACTTTTACCCAATTACAAAAGACCATCATTTTATCCACCTCTGCGGGGCCTCAGAACATTAAACATAAAAGATTACCAGCCAGACAGTGAGTGTTTTTATCTCAAAAAAGATGAGATGAGCAAGACAACAACAGCCATGAAAGCTGACGAACCCATAGCACTTTCCACACATTATCTCATAATAGCCTGGCAGAGTGGTGCAGTTATCATTAGCCCCATTTTAGGGATAAGAAAACTGAAGCTCAGAGAGGGAGAAATAACCAGCCTTTGGTCATGTGGCTACTAAATGTTGGAAGTAGAATTTGAACTCAGCCCTTCCCATTGGATCCTGTGTCTTCTTCACCATCTCAAATAATGTAGCACATGTGCCCTGTTTCCCACTGATGGTTCACAGTAGACTTATTTGAACCTCCACCCTCTGGTGGAGCTAACTCATAGCTACACACCTGTTCCTAAGATTTCACTTTTCAGTCTATGCAGCTGGCCCTGCTCCAGTCTATTGGTCCAAGTGGCCCCTGGTATCAGCTACTGTCCCAAATACTGGAGTCTTGGCTCTTTCCATACTACGTCTCCCCACCCCCAACTCATAGATCATGCCTGCTACCTCTGGTCCACCATTGGGTGGATAAAGCTGGAGCCAACAGTAGCTGGTGTCTGCTTTTTCTTTTAATGCATCTGAGAACAGGTGGTGAAGGTGACACCCACCTACCTGTTTCCACTCCTGAAAAAATACACTGAGTGTTAGATGTGCTAAGTGAAATGCTGGTGGACATTTCAGCAAGAGATGTCCAAGAGACATTTCAGAATGAATCCCAGAGTCTCCGATGCAGAGACGTCGGAGAGCGTCTAGCTTGCCCAAGCCACAAGTGACAAGGAGTGCTGACTATGCTATTTCCAACAAGTGGGTCCTTCAGCCTTTTCTGGATAATCACCAGTGAGGGAGACTGACTGACCTTCCGAAGTAGCCCAGTGCACTCTGGGAAAGCTCTGATTGTCAGGGAGGTTATCCTGATCTCACACCTAAACTATCTCTTTGCAACTTGTAACTCTTCTTCCTGGTTCTTTTCTTTGGTGCCAAGTGGAATTAATCCTTCAAAACATGCCCAGAATAGTGCCTGGCATAGATAGCAATAAGAAATTTTTAATGACAAAAATAATGCTTGATCAGCAAGCATAATAAATGCCTGCCAATTGGCTGATCTGATGGGACTGCAGCTAAGAAAAGAGGTTGCATCTGGAAATCAGCTGCATAGACTGAAAAGTGAAATCTTAGGAATGGATTGACCCATCAAGGAAAAACAATATTAAAAAGAATCAGACCACGGACAGAGGGAGCCAGGGAGAACACCCAAAACCAGAGAGGACACTTTGCACGTAGAAGGGAGAAGGAGAGTAAGGAACAAAGGAGCATTAAGCAGAGAGGTAGGACTCTGGAGAGCGCCACAACATCAGAGAAGACAACAGAGGAGAGTCTGAAAAAGGTGGTGCCAGCACGGTCATGATGGACAAGGGCAGGGGAAAGATTCCTGGATCTGGTACTTGGGAGGTCACTGGCAACTCTGGAGAAAGAGATTTCTGTAGCATGCTGGGGCAGAAGCCTGATCACAAGATGTTAAGGAGCGACAGGTCATAGGAGGTGGAGGCAGCAAGGGCAAAATATCTTCTTTAGCCACGCTACCCTGGGTAAATCAACTGCTTTGTTTCCTCATCTGTAAAATGGGAATAATCGCTGTTATTGTAACGACCAAATGACAAGATCTCTGTAAAATGTGGATTGGAATGAATCCAGAAGAAAGAAGATGAGACACGCCACTTACTTCCTGTCATAGAGGAGATGATGGTTTATTCAAAATGCAGAGAGGAACAGACATTTCTGGGCACAGCCAATGGGAATTTGCTTTGTTGGATTACTTGTATTAATTTATAATGAAGGTTTTTTTTCCTTATTCAATTGGGTGAGAATGGGAGGGACAGATTATAATGCATGTAAAAATAAAAAATTAAATTTACTTTAAAAATTCTATATACACATGTATGTATGTGTGTATATACATACACATAAATATAACTATATGTGTGCATATGTATGCACACATATATGATATATACATACACCCACGTATAGGACCATTAGAAAACAAGAGTTGAAAGGGGTAGGATCTGTGACTTTACTGGTAATGGAAACTTCCTCTAAAAGCATGTCAGTACCTTCTCTGCAGCTTATAGCCTTAGAAAGCTGCCTAAAGAGCTGAGAGTGACTTGGGGGCAGCTAGGTGGCGCCATAGTGCATAGAACATCAGCCCTGGAGTCAGGAGGATCCGAGTTCAAATATGTCCTCAGACACCTTACTAGCCATGTTACCCTGGACAAGTCACTTAACCCTATTTGTCCTGGTTTCCTCTTATCTAAAATGAGCTGGAGAAAGAAAGAACAAATTTCTCCATTGTCTTCACCAATAAAACCCCAAACGAGGTCACAAAGAGTTGGACATGAATGGAATGGCTGTAGAACAGCGAGGAGTTACATATAAATCCTAAAGCCGCTGTGACAACATTAGCTCTTATGATTCCCTCTCCCTGTGCAGGCTGCAGCCCACTCACTCTCTGTTTTATACAACCCTTGTTCATGTCTTTCCACAACTCCTTCCTGGTGGTTCCACCAGACCCAATATCTTGGAGGCCTTCCTCTGGGGCTTTTAATATTTCATGGAAAACAGGGCAGCCATCAAGCTGTCCATCTGTCATCCCTTCCTCACGCTGCATGACCAACTCTGACAACCCACCTCCTTTCCCAAGTCATTTGTGTCTTTGCCTTTTGGCCTGTAGAGAGAGCCAGGTTTAGAACCAGGAAGGCCACAGACATTTAGCAAGGGCCTACCACGTGCCAGGCACTGTTCCAAACCAATGCCAGCATAAAGAAAGCCAGTCCCTGACCTCGAGAAACTTATGTTCTAATGGGAGTAGACAATGCATAAAAGGGACCAGGAAAAAAAAGCAGGGGTGTGGGGAAAGTGGTCAGGCATTATGGAGGAGTCAGTATCACAGCCAGGAGGGAACAAAGAGTGGCAGACCTGGGTCCCTCCTCAAGATGGCGGCCCCAGAAAGAATGAACCAAGGGGAGAAGAGCACCTGAACAGACATGACTCCAGGTACTGAGGATAGGTCTAGGGTAGGAAGGTAGCTGAAGCATGGTGACAAACCCCAGAGAGTTAGATGACCAGCTACCAGGGGAATAAATGAAGATTGGGGCTCAACCTTCCCTTAGGCATCTATTAGCAGAGTGACTATGGGTAAGTCACTGAGCCTCTCTGACTCTCAGCTTCTCCATCAATAAAATGGGAATGATAATAGCACTTTCCCCTGCTGGGAGGATGCAGTAAGATAATGTATGGAAAGTGCTTTATGTGACCTTTAGAGTGCTATCAAAATGTCAGCCATTAACATCATGAAGAGTGCAGATGGAAACATCCTTTTTTCACTTTATTTTTCTTATTCTTGTGTGTTTTCATTCACAACCTCTCTAATATGCAAATATGTTTTACATGACTTTACATATATAATTGATATGTTGCTTGCCTTCTCAAGGGATAGAGGAGAGAATCTGGAAGTCAAAATCTCTAAAAATGAAAGTTAAAATTTTTTTAATGCAATTGGGAAATATTTAATGAAATAAAAACAAATTTTAAAAAGGAATCATTAAGAGGCGGTATGATATTGGTGTTGTAGATAGAGAGCTGGTCTCAAAGTCAGTAAGACTGTTACTGGTTGTGTGACCTGGGGCAACCTCTGTCTGCCTCAGTTTCCTCATCTGTAAAAAGGGGCATAATGATAGTATGTTCTATCCTATGTTCCAGAGCTATTCTGAGGATCGAGTGAACTACTATTTGTAATGTTTTATAAGAAGGTGCTGACCTAATCTGGTAGGAAGTAACCATATGCTGAAGCTTCCTAGCCTGATGAAATCATAGGGCAACTTTAAAAATGGGATCACAGCTTTTCAAATTAGAAGGGTACTTGGTGAATCATCTGGTCCAACCCCATCAAATCAAGCCAAGAAGTACTATTAAGAGCTTACTGTATGCCAGGAACAATGGTACAAGGAAATGATAAACCAATCCCTTGTCTCAAGGAGCTCACCTTCTAATGGGACAGACAAGCTGTGAAGAAGTAGGTAATGAAAGTTAGAGGGGGAGAAGGGAATAAGGAAGGGGATGAGCATAAATTAAGTGTCTACTATATGCCAGACATTGTGCTCTGCACTTTTTAGGAGTATAATCTCTTTCTTTATTTTATTTTATTTGGAGGGGGAAAGGCAAGGCAATTGGAGTTAAGTGACTTTCCCAAGGTCACACAGCTAGTTAAGTGTCAAGTGTCCAAGGTTAGATTTGAACTCAGGTCCTCCTGACTCCAGGGCTGGTGCCCTAATTCGCTGTGCCACCTAGCTGCCCCTACAATCTCCTTTGATTGTCACAACAACCCTGGGAGATAAGTGTTGTTGTGGTAGTTATTCCTCTTTTTACAGATGAGGATACTGAGGCAGGTCACACTGCTAGTGTGTGGGGTCATATTTGATCTTCCTGAACCAAGGGCCAGCCCTCTGTGCATTACGGTGCCACCTAGCTGTCAATGGAAGGTAATCTGAGGAGGGAAGTCACTAGCAGCTGGGAGTATCCAAAAGGCTTCCTATAGAAGGTAGAGTTTGGAAGGGGAAAAGAAAAGGTGAAAGTGACAGAAAAGAACTTCCCAGCCAAGGAGAACAGCTGGTGCAAATGGATGGAGGTGGGAGAGGAAATGTCCGTGTCTAAAAAACTGCAAGTCATCTCATCCAATTATGTACCATAGTTTCAGCAACTTTCATTGACTATTATGTCAATCAATGTTCAAAACAACTCAAAGAGATTGGGTGCTATTATTATCCCCATTTTACTGATGAGGAAACTAAGATACGCCAAGGTTAAGTGACTTGCCCAAATAGTGTCTAAGGTTGGAACTGAACTCAGGTGTTCCTAACCCAATAATCTATCCATATTCTTCATCCACTTTGTTTTTCCCTTGTGGATGGCTGTGGATCTTCCAGAGATGGCCTCATATAGTTCTAGGAATTTATATAATTGACACAACATTATGCACAAATCCGAGCATCTGATGGACCCATCAGTCAGTAGGGAATTCCTCTTCCCTTTGGCTTTTGTCCAGGACTTGCTCTGTGAAGCTCTGTGAAAGTCTTAGGTGAGTATGTGTCTTCCCTGCTTCCTGCCCCTCTTAATGTTGATACTCAGAAGATCTTGAGAACGGCGTTATCTCTCTGGTCCCATCTGTCACGGAATCTAACAGATGTGTGCAAGACACCTTGCTGAAGGAGAGCCTTTAAGGCTATAATTTGCTCTATCAAGCCAACTGCTCTTTTGAAACCAACAAATAGACATGGGGGAGTCTTACATTCTCTTCACCTCTCTGTCAGCTATGTGACTGGGAATGTGTAACCTGCTGTCCAAAACAATCTATAAAACCCTGGCTGCTCCTCCTCATGTCTTCACTGTGATCTGGGCATAGATGTTTTTCATCAGGATTTGATAACAGTAAGAGAGCAGGTATCACAGAGCACTGTCTGTGAACTGCATGTGAGCCTTCCTATTCTTTTAAAGTCTTCCCTTAGAGATACCTTGATGCTGGACAAGTCACTCATTCCCCTTGGGCTTCAGCTCTCTTCTTGGTAAAATCAGAGGCTGAGAAAAGGCTGTCACAGCCTACATGGAAACATCACTAACAGGAAGCTGATATAACCTCTGAGTAACTGAAAAGAATGGCCCCAAAGCACAGATAATGAAACATACCTCCCTGCCCATGTCAGGAAGGGGAAGGCAGGGGGAAGAGTGCTCCAGGAGCAGAGGGTGGAATACATGGTCAGATTCTGATTCAATCACTACATTCAAATTTAGGATTAACAACTTTTCTTTCTCACAAGGGAAAGTTTCATTCAACTGGAATGGGCAGAAAGCCAGAAATAAACTCTGATATAGAATCAAAATCATCATTAACATTTTAAAAAACTAAGTTGAAAATAAAAACTAAAACTAATAAAATGAGGGGAGGTTCTAAGCGGTCTTGAAGGTCCCTCAAAGATCTAAATAGAGGAGCTCATGAGCCTAAGAACCAAGGTACCTAGTGGGCAGAGAAGCCAAGGCCCCCTTCCAGTTCTTCCATTATGATATAACTAATGCCATGACCTATATTTTCTGAACCCCAAAACAGAACACATAGTCTGGAGAGGGGGAGAAAGGAGATATTCCTTTTATAAAGCCTAATTCAAAGTATCCTTTCTTTTCCTGATATTAGGATGGTAAAGAAGATAAGGGGACAGGACATCATGACACATGAGGATCAGAGGAACCAGGGAATCCATCAATGGATGCCTACTATGCATCAGGCATTGTGCTGGGTGCTTGGGATACATTTACAAAGAATGAAATGAAAACTACATCAAGAGGCTTATATGTTCTAATGTCTGCTCAGGTCTGTTTAGCCTAGAGAACACTCAAGGTAGAGGAAGGCAATGAGAGCCATCTTCAAACGCAAGAACTGTCACATGGAAGAGAAATTAAACCTTATTTTAGGCGTAGAGATTAGAGTTAAGAATAATGAGTGGAAATTGGAAAATTGGAAAGAGGAAGAAAACAGGAAACACTGATGGCATCCATGTTTTAAAAGAAGTGGTATATTGTTGTATAACTGTGAGTCAGGGAACCATATGATTTCAAGACAGGATAGGGATAAGCAGAGAATAGACCTCTGAGTATACTCCCTCTACCAATGCAGGTTAGAACCTTCTCTGACACCTTGAGTCTTGTAGTTTCAGATGAATTTAAAAAGGGTATTGCCCAGAGGGCAATGGAAATTCATATGCCAGGTGTGAGCAGGGAGAAACATGTGCTCACAAGCAAGGAATCACCAAGGATAAATGAGTAGATGGATATTATTAGAGAAATGTATGAATGAAAAAGATGGGCCTCTCATATGATGAAATCAAGAGATAAGCAATGGCTAGCTCATTCTCTCCACAGGTACAGTTGAGGGAAGTCCCTTGGAGGACATGGGGTAGACCAGGATTGGGGAACCTGAGGCCTCGAGGCCACATGTGGCCCATTACATCCTCAAGTATGGCCGTTTGACTGAATCCAAACTTCACAGAACAAATCCCCTTAATAAAAGGATTTGTTCTATAAAACTTGGACTCAATCAAAAGGCCACACTCGAGGACCTAGAAGGCCCCATGTGGCCTGGAGGCCTCAGGTTCCCCACCCCTGGGGTAGGCCATCTATGGTGAGCTTATGGAAAGGCATTGTTGAGAGTGAGGCAGGAGGTGTAAGTATAAATAAGCTGCAGTTGGCATCACTGTCTAAATTGAGGAGATGCCAGAGTCATTGGAGAATCAGAATAAGGAGACACTTCCTAATAGTTGGAGTTGTCGAGAAGTAAAATGGGCCATTTTGGGAGGTAGCAGGGTTCTTCTTGTAGAGGTCTCTCAAAGGAGGCTAGAGGACCACTCACAGAGGAAGTTATAAGATGCAATTCTCAGTCAGGTACAGGTGGATAGGGAGCCACACCGACATTCCAGTGTTGGGATTCTGGGGATATATTTAGTGTAATGGAAAGAGCTCTAGTCTTAGAGTCAGGAGACCTGGGTTCAAATATTGGCTCCAATATGATGCCATGGACAACTGATTTAACCTCGATCCACTTCATTTCATAGCTAAGTAGTGCAGTATTTAGGGTGCTGGAGTCAGAAAGACTGGCCTAAGATACTTACTAGTTGTGTGACCCTGCGCAAGTCCCTTAACCTCGTTTGCCTCAATTTCCAAATCTGTCAAATGAGCTGGAGAAGGAATGGCAAACCACTCCAGTATCTTTGCCAAGAAAATCCCAAACAGGGTTGCAAAGAGTTGGAAATAATTGAATTACAATAACTGCCACTTCATTTACCACATCTGTGAAATGAGTATCACCATACTTTCAGAGAGAAACAATATATCATAAGGTAAGAAAGGTAGTTTGGACCCAAACTGCAGAGAATATTTAAGGTCAGAGTAAAGAAGTTCAATTTTATTCGGTAGATTGTAAGGAATGTGTGTGTGTGTGTGTGTGTGTGTGTTCAGCTAAATAATAACAATTACGACAACTAACATTTCTATAGAACTTTCAAGCTGGCAGACTGCTAGGAAAAACAGGGTGTTCCAAAATGTAAAAAAAAAAATGTGACTTTTGGGACACCCTCTCTTGTTTCATTTGAGCCTCACAACCCCCACCCTGGAAGAAGGATCTAATGATATTAGTATCTTCATTTGATAGGTGAGGATAACCTCAGAGAGGTTAAGTCACTTATCCATGGTTACACAGCTAATAAGTGAGGGAGGCAGGATTTGAACCCTAGTTCTGAAGTCCAGCACCCTAACCACTTCCTCAAGGGCAATGGCATAAGCAGATTGATACATAAGGAAGATGAGTTAGGTGACGGGATGAAGGATAGATCAGTGCCAAGACAGGAAAGAAGCAGGGATCCCTGTTAGGAGGCTCCTGCAAAGTCCAGGCAGGTAGGAATTAGGGTGAGTTCTCTGGGGGTGACAGGGGAAATAGGGACAATCGAAAACAAATAGTCCCCTGGATAAAGGATGCTCATTCCTCTCACTGACAAGCCAGAAGATTGCTAGAGTGAAGCTGAGATTTCCGTCCACCTGTTTGTGGGATAAATTGTTAGTAATCCTTATATCTCTAGTGCTGAGTACAGTGTCTGCAACCAGTAGGCACTTAATAAATTTTTGCTGATGAATTGGTGCCACTAACTTCCTGCCAATGTTGTGAACTTCCTTATGGGAGGATGGGCCAATTCAGAGATCTGAGAGATTTCCTTTGAAGTTTCTAGGTAGCAAATGACCTTCTCTCTCCTCCTCAACCCTCTCATGCCCACCTGCTCCCAGAGTGACTCTGATCAAAGCTAAAAAAAAGAAAGATCAAAAAGAAAGCAGAGGCTTCCATGATGAAATGTGGTCAGCTGGCAATCCAAGCCAATTGTCTCCCTGCCTCTGCTCTCATCTAGGCGGGAAAAGCTGGTGATAATGGAGGGTGGGGGGATAGGGTGTGGAGGGGAGGGACTGTACAGCCTCCTCCACTTAGCTTCAAGGGTTCTTTCACAGGTTCATGAGGAAGGTAGCCTTGAAGTTGTGGGGTGGGTATGTGTTGATAGCGAGTGATGCCTTCAGATCCTGAGAAGCTAAAAGACCATCTCTGAAAAGGGAAGCCTGAAAACCCAGCCTGGAATTGGGACTCCTCCTGCAAGGCTGCCCAGATCTGTAGAAGCAAAGTCCAGGGGGGTCAAGAAGTAGCACTGGTCAGTGTCCAGACCAGCCTTGGGGTAGGGGAGAGTTCTAGGTGGGAAAATCTGCCTCTCTTCAACACTATACCATAGGAGCACAGGAGAGAGAAAAGGAGAGTCTGGCTTAATTTATTTATATTGAATGTATTTTTATTGAGTGGCATCTGGAGTCAATCATAGGCTTGCTCTGCCAACTCAACTGGGCAGCTTAGAAAGAAAACCCCTCTTCCAGGGCACTAAGGGAAAGACGGAAAAGAAACAGACTAAGCTGGAGACATACAGCAGGAGCAAGTTACTTCCCCACTTTGGACCTTCTTCCTCATCTATGGAGTAAAAGGGTAGGATTAGATTATTTCTAAGGTGTTTTAAGGGCCCTCCCAGCTCTGACATCCTGTGTTTCAAGCTCTGACATTCTCTTGTTCTAACATTTGTGGACTTGGCCTAAATGACCTTAAAGATCCCTTCCTCAGAAATTAAAGCTATCTATAGTCATATGAAAAAATGCTCTAAATCACTATTGATTGGTCAATCAAAGCAACAAAACAAATCAAAACAACTCTGAGGTACCACATCACACCCATCAGAGTGGATAACATGACAAACAGAAAAATAATAAATGTTGGAGAAGATATGGGAAAGCTGGAACACTAATTCATTGTTAAGATTCTTTTTTTTCTTTTTGGAAGAGCAGTTGGGGTTAAATGACTTGCCCAAGGTCACATGGCTAGTTTTTGTGTTAAGTGTCTGAGGCTGGATTTGAACTCATGTCATTCTGACTCCAGGGCCGGCCGGTGCTCTATTCACTGCACCAACTAGCCACCCCCACTAATTCATTGTTGGTGGAGTTGTGAGCTGATCCAAACCATTCTGGAGAGCAATTTGGAATTATGTCAAAGGGGCTATAAAAATGTGCTATCTTTTGACCTTCAATATCACTTCTAGGTCTGTATCTCAGAGAGATCATAAAATGGGAAAAGGACCCACATGTCCAAAAATATTTATAGCAGCTCTTTTTGTAGCAACCAAAAACTGGAAATTGAGGGGACGCCCATCAATTGGGAATGGCTGAACAAGCTGTGGCATATAAAAGTTATGAAATACTATAAGAAATGATAAACAGGTGGACTTTAGAAAACATGGAAAGACTTATATGAACCGATGCTGAGTGAAGTGAGCAGAGCCAAGAGAACATTGTGCACAGTGACAACCACAGTGTGCTATGACTGACTTTGATAAACTTCTCAGCAATGCAAGGACCTAAAACAATTCCAAAAGACTAATGGGAGAAAATGCCATCCACAGCCAGAAAAAGAAACGTGGAGTCTGAATGCACACTGAAGTAGACTATTTTCTTTTTTTGTTTTGTTTTATGTTTTTCTTTCATGTGATTACTCTCATTCATTCTAATTCTTCTACACAACATTTCTAATGTGAAAATATGTTTAATTGGAATGTGTATGTAGAGCCTATATAGGATTGCATGCCATCTTGGGGAGGGAGAGAGAAGGGAGGGAGAGAAAATTTAAAACTCATGGAAGTGAATGTTGAAAACTAAAAATAAATTAACAAAAAACAAAGAAATATCCCTTCCTACTCTAATATCCTGAGAATCAATCTATAAGAGCCATTCTAACTCTGCTGGTCTATTTAGAGTTAGGAGCCATTGATGGATTCTAGTGTTAGGGACTCAAGAATGTATCAAGAGTTGGACAGCTGCCCTCCAAGGGCTTATCATTTAATAGAGGAACATTGACCTCCACTTCCTCTCCTCTCAATCACTTCTTAGCTTTTTGCCATCTGGCTTCCAGCCTCATCATTCACCTGGAAGTGATCTCTCTAAAGTGACCAATCAGCTCCCAATAGAGTGGCCTAATTCTTCAGTGGCCACCCGTCTTGACCTCTCTGAAGCCTCCAATGCCGATAACTGCCCTCTATCTGGACACCCTCTTCTCACTGGGTCTTCATGGCTCTGCTCACTTGGTTCTCCAAGCACCAAACTGACCATTCCTTCTCAGTCAGGTTTGTTGGATCACCCTGTGTCTCATACTCTCTACTTGTGGGTGTCCCTCAGGGCTCTGCCCTGGGCCCCCTTCTCCTTTACCCGGTCTGTTCTGGGGAATTCTAGTCCCCCTTGCCCCACGACCCTCCACCCTGCTCTGGGAAGCTGACTATGACCCTCCACCCTGTGCTCTCCACCCTGTTCTAGGAGGGACCCCCATGTCACAGGAAGGCTGCATCTTTGTACCCTTGCGCCACATTCCCAAATTAGCCCTGAGCTATAGATCTAACCAACTGCTCTTCTTGGCTTCTGTACATCATGGCTTCTGTTAGCTCCCCTCCCTGATTGTGGTTTTTGTGGTTTTAGCCTTTTTAAACAAGGCCTATACCCCCCAATGGATCACTACCAATTTGAGTGAACACTCTGGTAGTCGCACGCTTGATCAATAAATCCACACCTAAATTTACCTTGAACCCAGGTCTCAGTTCACTCTTATTCTCTGCACAACACCATGAGCACCACTCCCCTCATCACCAATTGCCTACTGGACAACTGGATATTCCATTGGCATCTCCAACTTGCCATGTCCAAAGCAGAATTCGTTCTATTTTCACAAAGAAAATCTGCTCCTCTTCTTAACTTCCCCATTTCCTTCCAGTCCCCCAACTTTTCTTGATTTCTCAGCTCTCATTCACCCCCGTCTCTCAGCAGTATCCAGAGTTGACCGTTTCTATCCCTACAACAACTCTGGCAGAGTCCTTTCTTCTGCACTCACACAGTCGCTGGTCCAGGACAAGTTCTCATCACCTTTCTTCAGGGTAACTTGAATAGACTTTAACTAGTCTCTCCTCACTCCAATCTGTCCTCCACACAGCTGCCCAAGTGATTTTCTGGTCTGACCATGTCACTCTTCTCTCTTACTCAATAAACTTCTGTGACTCCCTATTACCTCCAGGCCAAAATATACATTCCTCCATTTAGCGTGTCAAGCTTTTCACAACTTGGGCCTGATCTAACCGTTCCAGCCTTATCACACATCACCCCAAATCATGGACATCAGGTTCCAGCTTAACTGGACTTCTCACTGTTCCTCATATGTGATACTCCATCTTCCACCTTGGTGACCTTAAAGCAGAAGGAAGGAAAGAAGTATTTAAGCATCTACTATGTGCCACCCATTGTGCCAGGGGCTTTGCAAATATCATCTCATTTGATCTTTACAACAACCCTGGGAGGCAGGTGCTGTCGTTATTACCATTTTACAGCTGAGAAAAATGGAATCAGGCAGAGGTTAGGTGATTTGTCCAGGGTCACACAGCTAGTAAGTATCTGAGGTGGGATTTGAACAAATGTCTTCCTTACTCAAGGCCTAGTGTTCTGTGCACTATGGTGCCACCTAGCTGTCCCCTGTGCCTTAAACACATTCCCCTTCTCTCACCTCATCTTAGAATCCCTTGTCTCTTTCAAAGTTCAGTTGAGGCATCAACTTCCACAGGAGACCTTTCCCACTGTTCCTAGTTACCAATGGCTTTCTCTTCAATTATATATATAATTCCATCAATTATATTTAGTTTATAGCTTCTGTTGTCTCCAGTGATAGAATATACACCTTCTGAGGGCAGCCATGATTTCATTTTTAACTTTGTATACCTGGGGCAGCCAGATAGCTCAGGGGAGAGGAGTACCAGTCCCAGAATCAGAAGAACTAGAGTTCAAATCCAGCCTCACACACTTCCTAGCTGTGTGACCCTAGACAAGTCACTTAAGCCTCTTTATCTCAGTTTCTTCATCTGTCAAATGAACTGGAGAAGGAAATGTCAAACCACTCCAGTATCTTTGCCAAGAAAACCCTAAATGGGGTTGCAGAAAATCAAACACAACTCAGAAATGATTGAACAACAACAAAATCTCCAGTGCCTGGCACAATACATAGTAAGCACTTAGTAAACACAGTAATCAGTGCTTGTTGATTGATTGATGAGTGATAAATAAATAAGCCTGGAAACTCCCCCTTCCAGGGCACTTTGCAATTTATAAAGCCCTCTCCTCAGAATACCCTGGAATAGCACAAATATTAGCATTTCTATTTAACAGATAAAGAAACAGGTTTCAAAGAAGTTAGGTGAGTTATCCAACATGAGGCAGCTGTAGAACAGGGATTCTCAGTCTATTTCTCTTTCCACTACACCCCTTTGCCTCTTCATAGAATACAAATCTTTATAATAATCTAGTTACACAGAACTAGAGACCTTCAGAGTTGGAAAAGCGCAGAGAAATCTTATATTCCAGGGATCCTTAACCTTTTTTGTGTCCTGGACCCTTTTGGCAGTCTGGAGAAGCCTACAGACTCCTTAAAAGCAGATTCAATTCATAATTGAAGGAAATACTAAATTTCAGCTAGAGTACTATGGGGAAGAAATTGACGAGAGACAGTTGAAAGATGATTGCAGAGATAAGGATGGTTGCTATGTGCAAGCCCCATAGAACAGCCACAGAGAAGCTGGAGCTGTTCAAGTCCTGAAATGAGAGCTGATACAGCTACACTTAGTGTCTCTGCTATTCTCTCCGTCTGTCTCTGTTTCTCTATCTCTCTCTCTCTCCAGTCAGGGGGTGGAGATAAAGAAAAACTCAGAGCAATTGAAGGAGGCCACTGCACCCTAATTTAGTGAAAAATCCTTGCTAACCAGATGTTTTGTTGTTACCATGCTGCCAAAGGGTCACAACGATTGGTTGCCAGGCTCAACCTAATTGTGGTTCTGGGAAGCAATGGTCCATCTGGAATGAGGCCAGAAGAGGAGGCTCAGGATGCTGAGAGGACTGGAGATCATGCCATATGATCAGCTGAAAGAACCAGGGATGTTTAGACTTGAGAAGATTGAGAGGGGAGCAGAAAGGGAGAGCGACTGGCTCCTATCTTTAAAAGGGCTGACATTGAGAAGATGGATCAGGTTCATTCTGCTTGGCCCCAAAAGGAAGGACTTTCAGCAAAGGGTAGATGTTGAAAAGAAGTAAAATTTAAACTCAATGATAGGAAAACCTTCCTGACTCTGCTGGCATCAGGAGCAGCCTCTCCTGCCCTGGTTTCAGCTTTTGTGGAGCAGGGCCAGTGAATCAGCGCCATGTAGCCAGATGGACATCCAGTGGTGCCTGGTTGGAGATCCAGCTCCTCAAGCATTTTGAGCAGAAGGAGTTCTTTCTTCCAGTCATGGAGGTTTCTTAGGACCCCAAAGGCATATCTGAAACAGTATTACAGATGCCCATAGGGTGGGCCATTTTCCACTGAAGTCCATGAATTCAGAGCTGATTAGGGACTGAAACAGAGTGAGGCACAGGGAAGGCCAACCCAACCCACTCCAGGTCCAGCACCATTTGTGAGGATTTCAACATGCAAGTTGGCAGCAATTCATGCACAGCAGTCATGGGGTGAAAGGGAGGGGGGAAGTACTAAGAATGAAATTAGTCTGCAGTTTAAACCTGAAGAAGTGGTCAAGTCTAAGTCTTGGACTCCTGACTGGGTCCATGGGTAAGGATTTTAAAGGAGCAACCCCATTCCATCCAACAACCTATCTTCCCCCCCCCCATATGTATGTGTGTGTGTATGTGAATATAACTTTTTAGTTTGTGTGTGTGTGTGAGAGAGAGAGAGAATATAATTTTTTAGTTTGTTAATATAATTGAAACTTGCACAGGGTATCCCAAAATTCTTAGTGTTGCTTGAAGCTTATTCAAGATTAAAATTACTCTAAAGTTTTTGGGATACCCTGCACAATGCCTTAAAGTTTGCAAAATACTTGATATTTGAGCCTTACGTCACTCATTCTGTAGGCATTCTCCCCATTATACAGATAAGGAAACTGAGGCTCAATTACATTAATAGTAATAAGTAGTAAGGACTTATATAATGCTTTAGAAGTTTACAATACCCTTTACAAATGTTATTTCAGCTTGTCCCCACAAGCTTGGGAAGTAATTGTCATTATTAACTCCATTTTACATGTGAGGAAACTGAGGCAGGCAGTTTGCCCAGGGTCACACAGCTCATAACTATCCGAGGCCATATTTGAACTCAGACCTTCCAGATTTCTGGGTCTCGTGCTCTAACCACTGCACCATGCAGCTGCCTCTTCCTTAAGAAATCTGCTCATCCCTGTTCACAGAAATAGCAGGTTGCAAAATAGAGATTTAAACACTAATCTTTATGCTTCTGACTTCATCACATGCTTATTCCCTCCCTAAATCATCATGCGTCTAGTTATCTATTTAAAAGTGGCCAAGTGGTTTAGTGAATAGTGTTGAACTTGGAGTCAAGAGAACCTGAGTTCAAATCCAACCTCAAAGACTTACTACCTCTGTCTGCCTCAGTTTTCCCATCTGTAAAATGAAGGTAATAATAACACCTATCTTCTGGAATTGCTTTGAAGACAAAATGAAATAATGGCTGCAAAGCACTTTGTAAACTTTAAAGTTTTCTACAAATGTTAGCTGTAATTGTTGTTGTTGTAGATTTTATGCCTTCAGTCAAGTACAACAGAAATTTCCTGAGGGCAGGCACCATTTTTAGTTTTGTTTTTCCATTCCCAGCACCCAGCACAGGGCCTTGCACACAGCAGGCACAAAATAAATGCATGTTGGACTGGACTGAAGTAAGAGCTATATTCCAAGGCAGAATGGGATTCCTCCGGAGGAGGCAGATTCCCTGTCGCTGTTTTTGTTCACTTGACAAGAGTCATATCTGACTCTTTGTGACTCCATTTGGGGTTTTCCTGACAAAGGTACTGGAGTGGTTTGCCATTTCCTTCTCCAGCTCATTTTACAGATGAAGAAACTGAGGTAAACAGGGTGAAGTGACTTGCCCAGGGTCACCCAGCTAGTCAGTGTCTGAGGCCAGATTTGAACTCAGGGAAGATGAGTATTCTTGACTCCAGAGCCAGCGCCCTGTGCACTATGGCACCCCCTAGCTGCTCCCATTACTGGAAGTCTTCAAGCAGAGCCTGGATAAGCACACATTGGAGGGAGATATTTTAGAGGGAGTTCTCAGTCCAGTCCAGCCTGGACTAGATGGCCTCAGATCTCTTTTATCTCAGAGATTACATGAAATTCTAGAGTTTTGGATGGCTGCTGGAAACTCAGACTCCCTTCTGATGATATATGGGTTTAGGGGCCAGGCAATGGATACTGTCATGGCCGATTCACTTTTCTGCAGTGGGCATTGAGCTACAAGGAAATCTGGAGACCCCATCTGTGTGTCCTTGGGATAGTCCCCAGCAGATGCTGCTGTTCGCGCTAAGGTCCCTTTGTACCAGAATCTGAGGGAACCACCACTGACAGAGACAGGATGCTTCCAAGTGAACTTGTCATCCTTAGAGAGCCTTCTCTGGCTGCTGGCCTGGACACTTCTCCAGATGCCCTGGCATCAATGTCCAGGATGGAAGTTCAAATCAGATCAATGCTACTTCAAAGTCAGTCGGACCGGACGCGGGCCAGACAGAGGATTCCAAGAACTTTTTTGAGAGGCATAAAGGAAGCTAAAAATGTGGCCAGTGGAGGGATGGACTCCCTCTGTCTCCAGTCCTTAAGTGGTAGACAGTTGATTGGACAGCAGATCTCCTCAGTCGACTTCATGGACAACCTTGGTCATGCATCAATTAGGAAATGGCAGCCAGTTCTGAGAGTGAGAGATGAGCATGGGAACCACAGTCTTGGATTTCAGAGTTGGAATGGGCCTCAGAGAACACCTCATCCAATCAGAACCCAAAGCAAATTATTTATATTAGTCAGTTAGTAAATATTTATTATATGCCTATTTATGTGCTAGCATATGACCTCTCATTTGGGGTTCAAAAGCACCCCCTTGATATCGGCGGTATTTCTATTAATACCTAGCATTTCTAAAGTTGTAAAGTTTAAGGTCTGCCTGTTCTGTATTATTTGATCCTTACAACAACCTTGGGAGATCAATGGTATTTATTACGTCCATTTTAAAGATAAGGAAACTCACTAGAGAAGCCAAGCACCACGCCTGGGGTCACAGAGCTTGTGTCTCAAGGCAACATTTGAACTCAGGTCTTCCTGACTCCAAGTCTGATACTCTGTCCATTGTATATTCTTGTCTTCATTTTACAGATGAGAAAACAGAAACTTGGAGAATTCACTTAAGTTCACAAACATTTATTAATAAACTAAACATTTATTAATAATAAATGTCATTTGTTATTAATAACAAATTATTTATTATTACTACATACCAGGTATGGTGCTAAGTGCTGGGGGTACAATGGCTCATAGTAAGTAGCAGAGCTGGAACTGAGTCCCAGGCCCTCTGCAAGGCAGTGTGGTGGACCGGGTTATTAGGGTAAGGCCCTAGACCATTCTTATTAGCTGTGTGGCCTTAGGTAAGTCACTTCCTGCCTCTGGGCTTCAGTTTCCTCATCTGTAAAACAAGAAGTTTAGACTCACTGGCCTCCAAGATCCCTTCCAGGGCCAAAGCTCTGTTCCTCTTACTTAATCCCAGCACATTCTTTCCCCTAAATCTCCCTGTCTCTGCTCTACAGGAACAGTCTACATGATTCACAACTTCGGTTTCCTTTATAAGTGATACCCTGCATGGAAAATTACGGTATCTTTCACACCTCTAATGGACTTTTTCTGCCACTAGCTGGTTTGTGTTCTATAAATGGTCACTGAGGAGAAATTCTGTGCTTTCCCTTTTCATGACAGACAAATTGCAGAGGCCTGATAGGAAGCATTTTGTGGCATTGGGGAGGGGTTTCTGAACATCTCTGCCCATGCCCCAGGAGCAGCTAGCCCCCCACATGACATTTCTTAGAAGACAAGAAAGTTGAATTTAGGCAAATTCAACTTAGACGGTAGACGGGTTCTCAATATCAGTCTTGCCCTGGAGGCCCAACTTCCTGACAATCTAAATTCTGCCTGGTATTCAGTAGTAATTCTATGAAGCCTTCTCAGATTGCTACAGGCTTCAGTGGGCTTTCTATCAACCAACCAAGCAACCAGCCAACAAATCAACCAAGTAATTATTCAAAGTGCACTATATGTGCCAGACATTGGGAACAGAAAGACAGAAAAGAAACAGGTCTGGTGCTCCCTCCAAGTTACTTATTCACTTTAATTTAATGACCATTCATTAAGCACCTACTATGTGTCAGGCTTGTGTGTGTGTGTGTGTGTGTGTGTGTGTGTGTGAAATTTTAGTTTGGCTGGAGTGCAGAGTATGTGGAGGGGTTGTGATATGAAAGGAATCACATGGTGAAGGTATTTTAAAAGTCTAATGCAGTTTAATAAGGAGCCACTGGAGTTTATAGAGTAGTGGAGGAGTGTTATGATCAGACCTGCACTTTAGGGAAATCAATTCAGCTGCTGTGTGGAGGGATGGATTAAAGGGAGAGACTGGAGGCATGAAGACAATAATCTGGGTGAGAAGTGATGAGGATCTGAATTAGGTTGTTAATTGTGGGGGGATAGGGATAGATGGGGAGGTGTTGTGGAGGCACATAGTAGGCACTTAATAAATGCTCTTTGATTGGCCAATTTGGCAACTGGATATGAAGGTGGGGGAGTCAAGGATACTTCAAGGCTGTGAATTTAGGTGACTGGATGTTCACAGGAGGGAGGGATTTTTTGGTGGGGGGGGGAATGATGGGTTCTGTCTTGGACATATTCATTTTGAGATCTCTGTGGGAAATTCTGTTCAAAGTGACCAACAGCAATTTGATTGAGTGGGACTGTCACTCAGAGCAGAGACTAAGGCTGGATATACAGATTTTGGAGTCATCATCATAGACATGGTCATTAAACCCATGGGAGCTGATAAGGTCACCTACAGAAAGAATGGATTGTCAATGGAGAAGAAGGTGCAGGACAGAGCACTGGGGTATGCCCATAGTTAGGGGACCCATTGTGGATAATACTCTGGAGAAGGTCAAGTTAATGAGTAGCAGAAGACCCAACAGACAGTCATGTCCTGAAAACTCAGTGGAGAAAGGACCCAGACAGAGA
Organism: Pseudocheirus occidentalis; assembly: GCA_028646575.1. Taxonomy (NCBI): domain Eukaryota; kingdom Metazoa; phylum Chordata; class Mammalia; order Diprotodontia; family Pseudocheiridae; genus Pseudocheirus; species Pseudocheirus occidentalis. The sequence continues at coordinate 52,959,750 of CM053596.1, forward strand.
GGACGGACAAAGACAGGGTCAGATGCTACCGAGAGGTCAAGAAGGATGTAACTGAGAAAAGGTCTTTCAATTTGGCAGCTAAGGGGACGTTGCTAACTTTGGAGAGAGGAGCTTCAGCTGAATAAGAGCATAAGAAGGAATAAGAGGAGAGGAAATGGAGACCAGGATAGAGACCTTTTCCTAGGAGTTTGGCTATGAAAGGGAGGGAAGGTACAGCGTAACAGCTTGAAAGAAGGGTAGGCTTTGTAAGGATGGGGAAGATGTGGCCAAGATACAGGAAGGAGCAGAGCCTCCTCTTAAACATCTCTGACAAATGGCCATACTGCCTCTCCTTGATGGACTCCAGAGAGAGGGAGCTCGCTGCCTCCTGAAGCAGTTCATTCCGCTCTTGGATAGCTCTGGTTGTTTGGAAAGTCTTCCTTCTGCTGTTCAGTCTTTTTCAGTCATATCTGACTCTTCATGACCCTATTTAGGGTTTTCTTGGCAAAGATACTGGAATAGTTTGCCATGTCCTTCTCCAGCTCATTTTACAGATGAGGAAACTGAGGCAAACAGAGTGAAGTGACTTATCTAGGGTCATACAGCTAGTAAATGTCTAAAGATAGATTTGAACTCAGGTCTTCCCAACTCTAGGCCTGGGGCTCTATTTACTGTGCCAACTAATTGCCCAAATTTTCTTTACATTACCGTCCACCCATTGCTCCTAGTTTTGCTCTCTGAGGCAGAAAAATGAATTGAGACTTATCCTTCCTCCATGTGACTTGAAAATAGCTATCATGCCCCACCCAAGTTTTCCCTTGCTGAGCTTTTAAGCATTTTTTATTCCTTTAGCTTCTCGCTGGTGACTCTCTCCAGTCTTCTCACTATCCTGGTGGTTCTTCTTGGGACATAAATCAGCTTCACAAGGATTTTTTCTTAAAATCTGACCCCTAGAACTGATCTCAACACTCCAAAGACAGCTTGGCCACAGGAGAGGAAAAAGGAGGGCCATCACCTCCCTCCCTAGTTTTGAACGTTCTGAAGCCTATGATTTCTTAGCTTACTGTCGGCCAAGCCGCAGGGCTGACTCACATTGACTTTATAGCCCACAAAAACCTCAAGATCTTGTCACATGAACTACTGTCTAGCCATCCCTGCCCCCAAAAGAGCTGATTTTGGAACCCACATGTAAGACCTTACATTTGTATGACCTAGACCCCTCCGCCACTACCCCCCAAATAGCCTTTTCTGCCTAACAGACTTCTCACAGCAGAAGATCCCACAGCCCCTTCCTCTGATGGGTCAGGTCCTCCCAGAATTCCCTTCTTTAAGGAAGGGCCCAGGCCTGCCATATTCATGCCTCCATTCATCTCTGGCCTCTGCTCCTAACTCATCAGACTTCTTTCTCTACCATGTCTCCACTGCGCACCTTTTCTCTTTGTCTTCTACCCTGGGAAGGTAAGCTTATTGAAAGCAGGACTGTCTCTTTTTGTTTCTCCAGGGCTTAACACAGTGCCTGGCACAAGACTTGACTGCCCCCATATATCAAGTGCACTCCCTGTGGCAAATTTATGGGAGGGACTGATCACCATCCACAGAAGAAGGATGGCGATCTGTGTAGCTGGAGGGAATTTCCACATCAAGGAGATTATAGATCCATTTTAGTGATGGAATATGGGCTCTACCAAGGGATGAGGGATGGAGGTGGAAAAAGAAAAACCTGAACGCAAGAAGGTTTCAAATAGGATCTTATAACATGCTTTCTTCCACTTCAGGAAGGAAGTACTTGTCTGAGAGTGAGCATTTCTTTAACCTATTTTTGTCTTGGTCATTAATAGGATTACCACAGAAGCTCAGCACCAGCCTTAATAGTCTTACCAGCATGGTAGATAGAGCACTGGACCTGGAGTGTGGAAGTGCTTGTTGTTGTTAAATGGTTTTTCAGTCGTGCCCAGCTCTTGATGGACTCATTTGAGGTTTTCTTGGCAGAGATGCTGGAGCTGTTTGTCATTTCCTTCCCCAGCTCATTTTACAGATGAGGAAACTGAGGCAAACAAAGTGAAGTGGCTTGCCCAGGGTCACACAGCTAGTAAGTGTTTGAGGCTGGATTTGAACTCAGGAAGATGAGTCTTTCTGGTTCTAAACCCAGCACTCTATTCACTGCACCAAGACCTGGGTTTAAACCCTGTCTCAAACAGTTTTGTCACCCTAGGCAGGTCAGTTTAAGCCTCTGTCTGCCCAAGCTTCCTCATCTGTAAAATGGAAATAATACCAGCAACTAGTTACCACAATGACCATGAGCTGTGGTGAAGATCCAATGAGATGACATTTGTAAAGTATTTTGGAAACTTTAAAGCACTATAGAAATGATGTTTATTTATCATTATTATTCTTACTGGTTCCTCAGTTTCCCAACTTGTGACATTACTGAAGTGGGATTTTAAGGATGCATTAAAAAAAAACAGTCCACTTATTTGTCATAGAATCTCAGAGTTAGAACAGATTTCATTGGACATCTAGACCAAACATCACATGACCAGGTATCCCCTCTCCATAATATCACCAACAAATGGTTATCCAGCCTCTGTCTAAAGGTTCCTGACCCCCTTCCCCAAGGAAACTGATTTTACTTCTGGGTTGTTCCAACTGATAGCAATTTTTTTCTGACAATAAATCAGTCTAAATCAGCCTCTCTACAACATGCAAAACAACTCTAATTCCCCCCTCCCCATCCCTAGGATATCCCTTCTAATACTTGAAGACAGATTTCTCAGAGTGACTCAGAGCAGAGCCGCCCAATTCCTATACATACACGCCAGAAATGACATTAAAATGTGGCAGAACAAATAATGATTAAGAAATGGAGAGTGAAATGGCAGTAAGTACCTTCATCCTGTCTGGATTTGGGGAAGAGGGTTAACTCTCAAAAGCCTTCAGGCACACAGGAGGGTACCCAGCTAGAGAAGCCTGGCATAGTGACAAATGGTGCTCAGAGGCTCTCTACTACATGCATCAGCCAGGAGATCAGGCACATCCCAGAAGCTTGACCTAAGGACCAAGTGCTTCAGCAAGGAGGCTTTGGGTCAGTTAAGCCACCCAGAAGTAGGCTGGGAGCCCATAAAGCTCCTACTGAGAGAGCAGTGGTCAGTTCAGAAGTTCCAAGGGCTCTGAATATTTGAAGAAACTGACATGAGCTACCTTTGATAGTCTTGGAGAGCTCAGAACCTGGGACCTCCCAGTACTTTGTGTAAAGAAGATATTGGCAGAAGGGAGACCCAGCAGCAGCACCCTATTCAATACAAATACCAAAAAAGTGGACCTACCTTCTCCTCCAAGTATGTAGGAGCAGAACCTGGTCCTGACAAAAAAAATTTCCAATTCAGGAAGTAAAACTGGGAATATGAGTAAACAGAAGAAGAGAATTATGATAAAAACTTGGATCTGGGGATATTTAGGCTACAAACTTAAAGAACAAGAGTAACTTCTCAGTGATTACAGGCAGTAAAGGTATGGCTTGACCACAAGGTCTACTAGAATTACTGGAAGAGATTATTATAAATGAACTGAGAGCTCTAGAGCAGAGGTGCCAAATATGGGGCCAGCATGAAGCACACAATATCCACAACTCCAGAACTAGAATACAATGTAATTGGGAAAATTTTTTTTTGATCTTTATGGAAGGGGGAAGGCAGGACAATTGGGGTTAAGTGACTTGCTCAAGGTCACACAGCTAGTAAGTGTTAAGTGTCTGTGGTTTGATTTGAACTCAGGTCCTCCTGACTCCAGAGTCTGTGTTCTATTCACTGTGCCACCCTGCTGTCCTCAGAAATTTTTAACAAAATAAATAAAAATACAATATTACATAGAGATCCATTTCTATCTGAATTCAACACCACTGTTCTTGAGAAAAGAAATAGAAGGAAGGAAGGCTTAGTATAGGAGGTGCAAAAAATCTTACCCAAATAACGGACTCCCTGAAAATTAGAATGGACAAAACAAAAGTCAGTGAGTTGAGTTCATGAGATAAGTACCAGAATAAAAATCAAAAGGCTGAATACATATACATATACGTATACATATATATATGTAAAAATGTAAACCATAGCCTATCAAAAATAAATGCTCTACAAAAATGGTCAAAGAGAGTTAATTTAAGAAATTGTCAGACTTTGACAACTACAACCAAAAACATCCCTTCCGGATCCTATATTTTAAAAATTATAAGAGAACTGTCCCCAGACCTATTAGGACCAGATGACAAAGTGAAAACAAAAATAATTCACATCACCTTTTGAAAGAAATCCTAAAATGAAAGCATGTCCAAGAATGTCATAGCCAAAATCCAAAGCATCCATATTGTTTAAAGAACAAATAATACAAATAGTCAAAAAGAAAGAGCTCAATTACCAAGAAACCTCAATCAAGAACACACAAGACTTGGCAGCTACCATTTCAAAGGACAGGAGGGCATGGAATATGATATTCAAATAGGAAAAAGATAAAGGTTTGTAATTACAAATGACTTAGCTGGAAAAAACTAACTCCGTAATTCTACAGAGGCAAAAATGGATCCTTAATGGAAGAGAGGACTTTTAAACATCACTGATGAAAAGACTGCAACTGAATTGTATCTTTGAAATGCAGATGCAAGGAAACTTAGGTAAATATATTGGAGCAAATGTAAAAGACTAAAGGAAATGTTTACATTCTAATAAGGGGAGAAGAAACAAGTCCTCTCAAACAAGTGTTCTAATGTCTTCAACAGTCATATAGGAAGTTAAATAAATAGGACAAAGAGAGGGTGTAGGGATGCTTTTGTTCTGTTTTGATGGCCTTTGGTGAAGAAAGAAAAGGAAGGGCAAAAAGAATAAAATAGGAAGGAAAGGAGAAAGAAGGAGTAAACTATACAACTTCATATAATCAGAGAACATGAGGAAAAGATTATATCAACATGAAGGAGGGGTGGGAAATCTCATTTTCATCTGAATGGAACATCAGAGGATCGAACAAATATACATGTGCAAAATTTTCTGTAGGGAAAAAAGCCCATTAAATTCAACAGGGGAAATAGGCAGGGACAAGGAATGGGGAAGAGGAGTTTAAGAGAGAGAGAAGGAATTAAGAATAAGGGAGGGATTAGTTATAAGCAAAACAAACTCCAGTTTTGGAGAGAGGATACTGAAGGGGGGATTATAAAACCAAATATTTAAAGATTGCTCTCACATTCTTCCTGAGTTTTCTCTTGTTCGGGCTGAATAGCCCCAGGTCATCCAACTGATCCTCCTATGGCGTGGCCTCCAGACCACAGATGCTTTCCATCTTCTCAATGTCCTTCCTAAAATGTGATATCCTCAGTTCTCAGCATGATATTCCAGACATAGTATGAACAGGACATGATTAACTCCACTCTTATGCTGGACATTCTGCTTCCGTTCATATACCCTAAGATTTGATTAGCTTTTGGGGGTTTGCTGTGTCACACTGTTAACTCCTACTGAATTTACAATCTCACCACTTAATCAAAATAGAGAATGGTATATTTAATTGGGTAGCCAAAACAGGATCTCACTTCTTTCTCCCAGAAGAGCAAGATAATCTTATTTATTTTATTTATGAAGTGTCTAGACATGTTCACCCTGCCTCAAAGGAATATTCAGTGTTCCATTTTTTCCTGTTAGAAAATATGACTTCAAAAATGTTTCAACCTCATTTCATTTACTCCTATTTCTGTGGAAAGTGTGTCCATTTTTTGGAATTATTAACACAGCAAAAACAATTTGTTGGTGGATAAAAATCCAAATATGGGCATAGAAAGTCAATATTCATATGTATAAATAGATATAGAAATACAATATGTATGTTATTTATATATTTAATCATATAAAATATTAAATATTTATACATATTTAATACATATTTGGAGCAGTTAGGTGGCACAGTGGATAGAGGGCCAAGCCTAGAGTCAAATTTGAGTTCAAATTTGGCCTCAGACATTTACTAGCTATGTGACCTTGGTCAAATCATTTAAATTTTACCTCAGCTTCCTCATCTGTAAAATGAGTTGAAGAAGGAAATGGCAAACCAACACACACACACACACACATACACACACACACACGCACACACACACACACACACACGCACACACACACACACACACACACACACACACACCCCAAAACCAAATCCAAGTTGATTTGGGGCATTAACATCTGGGGAAGATCAGAAAAGTCTTCCACGTAGAAAATGGCATTTGATCAATCAACAAATTAGGTCTTGGTTCTCCTCCTATCTCTTACACTGTTCCTTCTCACTCTCCTTTGTTTGATCTTCATCCAAGCCATACTCACTAACCATGGTTTTCCTCCATGGCTCTATCCTAGGCCCTCTCTCTTTACCTCTATGTACTTCTTTACCTTCATTTGGTGATCACATGAGCTCCCACTGCATTCAATTTTCATCACTACGCTGATGATTCTCAAGTCTTCTTATCCAGCTTTAACCTCTTCCCTGACCTCCAGGCTCCCATCTCCCACTATCTATTAAATATCTCCAACTGGCTGTTGTGTGACCATTTAAAATTCAACATATCCATAACCAAACTCATTCTCTTTCCCCCTCAACTCTTTCTTCTTCCCAACTCCCTTATTACTGTTGAAGGCATCACTATTATCCCAATCACTCACAACTTAGGTGCCATCTCTCACTCTCCTTTGTCATCCAATCAATTGCCAAGTCCTGCCATTTTTGCCTTCATATCCCATCTCGTATATGCCCCCACTGCCACTGCCACTGCCACTGACCTGGGACAGGCCCTCATCATCCCAAGCCTGGACTATTGCAAGTCTTCTCGTTGGCCTCTGTCTCAAGTCCCTCCCCATTCCAGTGCTCCACTCAGCTGTCTAATTGATTTTCCTAAAGTGAGGGTCTTACCTTCCCCCTATCTAATAAATTCCAGTGGCTCCCGATTACCTCCAGGATCAGATATAAAGTCCTTTGTTTGCTTTTAAAAGTCCTTTATAACCTGGCCCTTTCTCACCTTTACAGTCTCCCCTCCAAAGACTCTTACCCAATGACACCGGTCTTACTGTCCCTCTCCTGGCGCTGGGCCCTTTCTCTTGCTGCCCCCTAAGCCTGCAATGCCCTCCCTCCTCATCACTGCCTCCTGGCTTCCTTTAAGTTCCAAGTGAAATCCCATCATCTACATGAAGCCTTCCCCAAAGCCTCTTAATTCTAGTACCTTCTCTCTCTTCATTAGTTGCTTCTCATCCTGTATATAGCATGTTTTTACGTATTTATTTGCTTGTTGTCTCCATTAGACTGTGAATTTCTCTTTTTGTAGCTCCAGTGCTAAGTACAGTGCCTGGCACATGGTAGGCCCTTAATAAATATTTCCTGACTGACTGATTTATCCATCCTAAAAAATCCCCTCAAGCTTCAAAATTCCAAGATTCTGTGATCACTTAAGGCTGGAAAAAGCACAGGGAGCTATTCAGGAAGCCCCAATTAAAATGTGGATACTCTTGGGATGAGGAAATGTTGGAAGCCCTAATTGACTATTAACATTAGATAGGATGAATCATTTAAAGGCAAACCTCTGGGTTGAGGTAGGAGGAGAGAGCCACCTGGAATGACCTTCCTCCTTCCTAATTTTCTCAGTCCAAATCCAATCCTTAAGGGCCCAGGCACAATGGCCTAACTTCCATAGAGTTTCCATCTGACTACCCCTCACACAGGTGGCTTCTTTCCCCTTCCTGGAAGAAGTTAAGGTGAATCAGACCCTCCTACAGCTTATGCTGAGAGACCTGGAGGTATCAGGAAGGCAGGAGGTCCAGGTTGTCCCCAGAGGCTCAGCTTTCTTAGGAGCTCATCAAAATTTTAAAAGCTGTAAGGAATCTTAGAGATCATCTATTCTGATATAGAAAGGAACTGAGGCTTGGAGTGGGGGAAATGTTCAAAGGTTCCACAGCAGCCAGGCCAAAATGTGAAGTAATGAAATCTGATTCTAAACTTATACCAGTTAAATGTACCAAGGTGCTCTCTTTAACCAGACCATTTCTAGTTTCTCTGAGCCTAGCTTTGACCTTATATGGTTCATAAAATATTCAACTGAGAATCGGAGGAGACCTCAGAGGGCATTCAGTCCCACCCTTTTATTTCACGGATGAGGAATCCAGGCCCACAAGGTTTCACTTAGTAAGCAATAGAGTCAAGACTTGAACCCAATACCCTTGATTCCAAACAACACTCTTTTTGTCCCAGGCCCCAAATCTTGCTGTATGTGAACCCCTGTCTTTGGTCCTTCTTCAATTGCACAATTTAATTCAACCACCATGTATTAGAGGCCTACTATATGCAAGAGGGCAGCTTGATGGTGCAATGGACAAAGTGCTGGCCCTGGAGGCAGGAAGACTCCTCTTCCTGAATTCAAATCCTACCTCAGACACTTACTTGCTGTGTGACCTTGGGCAAGTCACTTCACCCTGTTTGCCTCAGTTTCCTCATCTGTAAAATGAGCTGGAGAAGGAAATGGCAAAACACTCCAATAGCTTTGTTAAGAAAACCTCATATGTGATTATGAAGATTCAGCCATGACAGAAAAAAAACAAATCACTGAGCAACAATTGCATGCAAGAACCTACACTGGTTAATTAGAAAACCTTTTTAATCATCAGCTATATGCCAAGGAACAAGTTAGGTGCTGGAGATACAAAGACAAAAATGAAACAGTGCCTGCCCTCGAGGAGTTTCTCTCCTATGTGGGAATTAACACACACATCAGTGAGGCCCATTGGACCATACCAAAGGATCCTGGGGGGGGGTGGTATATTGACTTACAAAAACCACATATTGACATTAAGTATTTTCTATTGTATTTTTATTTTGGTAAACATGTCCTATCTACCTTTTAAGCTGATGCATTAATGCTGGTGAGTTTGACACCTCTGATATAGAACAATATACAAAATATACAAAAAACACAGAAACAAGAAAAGGTCCTTTTGGGGATGGGGAGGCACCAGCGGCTGGAGGATGGGGAAAGGCTTCATGGAGGAGGGATGGTCCTGGAGTTGTGTCTTGGGGGAAACAAGAGGTAATGAGGGGAAGCCGGCCTGGGGGCAGATGTGTTTTAGGCATGATGGGCACCCAGTGTAAAGGCACAGAGATGAAATGTTGTGTGTGAAGAACAGCAAGAAAGCCATTCCAAGGCAGATGTCCTGTTTATTGTTGTTGTTCAGCTGTGCCTGACTCTTCATGACCCAATTTGGGGTTTCTTGGCAAACAGACTAGAGCGGTTTATCATCTTCTTCTCTGGCTCATTTGACAGATGAAGAAACTGAGGCAAACAGGATGCAGTGACTTACCCAGGGTCACCGAGCTAGTAAGTGTCTGAGGTCAGATTTGAACTCACGTGGACAAGTCTTCCTAATGTTCCATAGGCATCTCAAATTTATACTCTACCCCCCCAAAATATACCTCCCATCCAAACTTCTCTATTGCTGTCCAGCATACCACCATCCTTTTGGTCATCCAGCTTTGCAACCTCAGCCTCGTCCCTCTACTCCTCACACATCCAGTCAGTTGCCAAATCTTGTCTGGTACTCCATGCTGACACCTTTGGTATTGTACAAGTCACAGAGTTAGTCTGTGGCAGACCTGAGATCAGAACCAGGAGAAGCCAGGTCTCCTGTCAATCTAGTGCTTTGTCCCAGATCCACGAGTCTTCCTACAAATATAGTCTTCGCAGGATCACAGATACATAATTAGAAGTGATTCTGGAAGCTATCTAGTCTAACTCCCTCATTTCAGAGATAAGGAAACTGAGACCCAGAAAGTAAGGTGACTTACCCACAGCCACCCAGCCCTCCCTAAATAAGATTGCATCTATCACCACATGGGCACCAAATCTCAGAGTTAGAAGGGACTTCAGAGGGTCATCTGTACTTGGACAGAAATCCCTCCAACAACATCCCAGACAAGTGGTGGAAGACTTCTCTGAGTGAAGGGGAGACCTCTCTGAGTGAAAAGGAACCCTCTCCATGCTCTGAGGAAGGCCATGTATTCCTTTTTTTCAGACAGTTCTCATTGGTAGAGAAAAAAAAATCTCTTTACATTGTATAGAAATCTGTCTCTGTAACTTCCACCCCCTCTTTCTTAGTTCAACCTTCTGAGGCAAAGCAGAATAGGTCTAAAGCCCTCTTATCTGAAGCCCTGGTGCAGAAAATCCAATCCTGCTCTCAGACACAGTCATCTTAACCAGCTGTTGGCTTTCTAAATCCGCCTCAACTGAAGCCTCCAAGTCTTCAGTTTCTGGCCTGGCATTTCATGATCCCTAACAATGACTCTGAGGTTCCTCCTGGCTGAATCATTTGTGCTTGGCTAAGTTGCCAGAAGTGAGAGTTTTGACAAGTCTGAGGATTCTCTCTATCCCCCTCCCTGGGACACATCTCACCAAAATGGTGCCCAACCCCTACCGTTCATAACTGCTGGACACAGGGTTGCTTGGCTACCTCTCAGCAATGTGTAACCAAGCACCCAGAATTCCCTCTTCTGGGCTCTTACAGATCCTTCCTCTCCTCATGCACTTATGGTTGCTCAGTCTCATTCCCTGGAGCTTCATGAGAAGCTATTTCTTCCTCAGGAGGACTAGCTCCATCCTCAGCAGGAAGAGTGTTGCATCTATTATATCACCTAGCTCCAAAGCCTCTGCAGTCCTCCTTCCTTGATGAGGGCAGTGACAGACCAGAGTGGGGAGGGACTGGAGGCAGGTGGATCCACCAGCAGCTACTGCAGTAATCTAGGTATGAGATGATCAGGGTGTACCCTGGGAGAGAAGGGAGCATAGAGGAAAGATGGCACAAAGTTATCAATGGGGCCACCATCTTCCTAGTCACCCATGCTTGGGACCACAGTGACCTCCTCACTCCTTACATTCACTCAACATAGCCAAATCTTGTCATTTCTACATTCTTAACATCTTTCCTATACAGGGTCTTCTGTCCAGCCAAACAACCCCCCTCCTCGAACAGGCTCTTATCACCTGCATCAGCATTATTGCAACAAGCCCATTGCCTCTCACACAAGTCATTCATCCTTTCAATGACCTGCCTGGACAACTCTCCAAGACAATGAGTTACAGAGTAGACACTGCTCTGGGAGAAGGAGTTTCCTCAACTGGGGAATTGTCTTTACCAGTGAAACTAGAGATCCTGACCGGATCCCAGTGCTTAGCACATGCCTGGCACATAATAGGCTTTTTATAAATGCTTATGGATTGACTGTCTCTTTAAAGTTCAAATCATAAAGCTGTCCCTGCTCTCTGCCCCATGTTCCCCAGTTGGTAATGACTTCTCCCTAGGACCATCCATGGCACATTCCCTAGGACTCATGCAGGCTTCCTGGATTATTTTCATTGTGATTATTGCGCTGTCTCAATCTCAGTTCTCAGCACAGTGCCCAGCATACAGTAGGTGCTTGATAAATGCCATTGCCCGAGAGCACTGCACTGTATCACTCGATCTCAGAAGCCGGAAAGGAGCTCAGACACCATGCAGCTTCACCTGACACTTGGAAAGTTTCCCCTCTACCACATCTCCAACAAGGGTTGTTCTATGAAAACCTTCAGTAAGGGGAAGCCCAAAACCTCCTGAGGTTACCCATTCTATTTGGGGTGCTCTAGTTGTAAGAAAGATCGTGTGGACATCAGACAACTTCTGCCTTTTAAGGTCAAGCAAGATAAACCTAACTGGGGGAATCAAGGAATAAAGCCCTGGATTGAGGGCCAGAGTCCTTGGGTTCCAACTCCTGATTCTTCCCTTTACTATCTGAGTAGCCCAGAGCAAGTAAGGTCATTCACTTAGGCTGGGAGTAAAGGAAACTTGGGTTCAAATCCAGCCTCACACACTCACTAGCTGTGTGACTCTGTGCAAGTCACTTAACCTCTTCCTGCCTTGGTTTTTTGTTGCTGTTCAGTCATGCCCGACTCTTCTTTTTTTTTGTTGTTTTTTTGTTTTTTTGCTTTTTGGAGGGCAGTTGGGGTTAAGTGACTTGCCCAAGGTCACACGGCTAGTTTTTTTTGTGTTAAGTGTCTGAGGCCGGTTTTGAACTCAGGTACTCCTGACTCCAGGGCCGGTGCTCTATTCACTGCGCCACCTAGCCGCCCCACGCCCGACTCTTCTTGACCCCGTTTGGAGTTTTCTTGGCAAAGATCATAGAGGGGTTTGCAGTCTCCTCCAGCTCATTTTATAGGTGAGTAAACTAAGACAAACAGGGTTGAGTGACTGGTCCATGGTCACACAACTCATGTCTGAGATCAGATTGTCTTCCTGACTCCAGGGCTAGCACTTCTTACAGCACCTACCTCCCAGGATTGTTGCAAGGATCAAATGAGAATAATATTTGTAAAATGCTTAGCATAGTGCTTGGCATTTAATAGGTGTTGTATAAATGCTAGCTTTTCAACCTCTCTGTCCTCAGTGTCTCTGTAAAACAAGGAGGTTGGTTTAAATGACCTCTGAGATTCCCTCTAGCTCTAAAAGCATAATAAATCTTCTTTACATGGGATAACCCTTCAAATATTTGAGGACAGCTATAATGCACTCCTTAATTCTTTTCTTTTCCAGGCTAAACATCTTCAGTTCCCTCATCTGACTGTCAAATGAAATGAGCTCAAGGCCATTCACTAATCCTGGCTGCCCTCCACCATATCAGTCCATGTCTGTGTCATATTCCTTTACTAAAAAATGAAAAAGTAAGATTTTTTCAGTGGTCAAAATAGACCATCAAAGCCAGAGTGGTTTTTTTGTTGTGGTTGCTTCTGACAGATATACATAATGAAGGCAGCAATGTGTTGTGTATTTGTTGGTGGTGGGGGAATTACTTGCCTTCTTGCTTAGTTTTTGTTCTAGTTCAAATTTATTTGCATGCCAAGCCAGAAAGGATCGGGACAATTTCTAATTCTAAATTACAAGCTATTGAACTCCAGACATCGGGAATTAAAAGAAAGTACTTAATCTTAGCCTGGGGACATTCTACCTGGTATTTGTTCAGCAGCCCCTTAACGGAGCCTCTAGCTGTGACTAGAGTTATTAGTCTATTCCTATCAGGGAGAGGCCTTCTAATCATTGCAGCCTATAGTAGGTGGGAGTGGGGATGATCAGCAGGTGGTCCTGTAGAGGTGAAATTCTAAAGCTGATTGTAGAGACAAACCCAGGAACTGGACAGAAAGCAGACACAACAGCTATCGCAGAATATCACTGAAAGGTATTAGTAGCTTCACAGTATGGGAGGTATGAGTTGTCTTAGCTACATAAATGTCCTCCCTGTGTGCCCCATGCCACTTGGGCTCCTGGCATGTGCCTCTTTACACATATGCTTGCTACTTATCCCATAGATGTGTGCTCTCCATATATGATCCCTGGTCAAGTGTTCTCTCAATGTATGGGGGACAATATACCCCATGTACATATGGTGGGGAACCTTTTTGTTATTTTATTTGCTATGATATTGGATTGTCTTTTGTCTGAACTCTGGCTGGCTGGAAAAAAGTACTTGTGAGCTACAGTTTTGAGTGAATGTTAACCCACAAGTACTTCAAACCTGGGATGGTTTTGAGCTATACTAGATGGTAAGCTTTATAAGGAGACGGTCTGTGACTGCTTTCTTTGTAAAACTTCCGATACCTAGCATACCTCTAGCAGGGAATTAAATGAATTGCTGAATATGGCGATAGATACATTCCTGAAAATATCCACAGTTTGAATTTTTCAAAGTTCTTTCACATCAATATCTCAAGGGATCACATTCTTCTGATAAATGATGAAACAGGCTCAGAGATAGGAAGAGAGTTATCCAAGTTTACATGGAGTTAAATTTGTAAGCGTAGAGCCCAGAACTCAGGCCTTATGGTGACCACTGTCGGCTCTTCCCAATATACCACACTGCCTGGCCCAAGGTGAAGAAGGTAAAACATAATCCACTGCCACCACCCGCTCCCCTCACAAAGAGGACCTCCGCCTCAGATCCTGACTAACTGGAGCCCTCATCTGCTGGGGTGCCTGAGATGGCAGCTACCCTCCCATCCCTGAGCATGTACCCCAGCAGATAACAAGGCCGGAGGGAATTCAGCGCCTACAGTCCCCTACACAGACCTCGACGAATGGGGGGAGACAGGAAGACAATGTGTCTTCACCTGGAAGGGTGGAGAATGTGGGGGGGGATTTGTAGGCTGGCTCCCTGGTGGGCAGAGTGCCCGTTGCCATGGCAATCGCCTCAGTCACTCAGAGTCAAGGGATAGGGGCTTGTCTCAGCTCTTTCCTCTTCCTCTAAGGCTGAGGCAGAGGCTATGTTGTCATGACAACACCCCCTTAGTTTAGCACTCCCCCCTTTTTCATCTGCTGCTTTATTGAAGGGAGGGGGCATTTCTGAATTCCCATATCCCCTAGGTCTGTCCCCCTTTTCTTGCATGCATGATTTCCACTGGCTGGGGGTTGGGAGGGTGGAGGAGGGGAAGTGAGGGGAATCCTTGTTTATCTCCCTCCCCCTCCCAGAGCCACATGCTTCTTCTGACTGCTGGGGCTAGCTAATCATTTGCCAGGAGAGGGTGTCTGATGATGAGGGGTCTCCCTGGTAACAGGTCTAGCTCCTGTCTCCATGGCGATCCTTGGTTAGAGACCCTTGTCTCACACTCTGGAGGGATTTATTGACTTCCACTTTCCAAGGCTGGGCTCCAGGCACAGCCACCTGGGATGGGTGAGTCCAGCCTTGTCACCTCCTTACTGGGCTATTGAAGGATGGGGGGGGGGGCGGGGAGTGAAATGCTTTCAAGTGTCTTTACCTTCAAAGACCTAAGGCAGAGAATCGATCCACAGGAGAGGCAGGGGAGTGGACAGGAGACATCATAGAACCCATTGCCACCCAGGCCCTTTTTCTTAAAGGATGAGTAAAGTACCTTTCCAATAGTTCAAAACTTTTGTCAATCCCAGGGCCAGGGAAGCTGTCATGGTAATTTGGGGAGAGGAGAGCAAAAGCATGGGGCAGACACAACCTAGTTCTCTCAGTCCTGTTGCCCTTCCAACTTCAGTTCTAGCTGAGGGGGAGACAGGGAGCTGTAGGGTCAGGTGGGGTGGGGGACTGAGGTCTATGAGGGAGCTGAAAAGAACAGAGAGGTGCCTGTGCAGACCAGGGACAGCAAAGGTAATAGGAAGGCTTCTGAAAAGCAGTCACACAAAGGAGAAGAAAGAAAAGACTGAGGCACTGAGCTAAGTGCACCAGAGCAGAGAGGGCACCGCTTCTTGGAGATGGAGAAGGATTAAAAAACCCATGGCCTAAGGCAAAACCAGACCTGGCAGCTGGGACAGGACCCCAGGGGAATGATAAGGAACACAATCCTAGTTTTGCTTCCCCAAACTAGGGAATGAGGATCCCCTGAATGCTACCCTCCCCCCTCACTCCCAACACAATATGGGTATGGAGGAAAACCCTGCAGGGAGGGCCATCTTAGACCCAAGGCGGCTCCTAGGGCCTAGAAAGTTCATCACGTTAACCTCCTATGGATTGCTCTGAGAAAGCCTCCTTCCACCAGGGTAGAAAAAGTAAGTAGTTTATATTTGGGGATTCATGGGTCTGAGCTGGGGGTGCTATGCCAGGCTGTTTCCACCATGTCATGGCGGCTTTTCTAGGGCTGAGGTTCCGGACCTGTGTCCTGAACTCCTCTCATGGCAGCCTATGGATTCCTCTGAATTATGTTGTTAAAGGCATAAAATAAAATATATAGAATTACAAAGGAAACCAATTCTCTTTACGGATCTCAGGTTAGGAAGCCCAGCTCTAGGGAGTCATTAATGCATTTTAAACAGGGGAATGATTCGATCAGATCTATGCATGAGAAACCTCAGAAGTTCAGGGCCGGATGAAGCCTCACTTAGTATCCAATTCCCACCAGTCCTCAAGAGGAGAGCCTTCTACCATCATCTCTAACACGTGGCTATTCATCCTTTTTAGCAATGGAGAGCTCACTACCCCTCCAAGCTGGCCCATTCCACTTTAGAGCAGATCTGATTGTTAGGAAGCTTTTCTTCACACAAACCTCAAATCCGCCTTGGTGACTTCAATCCGCTGGTGCTCATTCGGTCCTCTGGGGTCAAGGAGAACAAATCTAATCCCTCTTCTTCAGGAGAGCTCTTCAGATACTCAAGTCGGCTATCACCTTCCTTCCTGCTAAATCTTCTCTTGTTCCAACTAAATAGCTCTAGTTAATTCGATCTCAAGCGGCTTCCCCATTCTGATGGCCCTCTCCTGGGTGCTCACCAGCATGTCAATGTTCTTCCTAAAATATGGGGACCACAACACTGTCAGTTGTGGTCCATGTGTTTGTTAGGACTGGATTCTCACTAACCCCCCTTTGAAAATTTTTTTTAAAAAACCGTAGTTATAAGGGATAGCCCTCTGGGTAGGAGAGGGGGAAGGGACATACTTGGAAATGAAGGTGATGTAAAAAAAAAAACACAAAAAAACCAAAGATATCAATAAAAAGCAGATAAAATGTAAAAAAAAATTCTGTGGCAGACACTTAGATACAAGGGATTAATCTGGCAGGTGTGAAGAACAGATTGAAGTAGGAATAGGGAAGATGAGAGTTGAAGAGTCTATTAGGAGGCTAGTTCTATTTCCCAGGTAAAGGGGGAAAAGAGGAGCCTACAGATATGAGAGGAATGGAAGAAATAAAATGCAGAGGATTTAACAACTGATTAGATGGGGGAAATGAATGAGGAAGGAGTCCCAAAAATGTCTCAGATCTTACAGTCCTAGACGAGGGCTGAAAGGGAATGTCTAGTCAAACTCTCATTTTACAGATAAGGACACTGAGGCTCAGGAGTTCAAGGTGGTGAAGTGGTTTGTCAAAGGTCAGTAAGTGTCAGAAGTGAATCTGAGTTAATATCTTTGGATTCCTGAGAGTTATTTCCCATTGTACCCTGTTTGGTAGGTTTTCAAACCTTGGGGTGAAGGGCCGGAGGGTGCAAATGGTCCAAGAAGCACTGATTTAGAGCCGGAGGGTATCTCAGAGGCCATCTAGTCTAACTCTCTCATGTTACAGACCAGTAAATTTGAGGTACTTGTTCAAGGATCACTCAGGCAATGTCAGAGGCAAGATTTGAACTCATATTCTTGGACTCTAGAGTAGTGCTCTTCTAATAATAATAATAACAACAACATATAGTATAAACTAGGTGACAGGCATTATACTAAGTGCTTTACAAATCTGATCATTCAATTCTTCCGAAAACCCCAGTTGTTCCATTATTTATCACCATTTTAGAAATGAAAAAAAAATGAGGCAAAGGTTAAGTGACTTGCCCAGGGTCATACAGCTAATGATGTAGTGATAATGTAATACAGTATTGCTGCAGTATTAAAAAAAACAAGGAAGAGGAATATTACGGATACAGAGAAGCGCAGAAGACATATGAACTAATGCAAAATGAAGCAGGCAGAACCAGAAAATCAATCTAAGCAACAACAAAGACAACGAATATGGAAACAACCACCACAAGACAATCAAATTTCGATGCTGGCATCTATTGATCATATTGATCAAGCTCAGCCCCAAAGAAGAGATAGGAATATTTCTTTCTATTTCTTTGCAGAAGTAAGAGACCTTGGATGCAGAATCCGGCGTATGATGTCAGGCTTTTTCTATAGGTTGTTTAGTTTTACTTAAGTTGTCTTCTTTCCCTTTAAAATTTCTTTAGTTATGGGGAGGTTATTGGTGCCAGAAACAAAGTCACAGTGAGTAGCCAAAACCTTGGAACAAAGTGGGTGCCCAATGACTAAGGAATGACTAGACCGGCTGTGGTACACAGACATCATGGGATGTTATTGCACCATAAGAAACGACAGTTATGAGGAATTCATGGAAACCCAGGGAGATTTATACGCAGCGATTTACAGCAAAGAGAAAAGACCCAAGGTAAACAGGCACAGTGACAACAATGATGTTCACAAAACAGCAAGACAGACAGCAGCTGAACTCAACTTGTAATCCATACTCCTGTTCCCTGAAAACAGAGGCTCTAACATAAACATCCCCTTTCTGGAAAGGTGATGGACTGAAAAGCGGGCAGAATGTTGTATACGCCGTGAGAATGGGTTGTTGTGTTGGTCAGTTTTTGTTCAACTGTACCTAGAGCTTTACCCTATAACGTTACTTTCCCTCTATTCTCAGTCAATGAATATTTATTAGGCCCTGCTATGTGTCTAGCAGTGTGTTAAATGCTAGAAATATAAAAGAAAGGCAGAAAACAACTATTCTGCATGAATCTTGTAGGCCTCTGGTTGTTTCTTATATAAGAATCAAAGCCCCGTGAGGTCAGGGATGGTTTTGGCTTTTCTTCTGGATCTCCAGGACTTAGCATGGTTTCCGACCTTAGTAAGTTCTTCATAAATGCTTGTTGACTGCCTGACTTGGTTACAAGATTTAGCACTGGACGGGCTCTCAGAGGCCAGCTACTCTAACTTTCTCATTTTACAGACTGGGTGTGGGGGAGGATGGCTGTGAATTATTTTTTAATAAAGGATTTAGGGAAGAAGAGGGACCACACGCTGAGCAAGAAGAAGAAATGCACCTGGGCAGATTCTGAGAAAGCAATGCTTTCCAATGACCCTACTTTCTGCCACAAAAACCACTTCTATAGCATCAATATTCTCTCACTAATGCATTCTCCTGATAATTTCCACAACTGCAAAACATGGAAAACTGTGCTCTCAGAAGGCTCAAAAAAGAACAAAATCCCCAAAGGATGGCTATGGAAGTGGGCTGCCATATGGTAAAACAAACAAACCACCAAAGAGGGGTGAGAGGAAGACGAATGACCAAAGAAATGCTTCTGAAAAAAGAGGTGGTCCAGTGGAGGAGGGAGAATGACAGCAAAAGTGGCTGGCCAAGTGGTGATATTGGTAATGAAGGTAGATGAAAATAATGAGAGCAGCTTCCTAAGGTAGACTGCTACCCCGGCAGCAAGCACTGTGCCCATCAAGTAGCAGACACTTAAGAAATGCTTGTTGGGGATTGATTGACAGATGAAAGAATCCTCATTAGAAGACCAGGGAAAGAGGGAAAAAAGCTCCACACAGCAGCTCTAATGACCCAAGTGACCTTAGGCAAGTCACAGTCACTCTGGGCATCAGGTTCCTCATCTGTAAAATAAGGTTGGACTGGACAGACGGCCTGTGACGACCTTCCCAATTCTAATCCTACGATGCTTAAGACATGGAAAGACTGTGATCACTCCTGGGGGTGGAAGGGATTCAGCCCCAGATAACCACTGACAAAGTATCAGCCCTGGTATGAGAGAAGGTGTTGGCTTGTGTCACCCACGGCTTTTTTATTTCCCATCCCACTGAGGGGAGTGCGGGGCACACAATAGGAGCTCCCTAAGCATTCAGACTGATTGGAATTGATTGCCTCTCTCCTTCTTCCTACTACCCTAGTCAGTTCTTATTCATCCTTCAAGGCCCATCACCTTCGGGAATCCTGCGCTGAGGGCCCAGGTGGGATGTGATAGCTGCCTGGAGACTGTCACAGAGAAGAGGGATCAGCCCCGTTCTGCCAGGCCTCACGAGGCAGCATGAGGAACCAGTCAGAGGAGGTGCAGGGAGGTCAGTTTCAGCTTGATGTCAGGAAAGACTTCCCAAGCATCCCAGCTGTTCAGAAGTGAGACGGGGCTATATCAGAAGTTCATGAGACAAACATTTTCAGAGATGGCTTTGCTTTGCTTGACTATACCTATTTATAATTAAGGGAAGGAATTCACCAGGGGTGGGGAGGGAGGGATAAAGGGGCTAAAGAGACTCTGCACCCCCTCTCCCACTCCACTCACCCCCTCACTGCGTCCCCAGAAAAAAAAAGAAAGAAAAGGGTCTCAGTGAAATATTTTTAAAAGTGCACAGAGGAAAATAAATGAAAGTTCAGAGGGACACACAGGTAAATAGGAAAACTTGGGAACTGATGTGAATTTGCTTCTAGAAGCTAAGGTCAGCAGAATATAATTTTTTTAAAAGCTATCTATGCTATAGAGTCTTGGTGTGATAAATAATCCATTTTTTTCCTGATCTTCTTTGTATACAGAAAGGATTGTGTTTGTGGAGTTCAGAAACACAAAAATTTAAAAGTAGGTGGTGGGCTCCTTTTCCCTAAAAGGCTTCAAGCAAAGGCCAGACCAGCACTTCTGGGGTTAGCTCTAGTGAGGTTTCCTTTTCAGGTACTGGCTGGACAAGATAACTGCTAAGGTCCCTTCCAATCAGGTGCTGAATCCTAGAGCTCATATATCAGCTGGTCCATTTTACAGATGGGGAAATCAAGGCCTAGGAAGATTAGGCTTTTTGCCCATGGAGGCAATAGCCAGTATGCCAGAGACAGAATTCGACCCCAAGTCCTCTGACTCCAAAGCCCAGGCTCCTTCCATGGCACCACACTGCTTCCCACGCTGACACCCTCTCCCCTCACTTGCCCACTTCTCCACCAGGCTGCCTGCTTTCTCCCTTGTCTGAATTCTAACCCAGGCAGTTCACAACATTCAATTAACAATTAATCAGAGACAGCTCTGCTATTGTCATCTTGAGCTATTATCTCCGCATTGTGCTGCTAGATTCTGCAGGCTTAAGTCTGATTATGAGAAGCTCCTGGGTCTCATTCATTTTTGGGTCTCCGATAGCCCCAAGCCTGGGATCTTAGATGAAAGGAGGGACCACCAAGAGGCAGCAGGGAGACAGACGGTGAGCCTCAGAACCAGGAAGAGCTAGATGTAAGCACTGCCTCTGGTTGGCTGCATTACCCTGGCCAAGTCATTGAGACTCTCGCTGTTCCTGGTAAGTCTCAAAGATTCTATGTTTAGTAGAAGATGCCAGCCTGCTTTGCCAGAGGGAGTTCCCCATGCAAATGAAATCACAAGCCCAGTCTCTATCCCTTTATAGGCTCAACAGGCCGCAGGGGTTCACTGAATGTTTGCGGATTTGCTATGAAATCGATTGGATCTTAGAAGGAAGGGGATTTGGGCCTTTGGATTTGAGCTTGAGATGTGCCAGGAAAAACCATCTGATGTGAATGGCAGAACTCTGGTGGAGGGTGGTTGCTGTTGAGTTATTTCACTTGTGTCCAACTCTTCATGAGCCCATTTGGGACTGTCTTGGCAAAGATCCTGGAGTGGTTTTGCCATTTCCTTCTCTAGTTCATTTTACAGATGAGGAAACTAAGGCAAACAGGGGTAACTGACTTGCCCAAGGTCATATAGCTAGTATGTTTCTGAAGTTGGATCTGAATTCAGGAAAATGAGTTTTCCTGACTCCAGGCCCAGCACTCTATCCACTGTGCCACTTAGCTTCACTAGCTATTATCTATTGATCCCTAAGACATTCTTTTCTCCTTTCTTAATGAATTCAGTGCCTGGCTTGAAGTCAGTTCCTTGGTCTGCTCAATCCACCTGACCTACTTCTCTGTTCCATCTCAGCTACACACAAAGATGGTCATACCCCTGATACTGCCATCTCCCACAAGTATTACACTTAAGCATCAAAATTCTTTTATTTGATTACAGCCTTTTATCTTTCTATTTCTCTTTATACCTTACTCCTCTTAAACCAACTCTTCATCTTCACCACAATCTCCAATCCCTTCATCCCTCAGTATTTTTCCCAGGTCAGGATCCCTGCTCTGACAAGACTCTTTTCCTTTACCAATATGGTGGGCCAGTGAAACTCAAAATCCTTGATCCCTTGACTTACTGCTGATCATGCTTTGTCAGGCCCCAACCTTTAATTATTTCTATTATCTATCTGCCGTCTTCACTCTTAGCCATACACCACTGTCCAGAGCTAGATGAAATCAGGAAACCTTGCTTATTGTAGTGGATACACTACAAATTTTTATCATATATAATCTCAACTGGGCCCTCACTGCAGCAAGGCAATCTTTCCACTCCTTCCCTAATTTATTCTCTTACTTGCTTACCACAATCTCTTTATTTTACAGATTAAGAAACTGAGACTTAGAAAGGAGAATATGTGGCCACATAGCTAATCAGTGGCAAAAGGGGGACTAGAATCCAGGGTTTCCTACTTCCTGTCAAGTACACATTCCCTCTCTGATTTCCATAGCCCATGCTCTCTTCCCCTCCCACCAACCCTTAGTTTATCTTCTGTCTATGTCACAGTTCACAACCACAGGGCCTGATGTCCCCCAATGGCTGTACTCCTCCCCTCCCCAACTGGCAAATGTTCTAATTAAAGGATGAGTGTTTTCTTCCAGGAAATTTATCTGGAGCCAAGGAGTTCAGAGTTCATGCATAAATAAAGAGGAAGGAAGCAAGGCAGGCTGTTTATTGACCCACAAGTCTCTATGTTTTAGCTCCGCACCCCTAACCCTCATCGGAAAACCATATTGCAGTGAAATGAATATCCAGGCTGAGCGGATCCTGTCAAGAGGCTGACAACAGAGGCATTGCTTTTTCTTAAGAGGGTTCTATGTCTTCTCATCAGTTCCTCTGAATCTTTGGCTTGTCTCAGAATATAAGAGAAAAGTGTTCTGAATTCATCAATCAACATGAATTAAGCACCTACTGTGTGTCAAGCACATAGTGCACAGGAGTTCACATTCCAATGAGGGAGACAACGTGTAAGTAAGTGGGGACATGCACAATACCTAGAGACTACTAGATGGAGAGAGACCATAAAGAGCAAGGCTCTAGCAGGTGGGGTGGGGACCTAGAAAGGCCTTCTGTAGAAGGTAGCTTTGAAGGATGCTTAGGATTTTCAGGGGTGGAGGTGAGGAGGCAGTGCATTCCAGGCATGGGAAACAGCCAGGGCAAGGACAGAGAGCCAAGAGACGAAGGGTTCCATGCAAGGAGCAGCCAGTGTGCCAGCATGGCTGCTTCACAGAGGTCATATAAGGAAATAAAATCTAGGAAACCTAGAAAGGGAGGAAGAGGCCAGCTTGTGAAAGACCCTGTAGCTCAGGGGAGGTAGCTGGCATGGAATCCCAAGCTCAGTTTCCCAGCCGTGTTCTTTCCACCATCAACATAAGTAGCATCATGCTGTTACAGCTAGCATTTATGTAGGATTTTAAGGCTTACGACACAATTCCTATCTATTATCTTACTGGACCATCACAACAATCCTGTAAGATAACAGATGTAAATCATTATTATTTCTTTTTTATAGATAAGGAACTGAGACTCAGGAAGGGCCAGTGATTTGCCAAGTGTCACCCAGAGTTGTAGGATTTGAACGCAGGTCTTCCAGACTCCAATGCTGACTCTCCATTCACGAAGGTACTTGTCCAAGGCTCATTCGTGCTGTCTGTCCTTAATTTAGGTTGACAAGATGTCAAAACTGGAAGGACCTTAAAAAGCCACTTCATCCAGCCCCCTCAGTGTACAGACAGGCCAACTGAGGCCCAGAGAAGAAGACTTGCTCTTTGAAATAGTGGCTCAAAATCAGGTCATTGGTTCCACCTGCTGCTCCCCTCAATCTTCACCTCCAGTCTGTCCATAAGCCCAAGCCCGGGGAGGAGACTGATGGACAGAAGTATTCTGTAAGATCTTGCTGAATGAAATATTTTCACCTCTTCCCCGTTTTTAGACAAAATCAAACTAACATAGAATGTCTGGAAGTAACAGAAAGTTCCATGTCACAATACTGGAAGTCAAGGTCCCTGGGTTCCAGTCTTGGCTCTCCCCATGACATGCTGTCCGACAGCCTCACTTGCCTTCTCAAAAATAAAGATAATAGGTGACATTTGATCTTAAAGTCTACAAAGTGATTTACAGACAGTGTCTTGTTTAAGCTTTGAAATAACCTTGTGAGGGGTTTGGGATTTTTTAAAAATCTAAGAGTCCCATTTTACAGATGAGGTTAAACAAGTCACCCACGGTCATACATAATACATACATAATAAGGATCAGAAGCAGGGTTTGACTAGCTAATGTATCCCACTGTCTCTCTGTAGTAACAGCTCACATTTACACTAAAAGTTAAAGCTTACAAAGCATTTTTCTTCACAACAATCTCATGAGGTTAGGCAGTGGAGAAAGGTTGGGTCTAGAGTAAGGAGAGGGGTAGTGGCCCTGCCAAAATATTTTCCATTCTGGGGGTGGAGGGACCTTGACTGCCTCACCTCCCTGTGCTCAAACCCTGCCTTAGACATTTGCTGGTTGTGTAAGCCTGGGCAAATTGGTCACAGCCCCTCTCAGTCTGTTTCCTCATTTTATAGAATGAGGGTGTTGGATCTGATGGCCTTTTGGGTCACTTCTAGTTCTAAATCGATAATGCTGGGTGGGGGGTATAAGTGTTACCTTCTGCTTACAGATGAGGAGATGGGGCAGATTGTAAACATGGCTTATTCCTGACCACCTATGTGATATCAGAATTCACACCCAGGTCCTCTGATTCCAAGACCAGAGTTCTATCAGAAACATGCTGCTTCCCAGAGGGAGGCCAACATTTAATAAATGCCTACTATGTGCCAGGCACTGGGCATATAAAGGAAAGCAAAACCCCAGATTCTGCCCTCACATTCTAAGGAGAGACAAGATGCAAAAATTATGTGTGCAGGAGACCTGTGTAGGATAAATGGAAGTCTGCTTCAGAAGGAAGGCCCCAGTGGTGGGGGAGTGGGAGAAAGAGAGGCCTTCTGCATAGGGTGGGGTTTCAGGTGAGTCTTGCAGGAAGCCAGGAGGCAGAGGTGAGGAAGGAAAGTCTTCCAGTTACAGGAGCAAACATTGTAAATAAAGGCACACGTCAGAGAGAGGGAGGGTCCTTTTCAAGGAACAGCCAGAAGGCCAGTATTGCCTGCTTCACAGAGTGGAGGGGCTCAATGTGTGAAAAGACCAGAGCCTTGGGAAGGGGTCAGCTTAGAAAGAATGTTGAAAGCCAGATGGAGGACTTTGTACTTGATCTTGGAAGTAATCAAAAGTTATGTTTGCTTGGGCCACTACAAATGTGTGCTATGTAATCTCTGCAGAAGGTGCAGCTAGGTGGGGCAGTGGATACAGACACTTGACACTTATTTCATGACCTTGGACAAGTCACTTAACCCCATTTGCCTCACAATAAACAAACGAATATAATCTCAGCTGGGCCACTGGAGTTTATTAATGGAGAGAAGAGTTTGGATGCTAGACCTCAACTTTGGGAAAATCACCTAGTAGGTGAATGAAGGATGAATTGAAGAAATTCTACAGGAATAAGGAAAAAGCGCCCTGACCAGGGAATTGAAGGACAACTCTGTTTATTACCTCTATGACCTTGGAAAAATCACTCCCCACACCCCAGACTTCAATTTCCCCCTTTGCAAAAGGAAAGGATTGGAATTGAAGATCTCTGAGTCCCTTCCAGTTCAGGTGATACCTCAACCTTCTCTTTTAGGTGTGGAGAGGTATGCCTGTCAGATAGGGACAGTTAAATTGTGCAGTCTGTGGAGGACAAATGACTTCTCTGGGGTGAGCATGGGGGCAAGGGCCCCCTGGCCTGGGGAAGGCTGGCCACCGGGGACCCTGCCTGAGCCAGGAACCATCTGTTCTAGGAACCGCCTAAGGCGGGCTCTTCCCTCTAGCCCCAGCTGCCTCCCTTGGAGGCCACCGGGGAGCTGGAACATCTTTCAGCCACAATCTTGGGGCCCCTGATGCTAAAGCCCATCGCCATGGCAACGGTGCAGAGTGAAGGCATTCTATAATCATTAGGGAAACGAGTTGAGCAGCATAAACAGTAACTGCACTCGATTACATGCCTATTATCAGCAGTCTCGGATTTTGAGCATTGGTAATTATGCCTAATTGTGCATTTAATTGTGTAATTGAAAACCTGAATCTAGTTCAGCTGGGGCTATTCTCTCCCCCCAAACAGGGAGGTGAGGCAGTCAAGGCCCCTCCATTCCCAGAATGGAAAATATTTTGGCAGGGCCACCACCCCTCTCCTGAGCCCAGTCCAGGTCCTAGAGCCCACCTGCAGGGACAATGGGCAGAGGGCAGTCAGCTCTTCCCCAGACAGGGGCACCTGCCCTGGGCTTTCGTCCCAACGCTGATGATGCTGGGGAGGAGAGAACAGGCACTTTGGCTTTTAGCTAAGGCATGTCTGTAACATCCCCAATCTACTGTATGGTAACCCTGAGTTAGAAGGACCTTAGGGATCATCTAGGCAATTCTTCTTCCCCCTATTTCACATGAGGAAACTGAGTAAAGCAAATTGCCCAAAGTCACAGAGGTGGTGATTGACAGAGGCAGGATTCAAATTTAGGGCCTGGGTCTCCAAGTTTCAAAAAGAGAATACTCTTTGAACTGTCTCATGATGTCAGGGCCCAAGAAAGTTGCCACTTGGCCTACCCAAGGAAAGGAAGGAGAAAGTGGGAAGGGAGAGAGGAATGAAGGGGAAAGACCAGGGAGGGACCTCAGGGATCATCAATTTGGAAATGGAAGGGACCTAGAGGCACCAGGAACCCAATACCATAAAAGAAAACCATTCTGAAGGGCATCAGAATTCAAATTCACGTAAATAACTCATCTTTCCTGCCAGGACTGATCAGGGAAGAAGAGCTTTGGAGCTGGTCGGGAGCTTAAGACACCAGCTAGTTCAATTCCCTGTCACCCAGCTGGTACAAGTTTGGTGCCAGGCTGAAATGAGTCACCTCATTTCATCCAACAGTTAATAAAATGAAGTCTGTTTAGTCTTCGTGCAGTGAGGGTAGGAGATGTGGTGGTATTTGCCTTTTATAGACCATCGGCAATGTGTCAGTGGGCAGGGGAGGGCGTGGTCACTCACCAGACATCCAGTGAGTTAATCAGCATGAATCTGAATTCCTGGGGAGCAGGGACTGTCTCTTGTCTGTCTTTGTACCCCAAGTCTTTAGCACAGTTCCTGATACTAGTTGGCTGACCCACTGACACCCACCACTCCTCCTCAGAGTGACCAGGAAGCCAGCCAGGGGCCACCAGGAAGCAACATTAAGGGAGACGCAGCATGAGCCTGGCCACATGCCCTCTCCTCTTCCCCTCTCCCCATCTTGGCTTTATAACCTCTTCATAATCCATGTAGAAGAGGGGAAAACCTTGGGAGATATTGGTCCTATCACACCCTATGATTTTACAGACCAGGTTAAGTGACATGTCCAAAGTCACATGGGTGGCAACTCACAGATCTGCAGTTTGAACCTGGGTCACTTTTTTAACCAGCATCTTTGAACTAGAAACCATCAAATACGAGCCAAAAAATACAAAAATTCTATGTCTGTTTCCAAGTCCTGTGCTATTTTCATCATATACCCTGCGGTCTCTCAATAGCAAAACAACTGTTCCTAGCTGGAGAAGAAGGCGTAAAAGGTGTGGAACGCTACAGACACCTCAGCCCTGGCTCTGGAGTGTCAGTCTCTCCTCACACAGCCATCACCTGAGTTCACAGCTTCTTTATCTCTCAACTAGACTACTGCAGAGGCTTCCTAGCTGGGGCTCCCAGCCTCAGGCCTCCCCCCACTCTTTTCAGCCTCCACTCTTCCACAGGCACCTTCATACTCAGTAAAGTCCAGGAGCTCCCCATTTAAAAGCCAGATCTAAACTGGCTTTTAAAGCTGTTTACAAGCCTAAGGACCCTCTCCTTCCCGACTCTCTGGAAGATTGCTTTCCTTCTTGGCACCCTGCAATCTGGCCTTTCTGGCCATCCCTCCCGTCCCAGAACACTCCAATCTCCTACCTCTGCAGCTTTGGCTGGCTGGCCCCAGGCCTGGACTCTATCCTTCCTTCTCACCTCCGCCTCAGAGAATCCCTTTTCTTCTAATATGGAGCTGCAAAAGCCCTACCTTCTACAGGAGACCTTTGCCAATCCCCACCCCCCTCGATGCTGGTGCCCTCTCTCCCAATGACCCTGTATTTCTATTGATTCTGTAGCCGTTACAGAGGTACATGCTCTCTCCCATGAAAGAATGTCAAAGTCCCTGGAGAGTAGGGATTCTTTCATTTTTTAATCTTTATCCCCAGTGCTTAGCCCACAGTAGTTACTTTAAAAATGCTGATTGTTCCTCCTTGTTACAAGGGAGATCCCACAAAGACAGAGGAAGGAGATCTCTCCCTCTATGAACGGAAGATACCTCAGAGACTGACTTCTAGAATCTCTTCATTTTACAGCTAAGGTAGCTGAGGACTCTAAGAGAATGAGTGACCTGGCCATGACCAGCAGGGCTCTCTCTCCCATGGATCTCCCGTTCCTGGAATCCTTCCTCTCCTCTCTCTGCAACACGCTGCCTTGGCTGCCAAAGTGAGTTTCCTCAGTGTCTAGGTAGTGGTTCCCTAAGTAGAATTTTTTTAAATTTATTTTAAATTTATTAATGTTCTACCCTCTTTCAAGAAGCAATTTGCATCCTCAGCACCCAACACGACTCTTGGCACATCTACTAAGTGTCTGTTCTGCTTCTTGAATTGAATCTCTAGACTCTTCTCTTCCCTTTCCTTCTCAACTCTGTGCAATTAAACACAATATGAACGAGGATTGAAACAAGGAAGAAAGTACGAGGAGCAGTCACAAGAAGCAGACAAATAGACGATAAGGGGGGGGGGGGCTCTGAAGAGAGAGACTCAGTGCTTGGCCTAAATGACTGGGGGGTTTTTTGACAGCAAAAAGATCACACTAGGTGAAGTCTCTCTGTTCAATAACTCAGCACAGAAGGACAAGATGGCAGCTTTGGAAGGGGCCACTGGGAAGTCATTTGGGCCCACCTGTGCCTAAGAGGGATATCCCCAGCTACGCCTGTGACAAACAGTCACCCAAGACTCTCTCTGGTGATAGGAAGCACAAGGCCTTATGGGCCTATTCCATGTTGGGACCCCTCTAACTGGGCAGAACATTTTTCTCGCCAAAGAGTAAAAATCCATCCAACTTCAGTTTCATGGGAGCATCATTAAAGGACTTGAAAGGAACCAGAAGTCCTCCCAGGCCAAGCCCTTCTCCTCTGCCCTCTAGGGTCAAGAAGATCAAACCCAATACTTGTTTTGCAGGCTATTGTTTGTTTAATTGAGTAATTGTGGGGGCAAAGATACTGAAGTGGTTTGCCATTTCTTTCTCCAGTTCTTTTTACAGATGAGGAAACTGAGGCAAACAGTGACTTGCCCAGGGTCACAAGGCCAAGTAAGTATCTAAGGACAAATCTAAGGACAAACTCAGTTCTTCCTGACTTCTATCCACTCTGCCACCCAGCTGCTCTTCATGATAATTATCTAGTCCTTTTTTTGTTTGTTTTTGGTTTTGATTTTTTTAGGAGGTAGGGCAGTTGGGGTTAAGTGACTTGCCCAGGGTCACATAGCTGCCCCATTAACTAGTTCTTACTACACCTAACTGTGGAGAGCCAATGGAGTGCTTGGAAAGGATACTGGTCTTAAACTCAGACATGTTGGGGTTAAATTCCAGCTGTGACAATTTAGCTCTGTGACTCCATAAAAGTTATATAAACCCTTGGGCCTGCATTTTCCTCACCTATAAAATGAGCATCATGACACTGAGTATGTCTTAACTCAAAGGTTTGGGATAAAAGGGCTTTTTAATCTTAAAGCACCATTCATATGTGAATTATACTATTACACAGAGAATATGTCATATGCCTTCCTCAAAACCAGATAGACTGAGTCTCTCCAAGTTCCTCTGCCACAAAAGGGGAAATGAGGTTAGTTTGGCACGGCTTGTTCATGGCTTGGGGTTTTGGAGAGATCAACCTCTTCCTTGCAAAGGGCTCAAAATACTATCCCTTTAAAAATGTGTTCTAGAATCCGCCAGGAATTGAAGCCTAATTCACTGATCGACAATCTGGAGCATCCACCTCCCTTCCCCTTCTGAAAACTGGTACAAGGCTCCCCCATTTCCAGGTCCTCAGCACTGCTATCACTTGGCAGCATTTCTCAGAGATCCTAACATCCTGAAGTCATTTCAGTTCAGATTATACATTCAGATGTAACCCCTCCTGAGTCTGACGGGATTAGAACTCGTTAAGGACAGGAAGGTGTTTTCTTACTACGCTGCCTTGCTTCTCTTGGGTTTCAATTTCCCATTAAACTTTGTTTTTCAAAATTCGATATTTCCTATTCTCCACAGAAGATAGAGGCAGCCAGATGGCACAGAACAGTAAGACAGGAAGACCTGAGTTCAAATCCAACCTCAGGAATTTACTAAACTGTGATCCTTAACAAGTCATTTTACCTGTCTGCCTCAGTTTCCTCACCTGTAAAGTAGGGATAATAACCTCCCAGGGTTGTTGTAAGGATCAACATTTGTAAAGCATTTAGCACAACGGTAGACACTTAATAGATGCTTCCTTCCTTCCTTTCTATCTGGCTCTCCCAGAACTAATATTCAAAAAACTTTGGGATGGGAAGGTAAGTTATTCTTTGAATTCAAACCCAGGACCTGCTACTACCTCCAATTTTACCCTTGCCGGCAGTTATGTTTCTGGATCAAGGGTTCTTTTTTCTTTTTTTCTTAGAGAAGGGAAGGCTGGGCAATTGGGGTTAAGTGACTTGCCCAAGGTCACATACCTAGTAAGTGTTAAGTGTCTGGGGCCAGATTTTAACTCAGGTCCTCTTGACTCCAGGGCTGGTGCTCTATTCACTGCACCATCTAGCCACCCCAAGATCAAGGGTTCTTAATTTGGGATGTATTCACTTTTAAGATCTTCCTCTTGCTCGCAACATAGCCAAAAAATGTTGTCCTTCCTTGTCCACTTTAGCGCTTTCTAAACTTTATCCTTCCACACATTTGAACAAGATGGTAAGCCAATCTTTTGTATTTCTTCTCAAAGACCAGGTTTTCCATTGCTCCTCAGCACCCATAATGAATTTAGCTAAGATCATATGGTTATCTCTTGCTAATCTTCCCAACATTTCCACATTTGTAGAGAGTGCTTCCTGGGTGATCAGAAACAGATCCAGAAGAACAGTTCCCCTCCTCAATCTGAACAGAATGAGCATAAAAGCAGGCCAAGAACTCAGTTGCTGTGTCTTTAGCAAAGAGATCCAGCAGATGCTCAGAATTGACAATTCAACAAGTATTTATTAAACACCTATCATGTTCCAGACTCTGTTCTAGGAGCCCAGGATAAAAGACAAAAATAAAACAGTGCCTGCCCTCAAGGAGCTTACGTTTTACTATACCAAATAGTTATATATATATATATGTGTGTGTGTGTGTATATACACACACACATACACACATATACATACATATTTATACATTTATACATACACACACACACACACACACACACACACACACACGCACATATGCTTTTTTTTTAATTTCCAGACCTGGCAATTTCATTGGTATAGGGAATAACCAAGGAGGAAACTCCCTCTACATGCAGGAAGTAGATGTATTTATAGGTACTGGGTTTCTAGGAGGGAAGAAAGTATCCCTTCTTTTTCTTCCTCTTCAGAACGGTAAAAACATTATGGCTGCTTGGTCATCAGGTGTTATCCAAACTCATCATATCTCTACTATAGAATTAGTGTCAGTTTCCATTTCTGGGGGAGGGGAAAGCTGGTAATAATGAGAATAACTGAAATTTCTCCAGTCTTTTAGGGTTTCTGGAGCATTTTCCTTCCTGTAACTCTATGAGAGAAGTGGTGCGATTGTCTTCTTTGTTTTCCAGCAGAGGCCCAGAGATGGAAAGCTTCTTGATGAGTCCCATGAATAGTAAATAATCAAGATGAGATATTTTTTTTAAACCAGACCTAAAATTTCATTGAGCCAGGACAACTCTTGATGAGGGTACTCCCTCTACCAACACAGACTGGCATCTGGTCTGTGACTTTCAGTCTTGGAGAATTATGTCAGAGGTTGAACCCAGGTGCTCCTGACTCTCAGACTAGCTCTCTATTCTCTAAACCTCACTGCTTCTTACATAAGTCCAGCAAAAGGAAAATTAAGAAGGTAGAGGGTACTAAGAAGTAGGAGGGGGTCAAGGAAGGCTTAAGTGAAGATGTACCATTTAAGCCAAACCTTGAAAGAAGCCAAGAAAGAGCTGAGATGAGTCAGGGGTGAATTCCAGGCACAAGGAAATGCCTGGAGGAGTTGGCTTATCACTAGGGGGGAGGGGGTGGCACACAGAGAACAGGGAGAAGGTGATAGATCTCAAGCTGAAGGATAGGTGATAACAGGGAATTGTTAAGTCCCCTATAAGCACCGGCTGTTCCACTCCTTTCTCAGTAATTGCTGCCAACTGGATTACTCCACCACTTGAGCCATCTCACTCCATGGCCAAAGCAAAAGGATTGGCAGTGAACTGAAGAGACTGCTTTTCATTCATTCCCTCTTGATAAGAGGCATCAACATAGCCATAGATATAGGAGCTACCTGAACCCCCAATGGAAAAAAGCTGCCGAATCATCACACCTCCCATGAGTACTGAGTATACATGTCCTCCTCATAGGGATCCCAGCCAGTGACAATGATCCCAGCCATGAGATCCTCTCGGTAAGGATAACACATCTCTTTGAAGAGGTTAGCAGCTGTGTGGACAGTCACCGTCTTTAAGTATGTGAAGGGGAGGAGAAATTAGAGTTGTTCTTAGCCCCCACAGGCCAGGAGCATGAGCTGCTAGGGGAGTCATGAGTTGGTCCAATCTCTTTGGAGAATAAGATGGAATTTGACAGTTAAGAGTCATCAAACTCCATACACCCTTTGACCCAGTGGTTCCACTACTGGAACTCTACCCCCAAGGAAGTTATCAACAGGAAAAAAAATACCTATCGTTGCAAAAATATTCCTGGCAGCACTATCTGTAATAGCAAAATACCGAAAAACAAACCAAACGAGCATTGACTATAGAATAACTGAACAAATCATTAAATGATGGATGTAATGGCGTATGTTACTGAGCCATGAGACATGATGGCAAAGAAGAATTCGAGGAAATACGGGAAGACTTGGGGAAGGTGATGCAGAGGGAAGAAAACAAACAGAGCAGGTAGTTTGAGTTCTGAAAACAAGACGCCAAAGGAAGTCTTTCCCAGGATTCTGCCTCTCCTAAGGCGGAGCTAATGATCAGTAAACGGAAGAGGTTACAGACACATGTAAAATCGTTTACAATCTCTTGTTGTTTTGGGTTGGTTGGCTGGTTCGGCTTGTACACTGGCTTTTCTCATTTTCTTTCCTTACGCTCCTGTTCACATATTTGAATACTGGTATTTATCAATGGAACTAAAAATAAAATTCACCAGGGCAGGTGTGCGTGTGTGTGCGTGCATGTGCACACATGTGTGTGCGTGTGCCTGTGTGTGTGCATGCACAAGTACATTTGTGCATGCATGTGGGTGTGGGTATATATGTGTGTGTAGACAACAAAACATTAAGGTGTGGTGGCCACCCTGCTAGGGCACTGCCTCTCCCCACTTAGGCTTGTTCTCAGAGGCAAGCTGGTCTCCTGGACCAACTCAAAGGCTTCCCTGTTCAGTAGTATCTGCTACGGCCACTGGCATTGTCTCAGGGACACACATCTCTGATGAGACATCCAAGGGGGACTTCAGCAGTGACACAGCCAGGATCACAGGTCTAAAGCAGGAAGAGACCTGAGGGCTCATTGAGTCCAGCTCCCTCACTTTACAGATAGGGAAGCTGAGGTCCAAAGAAGTGATTTGCCCAACAGGCAGAATAGGATCATAGGTCTAGGACTGGTTCTCTAAACCAATTTCCTCATGTCCCAGATAAGGAAACTGTGGTCAGAAAAAAAAAATGTAGGTGACTTGCCCAAAGTCACATAGAGTGTTAAGTTCAGAGTTGGGTTCATTCTTGATGCCTAATTTTTTAAAGAAAAAACAAACAAGTTCTTCAGAGACACTCTTCTTCCTGGCACCAAATTAAAGAAGAAATATATTACTAAGAGTTGCTCATGTATATAACACTTAAAGTTTGCAAAGTGCTCTACATTTATTACCTCTTCTGACACTCACGACAGTTCTGGGCTAGGTCTGATTATTATCTTCACTTTACAGATGAGGAGACTGAGGCAGAGAGAGGTTAAGTGATTTTGGTCTGGGGTCACACAGCTAGTGAGAATTGGAGGGAGGATTTGAACTCAGGCTTTCCTGACTCCACACCCTCTATCCACCTTGTGGCCTCATATAGCATAGGTCCTTCTATAAGGGATGCTGGATGATAAGAATCAGAAATGATCTCTTAAAAAATAGACTGTAGGGGTGACTAGGTGGTGCAGTGAATAGCACCAGCCCTGAAATCAGGAGAAACTGAGTTCAAATCCAGCCTCAGACACTTAACACTTACCAGTCGTGTGACCTTGGGCAAGTCACTGAACCCCAATTGCCCCTCCAAAAAAAAGCAAAAAAAAAAAAAAGACTGTAAGCTCCCTGAGGGGAACCATGTCTCCTCCTTTGAATTACATGCTCAAAACTGCATGCAGCAGGTATTCAGTAAATGCTGACTAATTAATGGATGCTGGAGTCACAGAACAAGAAGTCAGAGCGGTTTGTCTGTGCCGACCACAGAAACTTAAGAGTTGTAAGCAACCTCATAGACCACCTAGTCTAACCATGTGAATCAATATGCATTTATTAAGTGCCTACTATGTTCGACATGAATTTAAATGCCTACTATGTTCAATATGCATTTATTAAGTGCCTGCTATGTTCAACATGAATCTATTAAGTGCCTACTATGTGCCAGCCATTGGGGATATGAAGATAGAAATAAAATAATCCATGCCATTCTACTGGAGAGCTTAAATTCTATTGGAGAGACAAAACGCACATAGACATCTATCTACAAGATAGACATGAAGTGGTTTTGCTGGGAAGGATCCTGGTATCTGGGAGGGAGGGATCAGGAAAGGCTTCATGGAGAAGAAATTCCCATTTGGTAGTTCACCACAATGGCCCAAGAGGTTCACTAAAAATTATTTAATGGCATCCTGAGCAGTCAATAACTGCAGAATATTACAAGTAGCATCTTAAATTACTCGGGTGGGGGATTCACAACACATTTCCTTTTGTCAAAAGGAGTTTGCAGCACCAAAAATGTTGGGAACCAGTGAAATTGAGGGTGACATGTAAACTGAGTCCTGAAAGAAAATAAGGATTCTAAGAGGTAGAAGAAAGGAGTACTTTCTGAACAACTTTTGCTTTTTTGTTTCTGAACAAAGAAAGTTAGCTGTGATAGCAAATGGTCTTTAGTTGATGAGAAACAACTAGAAAGTTCGACTGAGTGGAATAATATGTAATAGGTGTAATGTAATAATATGTAATAATAATGTAATTATATGTAATAATATGTAATAGGAATAATATGTAATATGTAATAGGTGAACCACACATCTGGGTGGTTCAGTGGATAGAGCGCTAGCCCTGGAATCAGGAAGAGGTGAGTTCAAGTCTGGCCTCGGACACTCGCTAGCTGCGTCACCCTGGGCAAGTCACCTCACTCTGTTTACCTCAATTCCTCACATGTAAAGTGACCTTGAGAAGGAAATGGAAAACTACTCTAATATCTTTGCCAAGAAAACCCCAAATGGAATCACAAAGAATTAAACATGACTAAATGACTGAACAATGTGTAATAAGGTAAGGAAAGTAGATTAGGGCTAGGTTAGAAAGACTTTAGGTGCAGAGTTTGGATGTCATCCCAGAGGTAATAGGGAGCTAATGGAATTTATTGAGTGGATGAGTGACTCCGTCAGATCTGTGCCTTAGGAAAAGGGATTGCAATGGGGCTGGGTTTGAGGCAGGAAGCCCAACTAGAAGGGAGCTGGGATAATCCAAGGGAGAAAGGATGACAGCCTGAACCAGGGCAAGATGAACAGTCAGCCCCTCTACAAGAGCTCCCCAAAGTGGGTGTTAAGCTTCCCCCTTTAGAGACCTTCAATCACTTGTGGATAGTTGGGCTTTTAATATATATTATATATATATTTATATATATAATTTATATGCACACATAAATATACATATGTATACATGTTCATATACAGATAGATAAACAGATAAGTAGATGGATGGGTAGATATACGGATAGATGGATGGATAAGTAAATGGAGAGATGGATAGAGAAGTAGATAGATAAGTAGGGAGAGAGAGAAACAGAGACAGAGAGACAGATGGATAGATAGATACTCTCCATTTCTACAACCATTGCTCCCTGCTCCAGGACACTGTGAGCCTGGATTGCTCCAAATGCCGACTCCCTTTACACGGAGCTGAACTCTGCCCTCCACTCTTCCCTCCATTTCTCCCAGTCCTGCCCTCCGGGGCCAGGCCGAACAAGTCTAATTCGTGAGCCAGCACGACTCGTTGCTGGTCCCCACTGTGCTGTGAAGAATGAGCAGCATGTCACTTCAGGGATGTGTCATCACGCAGGAACCCAGCTGGGCAGGATGGAGGGAAACCTGAAAAAAATGGCTTGTTGAACCAAATGCAGAGCTGATTGAGAGGAAACTCTCTGTTGTTAGACAATGGGATTTTGGATGCAGAAACCTATCCTTTCACCTCCAAAGGCAATGGCTCTCTCTATGTTGGGGCATCTGAATGTCCTGGTCTTGTTCACAGAATAAGGGGCTCCAGGAGGAAAGCAGAGGGACCATGGGAGAAGGGGGTGGAAACCAGTGAGTGAAAAGACAAAAGAGAGAAGGTGGGGTGGGGGTGGCGGAAGGAACAGAGACCAATAGAAGAGATGGAGAGAGAGAGAGAGAGAGAGAGGGCAGAGAGAGAAAGAGCAGAGAGAGGGAAAGAAGAGGAAGAGAAACAGAGAAAAAGAAAGTGGAAAAGAGAGGGAGAAAGAGAAGAAAGGGCGAGGAGGAGATGGGAGTGAATAATGAGTGAATGAACAAAAAAAATTTACTAAGTGACTATTATTTGCCAGGCACTTGGGTAAAAATATAAAAGTGAGGCAGTGGCTGCCCTCCAGGCATTCCATTCTAATAATAACGGCTGGTGGTCTTAGAGCACTTTTGAGATTTACAAATAAGTCCATGCTCTCATTTGATTCTTAGAACTACTTTGGGACTTAGGTACTATAGGTGTTATAGGCTCATCTCTATTAAAAAACCAAGTAAACCGGCCTTAGGATTTCATCAGTGTAGGAAACTCCTGAGGAGCAAACTCATTAGGTAGTGAGGAGTTAGAGCTCTGGGCCTAGAGTTAAGAAGCCCCAAATTCAAGAGTGGCCTTAGACACTTACTTCGCCGTGTGACCCTGACAGAGTGATTTCATTTTGGTTCTCTTTGAATACAAAGGACCACAATCTAACCTAAGCTGTGTGGCCTTGGGCAAGTCACTTACCAATTTGCCTTAGTTTCCTCATCTGTAAAATGGAAATAATAACAGTACCTACCCCCACAGAGCTGTGAGGATCAAGTGAAATAATATTTATGAAGTGCTCAGCATAGCGCCCGGCACATAATTGTTGTTGTTCAATTGTTTCTGTCCTGTCTCACTTTTCATGGCTGAATTTGGCATTTTCTTGGCAAAGATGCTGGAGCGGTTTGCCATTTCTTTTTCCAGCTCATTTTACAGATGAGGAAACTGAGGCAAACAGGGTTAAGTGACTTTCCCAAGACCTCACATCTAATAAGTGTCTGAGGCTGTATTTGAACTCAGGAAAATGAGCTTTCCTGACACCAGGAGTGGTGCTCTATCTAATGTACCACCTAGCTGCCATTTGGCACAAAATAGGTGTTCTATTAATGTTAGCTATTGTTTTTTTCTTTTAATGCAAACTGGGTCATCTCTGGGTCACCGAGAGGTTCACCCACATGGCCAGAAGAGCTCAGTGGTGAGACTTGAGTCCCAGGTTGGATTGACTACTAGGCTACCATGTCATCTCTGATTATTATTAATAGATAAGGAAATAATAATAATAATTAACATTTACATAGCACCTAGGAGACAGAGGTTCAAGAAGTTAAGAGATTTTCCCAGAGTCACCTATTATTGGTGAGAGGATTTGAACCCAGAACATCCAGACTCCAAGTCCCAAAACTGTTGCCATTTCACCACATTGCTCTTGTGAAAGTATAAGATGTTCATGTGAGAAGGGGCCTCAGCAGTCAACTCATTGAAGCTGTATTGGAGCTCCCCTCTCACAAGCTTGGCCAGTATGTAAGAAACCAGATTTGAGTCTTCTAAGAAACCTTGCCAACAACTCCAGAGCCCCAGCTGAGTGAAAACACACCTTCTGGCTTGGCTTCAAGGCCTCAAAGGCTCGTCTCATTTTCCTTTCCTCTCTCATGTGCTGTCTGGCCTCCCCAACAAGGCTGTATATCCCTTTCAAGAAACATTCCTGATGATCTCCTTCACAAGGTGGAAGAGTCAGGAAATATCTGCTCATTCACTGATTGACATCTTCAAATATTCTCTCTCTCTCTCTCTCTCTCTCTCTCTCTCTCTCTCTCTCTCTCTCTCTCTCTCTCTCCTTCCCTCCCTCCCTTCCTCCCTCTCCCTCCCCCCTCCCTCTCTCTCTCTGTCTCTCTCTCTTTCTCTTTACCCCTGCTCCACTGCTGAGGCCCCAGTCACACACAATCTTTCCCTTGATAAAGAAATATATCCCTTTCTTCCCTAAACCTGTTCACCATCTCAATTTTCCCACCTGTTATCCCTCCTCCTGTGATATCCATCCCTTCTTACCATCATCAGGAGCTCCCCTCCCTCCCTTAGCCCCATGCAAACATAAGATCCTTCACACGCATACTAAGCAACATTTATATAGGTCTTTAAATTTTACAAAGCCCTCTACACATATGAAATCTCCTTCAAAACAATCCTGTGGATTAAGTACTCTGGGTTTATTAGCCTCTTTTTACAGATGAGGAAGGGGCCAATCAAGAGTGTGGAAGTGACTTGTTTGTGGTCACACTGGTAATGAGTGTTGAGGGCTGAATTCAAACCCAGGTCCTGTTTACTCCAACTCCAACAACAACAACAACCAAAAGCCCTTATTAAGTACTTACTATGTGTCAGCCATTGTACTAAACTGGGGAGACAAAGAAAGGTGTAAACACAGTCCCTATCCCTGACCTCAAGGAGCTTACAGTCTACTATTCAAACAACTGTGCACATACAAGATAGAGACAGAACAAATGCAAGACTGTTTCAGAGGGAGGGCACTAGGAGGGGCCCTAGCTTTACTAAACCTGTCCTAGAACCTTGATATTCCCTTCCTTCCCTCTCTATACTAGCGCAGACCCTCATCGCCTCACCACAACACAAAGGAACACAACCAATATTCATTGAGTGACTGGGACTAGTATGACAAAGCTTTGGGCCAGCAGTTAAGAGACAAACTTATCATAAGATGTGATTGTGTCCTCAAGGAACTTTCAGTAAGCCTCGCTGGCTGGGCTGGATGACCCCTGTGATAGCTATCACATACAGCATTCCAATATGAGCCCCCATCAGATCCATCCTGTACCAGTGTCAGTCATTGCCTACCATGCTCAGGACCTAATGGGGACTCTCTATTGTCTGCCATATAATAATAACACAAACCCCCTTGACTTAGTGTGAATAAATCTCAACTCCTCAGTCTAGCCTTCTGGCACTCTGGTTCCTTCATTCCCTCCCTCCCATGCATCTATCTAGGCTCATCTCAATTCTCTATAACAACAGATAGTGTGACTTAGCTACAATTATACCCATGGTTACCATCTCCATGCTCGGATAACTTAATTCCTGCTTACATAGCTTTTGCCCACCAATACATGTCTATCAGTTCCTCCAAGGGACCTTCCTGATCAACTCGGTTCCAGTCTGAGGCAGAAAACACCTAAGAGATTATTTAGTTCAGTGGTCTCAAACAGTTTTAAGTATTTCATTTCAAGTGCTTATTCTACCAATAAATATTAGCTGTTCCCCCATGCCTGGAATGCTCTCCCTTCTCATCCCTGCCTTCTGGCTTTCCTTGCTGTTGAGTCACTTCAGACATGTCCAGCTCTCCCCATTTTGGGGTTTTCTCGGCAAAGATACTAGACAGGTTTACTAGTTCTTTCTCCAGTTTATTTTACATATAAGGAAACTGAGGCAAACAGGGTCATGTAGCTAGTAAGTATCTGAGACCAGATTCAACCTCATGAAGGTGGATGTATCTTCCTAACTCCAGGCCCAGTGTGCTGTGCATTATGGCACCCCCTAACTGCCTTCCTGGCTTCCCTAGTTTCCTTCTAGGGTCAGGTAAAATCCCATCTTCTACAGCAGTGGTTCTCAGCCTTCCTAATGCTGCGACCCTTTAATACAGTTCCTCGTGTTGTGGTGACCCCCAACCATAAAATTATTTTCGTTTCTACTTCATAACTGTAATTTTGCTACTGTTATGAATCGCAATGTAAATATCTGATATGCACGATGTATTTTCATTGTTACAACTTGAACATAATCCACAGGTTGAGAACCGCTGTTCTACAGGAAGCCTTTCCCAGTCCTTAATCTTAGGGCCTTCCCCCCAAGGAGATTTTCAGTTTACCACGTCTGTATCTTACTGATACATAGTTACTTGTACGTCATCTCCCCCATTAGACCATGAGCTCCTTGAGAGCAAGGACTGTCTTTTACCTTCATATCCCCAGTGCCTGGCACACAGCAGGTGCTTAATAATTGCTAAGTGAGTCTGTCACTACTAAATCTTCAGAGGAAGGGGAGCTGGTGGGGAGCGCTATGGTCAAACTTTTCATAGACACCTAATCCGGCCCAAATTCTCCCCACTTGACACGTGGGGAAACCAAGACACAGAGCAGTAAGTTCACAGACTAAGGTCAGTGGCAGAGTCATCACATTATTTTTCCTGTTGACTCTAGTTGTCAGTATTTAATTTTCTCTTATTTCACTTTTTTACCACACTAGTGAGACAGAGCATTTATAACTCCAGGGCTAAAAACGCAAGCAAGTAAATACTGTACGAATGTTTACATTTTAGTAGAAGAAAGTAAAAAGGGAGTCAGAAAGTTGGGAGGGAGGGAGGGAGGGGAGTAGAGAGAGGCAAGTATGGTCCTGAGGATGGAGCTGGCCTGTCTGGGGACAAGCTAAGGCACAATTGTGCTCACCCATCAGAGCCCTCAGGCCCATGGAGCTCACTACCCTATTAGGCCCCAATTCAAATTCTGTACAGTTCTAATGGATAGAAAGCCCTTTTCAGGATATCAAAAAGTTGATGCTTGCTAAGACTGAAGTCTAACTAAACTCAGTCCTCAGTTCAGCATTTAAAACCCTCCCCAATCTGGCCCCAGCTTACTGTACAGAATTCCCTTCTTCACTCACTCTCCTGCCAAATAGGTCTTCTTGCTGTCCCCCAAACTCAGCATTCCTTCCCCTCAGCCGTATTTGATTCAGTTACCCCCTCCTATGAGGTCTTTCCTCCTCTCCCCCTAATTATTAGAGCTCTCTAGCTCATCTCTCTCCTCTCTCAATATAGCCTGGATTTATACTTAAAATCACAGAGAGGTTCTGGGATCATAGATTTGGAACTAGAAAGATCTCAATGGCCATCTAGACCAATCCTCTCATTTTATAGACAGGAAGTTAAAAATGACTCGCCCAGGGTCACACAACTAAGTCATTGGCAGTATCAGGATTTTAACTCAGATCCTCTGACCCCAGAACCAATGGTCTTTCCCTTCTACTATGAGTCTATGTTGCATTCCTCCACCAAAAGAATGTGAGCTCCTTAAGGATAAATATTCCATTGCAATGCCAACTTCAAGGTTCTCCCTGAGAAGACCTCGCATCACGATGTGCCCTCCTCAGAAAAGGCGCCGTGCTCTATAAGCAAAGCAGCGCTAAGTAGCTCCGAAGAAACAACAGATGCAAAAACTTAGAAAATCTGCCCCAAATGTTCACGCGGACTATTTGTAACCAAGCGTGTTCTGTAGAGCGTCCTGAGCTCCCTTGGTCTGATCAGCCACAATTGGACACACCGTAACTTGACTCTAATATAGTGATATCGTCTTGGTCTTCTTAGAGAAGAAAGGACAAGAACCGTCCTCACTGTCTTAGGTTCATAGCTGTCTTTAACATTAGACTGTAAGCTCCTTGAGGGCAGAGATTTTTTTTGCCTTCCTTTGTATCTCCAGGATGTAGTACAGTGTCCAGCAGTGTCCAGCAGCAACACTTAATAAATGTTGACTAATACCAGGTGTTTTTTGGCCTGTTTTTGTTTTATTGCTACCTTTTTATATCCTCACTAACTAGACCAGAACCTAACATATAGCAGGAAGTTAATAAATGCTTGTGACATGGGCCTGGATGAATAGACAAAGTGAGACCATCAGAAACAACTGATTACATGTTGACAGTATATATGTACTGAATGTCATAGAATGTATTTCAAAGATAGAAAACACACATATACAAAAGAAAAGACATCAAGAACAAGTCAGGAGAGTGAACAGGTCTGGAAAGGGATGCAGAGTAAAATCACTTCGAGGTCCCTGGTTATTTTTATTTTTTTGCAAGGCAGTTGAGCTTAAGTGAGTTGCCCAAGGTCACACAGCTAGGAAGTGTTGAGAGGCTGAGGCCAGATTTGAACTCAGGTCCTCCTGACTCCAGGGCCAGTGCTCTATTCACTGCACTACCTAGCCACCCCAATAAATGTTTTTGAATTGGATTGAAAGGATATTATTGATATTGATTTGACCATGTCACTCTCCTTGGTTATTTTTAAGTTCCTTTGGATCTATTGGTTAAATGCTAAGGTTTGAAGGAAGGTTTTTTTCACTTCTTGTTCTAGGTTAAATTGTTTTTGTTTTCATTGATGGTTAAGTCTACAATTGTAAAAATTAATCATCCAACCCCATGGGGTGTTTTTTTCCGATTGAACTATGAGCCAGGTCAGGATTTTGCTTGGTCAGTCATATAATCAAGCGCAGGTAGCAGCTGCCACTCTCACCCTCTGTGGGAAGGGAGGCAAGTGCTCTAGGCTTTCCTTCTACCCTCTCCCTCCCCTCTCCTCCACTTCCTCCCCCCCACCATTCCCAACAGGCACTCTACTGTAGCAACATAATAGAGCAGAAAGTAGAGAAGGCCTGGGTTGCATGCTTGTTCATTTCTTATTATTTCCTTTTCTGCTAATTACTGGCTGGAAGATCCCAAACAAGTTACAGACCTTCTGAATCTTAATGTCCCAATCTGCAAAGTAGGGATAATAATACCTGGCCCCCTCTCTATCAGAGCTGTGGCAAGGAACAAATGCTCACCCCTCTTAGCCTTACACATATAACCTAACCCTGACTCAAGCCCTCATTCCCTGTGGCATGCTCTTGGCAGGCATAAAGGGAAACATATGAATCCAAATTTTAGGTGTTTAATTTAAAGTGAAGCAGCAAAGGTCAAAACAACAGCGAAAACAATACCATGATTGGTGCTCAGATACAAAGGGGTACAAATCTCCTCCATCTCTGGGGGAGTTCTAATCTGCTTCCCCTTCTGTCCTTCTCAGTCCCCAATTAAGACTTCATTCACTCGATAAACATACAAAAAAACTGTTAAACATTTATTCCATGTATTGTGCTGAGCTAGGCACTAGAGGAGATACCACAAGAGTTGTGAGAGTTTTATGCAAATGTAAAGGACTGTTTTTTCCTATTTAACTCAATTTTTCCAAGGTTCCTTTGTTTCCTCTTTCTACCAGTATAGACCAACACATAGTCTATGACTTGGTATTCAAGAGTTGCTGTGTGTCTGAAACATTTATTACCCTGAAACCAAGTAGGTAATGAACCTCTTTCAATTTAAGGACCTGGTCAGGGCAAGGTGGCACAATGCCTGTGATTCCTTGCTCCTAGGGGAGATTGAGACCAGTGGATTGCTTGAGTTCTAGAGTTCTCAAGTGGGGTAAATAGGGCTAAAACCAATAGGGTGTCTTCACTGTCTGGCACCCATATGGTCAGCACCACCCAGGAGCAGGG
Source organism: Pseudocheirus occidentalis (assembly GCA_028646575.1). Classification (NCBI taxonomy): domain Eukaryota; kingdom Metazoa; phylum Chordata; class Mammalia; order Diprotodontia; family Pseudocheiridae; genus Pseudocheirus; species Pseudocheirus occidentalis. The sequence goes on from CM053596.1 coordinate 53,003,638, forward strand.
GAACCACTATGCTGCCGAAAAAGAAAAGAACCCACCCAATTTGGAAAGAGAGCAGGTGAAAGGTTCATGAGGGACCACTGTACTTCCAGTGTGGGTCAGAAAGAGAGACCCTATCTCAAAAAACCCCAAATCAAATAAAACAAAAAAATATTACTAGGCTGGTCCTTGAACAACAGACCCTGTACCCACAGCCTTTCCAGTGTGGTAGGGTCTCTCAGAATTTATATTTCAACAGCTCAGCCTTTAAGAAATTGGGGTCACCTCCATGAGATATCAGATGAGATCAGAACATCAGAAGAGTGTTCTTAAATATGTTACTTTTCTATATCTTAAAATACCTCTTTCCAGTTTGAACTTTTCTCCAAATCAATTCCCCTCCTCCCCAACCCTACCCCATAAGTCTGAATTAGCAGAAATTTAAAATGTATTGCATTACTTTACAACTGATAATATATATAATGCTCTTTGCAAACCTTCCAGCTGTAGATAAATGTCAGTTATCATTAATATTATTATACCTTTTGCTTTGTTCAGAAAACTCTCAGCTAGCCATGCTCAGAGAATGGAGAGATTCTGATCAACTGTGAAGGGTAAACTAATAGCCCATTATGTACCAGAGCCTAAAAAGTTTCTCAGAGACTTAGAACTAGAAGGAGCCCTTCATGCTGTCTAGTTTAACTGTTTGTCTTAACAGGCAGGAGGAAATAAGAACAGAGAAAAGCCACTTACCCATGGCCATTCAGCCAGGAAATATCAGAGCTAGAGCTCTAACCCAAGTTTCTTGACTTGTTTTTGAGTTTGTTTGGTTTTTTGTTTATTTGTTTTGGTTTGGTTTTTTACTACACCAGGGTACCATCCCCTTGTTTCTGGGAATCCTCCTAAAATTTCAGCACACACTTTCTTTAGTGAGTAGAGTTAATGATGTTCCCTGAAGACCAAGGCTTCTGAGCTATCCTTTGACAACCACAGAACTAAGGGATTTGGGAACTGGAATGGACCTCAGGGCCATCTGGTTCCCCCCATGTTCCCCTCTACAACAGTCCTGATAAATGGGCATCCAACCTTTGCTTCAAGATCTCTAATAAGAGGGCCCCCCACTACCTCCAGAGACAGGCCATTCCACTTTTTGGACAGCTCCAGTGATGGGGAATTATTTTTCCTGATATCAAATCTAAGCTTGCCTAATAGGTACTGCTTTCATTTATTGCTCCTAGTTCTGCCCTGGGAGTCCAAATGGAATTCACTGATCTGAGTCCAGGAATAAGAGAAGGAGGAAGATATTGGGCTAGATACTAACTGTGCCTAAGACAGTCCTTAGGAGTTTCTACCCCTCCCCTCTTCCCAAGAAATTCCTGATCTCAGCTTGTTCTCCTGTCAATTGTCTCTTCTTCCCTAGTAATTGACTAAACATCCCTATTTCCTTTCACTGACCATCAAATGCTTGGTAACTATAAAAGGCAGTTGAATTCTGATGAAATAGAATAATCTCAGTCTTGGAGAAGTGCTAATGAAATATAGCATCCTCCTTTCAGCAGAGATGCGGGGGACTATGGAGGTAGAAAGGAGTTCATACTGTCAGAAGCTCAGTCAGTTGGCTTGGCTTGAATGTTTTTCTAAGGAGGAAGGGTTTAATGGTGAGGGTAAGGGAGATTAAGGGGAAATACCTGAGCGAGAAA
>CM053596.1:53005813-53037083 GCA_028646575.1 Pseudocheirus occidentalis
ATATATCCATGACACACTTTTAAACAGAACATGTATTAGTAACATTTTCTCCATCACTTTCTTAAGCCTAAAAATCAATAAAACAATAAATCAAGCCATGATTTGTGGGTTTGCCAATTTCTGAGGTGTAAATGCTCACACTGAAATTTTAACAATGGACTTTAACAATTTACTTTCTGTACTTTTGTGATTTCCCATGGGATTACAGCCCCATCTTTTCCTCAAGATAGGAGGATCAGAAATAGGAGTTTAGAATCACAGCAATTTAAAATTGGAAATGAGTATAAAAAGTATCTACTTATTATCACAGAACCTCAGCATCTGAAGGGACCTTGGAGGCCTGCTAGTCCAACTGTATATGAAAAAGAATGTCTTCGCTGACTTTCCAACAAATAACCTGACCACTGATCAAGAATTCACTGCCTCCTACTGCAGCCCTTCCACTCCTGGACAACTCTGGTTACTGGGAAGTTTTCTCTTACTGAGATGTGGAAGCTGCCTCTCTACAATCCCCACCCAGTGCTAATAGCTCTGCCCTCTGATGCCAGACAGAAAAAGGCTAACTCCCTTTCCTCAAGAAAACCCTTCAAATACTTAAAGATATTATCCTGTTCCCCCTAAGTCTTTTCTTCTCTGGGCTAAACACATTCCTTCATTTCACAAGTGAGGAAGCTGAGGGTCAAGGATTTGCCCAAAGCTAGGAAACATTAATGGCAGAGCTGGCAGCAGAACCCAGGTCTTTTGATTCTCATACCAGTCCTCTCCCCACCACACCAGGATGCCTTGGGGTAAGTGAAAAGCTCACTGCAGAAACAACGCAGGATATTATTTTATTTTCATCACCAGAAGAACCTGGTGTGAAATCATTATAACAATACAAGCCCCTCTGGTCAAATACATCATAATAAGCTGCCGTGGGGACACTCCATGGACAGCATCCGGAGGCGCTATCTTTGGAATTGATGCCAAGGCATTTCGGAGAACCTGTCTCTGTTCCCCAAGCTTGCCAACATCACTACTGTTAATAATACAATAATTCAACCTGGCCATCGTTTCAGACCATCAAACCTAGAGACAGCAAGCTATGCGACCCAGCAGGAAACCCACATAAACACACAAATACATATCCCCAAAAGGAATTTACCAAGTGGAAATGAGGGGAGCTAGTTTCCCAGGGCCTAACTCTCTCAATTTGGCCAAAGCCTTCAAGACACAATTAAACAGACACAGGTTAAATGCCTACTATGTGTAAGGCACTGGGAGGCAAAGACAGAAACAGAAACAGTCTTTGTTTCCTAGGAGCCTACATCTTACTAGGTGGAGGGACACATGTAAATTAAATAATTCAAAATTAAGTAACTTTAAGAGAAAGAGAGGACTGAAGACTAGAGGGAATAAGAAGAGATTATGTAGGAGGAGGCACCTGAGATATGAAGAAGCAGAGATGAAGGAGGAGGATGAGCAGAGAATCTTAAATTGGCAGCTGCAAGAGATCTCAGGGGTCACCTTGTCCAAACACCTTATTTGACAGAGGAGGAAACTGAGGCCAACCAAAGTTAAGTGACCTATCCAAGGTCACACTCACCTCTACCCTTAGATGCATTGCTCTTTTCTCTGTACCCGTCCAGACCTGGGGAATCACTTATGCAAAGAATCAAAGAGAGGATTCAAGCAGAGTGCTGTGTAAGGGAACAGCTGGCAAGCAAGTCTCACTGGATCAGAGACAGTGTGAAGAAGAGAGAAATGAATGAGGCTGGAAAAGTAGGTGGAAGCCAGATTGTTAATTATAAAATGAGACTTGAAGGGTAGGTGGGAGCTTTAAATGTCAGGCTGAGGAATCTCTTTTTTATCCTGGAGGCATCTGGGAGCTGTTGAAGGTCCAGGAGGAGGAGAGTGACATGGTCAAACCTATGTCAACAATACCATTTCAATCCAATTCAAAAGCATTTATTAAGTGTCTACTATGTGCAAGGCCCTGAGTCAGTCATCCATCTCTAACTTAGGATGAAGTCAGTCCATGAGGTCTCTGGATACAGCAAATCAGAGAAATCGTCCCTTGTGATTTCTGCTAGTAGATGATCAAGTAATGCTTTGTAGCTGTCATTAACCTGTTGACTGCCAGCATCCCACCGTGTGTGCCCTTGCTTTTGTCCCCATGCCTCAGTTTCCCCAATGAATCCAAACAAGGGTTTTGGGTTTGATTAGGTTTAAGGCTCCATCGAGCTCTGGCATGGTATGATGACATGATCCACATCTGCCTCATATTATTTTCTGCTTTTGTGGAGCAGAGTGGAAGAGTGTACAGAAAGCTGGTTTCAGAAGCAGTTCAAGTCCCATCTCTAATATATACTGGTTTTGAGCAAATCACTCTCAGCACTCCAGGCCACTCTCTAAGGCTATATGTTCAACTCAATGCAATAAACATCTATTAGGCACCTCCTATATACTCTGCACAGTGCTAAGCACTGTGAAAAAGAAAGATAATCCCTGCCTTCAAGAATCTTAAAATCTAAAGTGGAAGACAATGCACAAAAGGAAAATGTAGGATACGGAGAAGCTCCAGACCTGCACTGATAGAGGATGCTTCCTCACCTGGGTTCCAGTTCCAGGGAACCTGCAGCCTTGAAGCCACATGTAGCCCTCTAGGTCCTCAAGTATGGCCCTCTGAGACCAAGTTTTACAGAACAAATCCTTTTATTAAGGAGATCTGTTCAGTGATGTGTGGATTCAGTCAAAGGGCTGCATTTGAGGACCTAGCCTGTCACATACGACCTTAAGATGGCAGGTTCGCCTCCCTTGCCCTAGACCAATGAAATCACAGGTCTAGTACTTATCTTTCTTGAGTGTGAAATCATCGCTACAATGCTAATAAGAACAGCTAAAAAGTCATATAGTATGTTAGAGAATCAGTCAGTCAACAGACATTTATGGAGAACCTTCTATGTGTCAGGCTCTATGCTAAACTATGGATACAAAGAAAGGTAAAAAGAGTCCTTACCTTCCAGGAGCTCAGTCTAATACTGGGCTTTAGGCTTTGTAAAATGCTTGACACACATGATCTCATTTGAACCTCACAATCACCCACGGCTGTCCTTATCCCCATCTTACAGATGAGGAAAACTGAGGCTCAGAGAGGTTTAGGGACTTACTTGCCCATAGCCACACAGCTGGTAAGCATCAGGAGAGGAGAGTGAGGTAGGAAGTCTTCCTGACTCCAAATCCAGCAACTGAACAATAAAGATGTAGTTCTGGCTATCCAGGAACTCACAGCCTAGCTAGGGAGCCCAAACTAGGAAATCATATGAACTACTAGGAAAGAAAGCCAGGCAGGACAGAATTAGGGACTAGAGAGAGTGGGTGGTTCAGCTTCTTAGGAATTCAGAGGAGGGAGAAACCAAGAAGGGACCTCAGATCACCTAGTCCATCCACCCACTCCTCAAGTCCATTCTCCCACTCCTTTATGTCCTTGGTGACAGAGTTATCTAGCTTCTGACAGAAAACTTGTAGTAGCCTGGAGCAGCAGACAAGTTTTTTCCCCTCTTTCAAGGCAACCATTCCAGTACTGGACAGCTCCAATCATTAACCTGGCCTTCCCCACACAAAGTGAGCTGGAGTGTACTTCCCTGGAAATTCTCCCTGGTACTAGCTCTGCTCTCAAGGCAACCAGAATAACATCTAATTTCCTCTTCTAGAAGAGGACCTTCAAATATTTGAAGGCAGGCATTGTGTTCTTCCTTTGTTTGCTTTTCTCCCGGAAGAATAACCTCAGTTCCTCAACAGTTTGTTTGATCATGGGCAACCACAGAAGGCTTTCTTGAAGAGGTGGAATCTAGGTAACCCAAGGTCTCTCCTTGATAGAAATGGTGATTCTGAAAATCATAGGGAAGGGGAAAGTGTAGGAGTTGGAGGGGAAAACTTCACCAAGCTTTCTCCTGCCAATCAAAGCTCTCAGGACTCAGAAGGGCTATTCTGGTGAGAATGGGAAAGGAGGGAGGGGCATTTCTAGAGACTCAGTATGAAAAGAGGTTAATTATGTGCCAAGGTCAAGCGCCAAACATTAATTGATAAAGAAATTAATATTAGATCATATGGATAAATTTAAGAATATTTTTAAAGTACTGTAAGAGGCAACGAGAGAGTCCTATAACAGGCCAGTTATTTTTTTATAGAATCATGAAACTTATTGCTGCAAGGACCTGCAGAGCCCATCTAGAACAATCTCCCTCCCCACAACAAACACATATCCATTTTAAACTGAAGGAAACCAAGGCCTAGACTAGGGAGGTTTAGATGGTTTGTCAGAGGTTCCGAATATCTGTTCAGTCCACGTTAGGCAAGAACCCTTTCCTGAGGTAAACTGGGTGATTCTTACAATGGCCTAATGTGAACTGCCTGTTGGTTACCCAAAATCACCCTCCTCCACTCCTTCTCTCTGTAACTTAGCACAGACTCCCACAGCTGCTGCCTGCATCCTCCTGCGTCAGAGACTTAAATGGGGGTGGGGAAACTGAGGCAGGGAAAAGTGACCTAGGCATCTTTCCTCCCACCACTGCCAGCACCACTTTCTAGGAGATGAATTAGTCAGCTTTCTACCCACTATAACATGACTGCTACAGTTAGCTCCTCAAACCCAAATTCGCTGCTCAGAGGGTACAAGCAGACCAGGGCAGCCCTAACATCCATTCTGTGCTCCTTCGGTGTCTACCTCCTACAGGTCTCTGCCTCTATAGCATCTAGAGTCTTAACACACATAACTGGCTCCTGAGGGCTAGTATACCGTTGGAGCTCTAAGTGGTTAAACCGTGGTCTTAAGTGAGATTGACCCCTTCCTCCTGGGTTCCTCTTTCTGGGGGTCGGCAGGCATAAGTAAGCCTTTGTCATTGCCACCTCAAACCTGACTCACCCCTGAGTCTTGCGGTTCCGGACTCCTAAAGTACTAGTTTGAGAGCCAGACAATAGACTGAGGGTCTAACTATCCCAGTCTGCTGTCCACCTGTCCTAGGACACTCTATGTTTTTTAAAGCTCTCCTGTATGCTTCTAAAATCGACTGTCCGGGACGCCCTCCCCTCCACTCCCCCGCCCCAGTCTGAAGTCCTGAGTAGCCGCTTACCTCAGATCACCCCTTTTTCCAATTTGAGCCTCGAGAATAAGGACCTGCTCAAGGAAATGCCTACACTTCAGGGCTGGGAGTGGAATTACGCCCACCACTACCCTGGCCCTCTGGCCTTCTTTAAGCTTGGTGGCAACTCCGCGGTCCCAGCGTCCTTTTCCTCACTGCCCACCAGGGCCCAAAGGAAGGAGTTGCAATCTAGAATGTCAATGCAACCAAAGCCTAACTCAGCTCCCAATGTCCAGGCCCCTTCCTCCCTCCTCGGCTGGCCCATTGTCCACCTAGCCCTGCAGGCAGGGTGAGGAGGGGGTGGGGTTCCCACTCCCCGTCTTCCCTCCCCCCGTCTTCCCTCCCCATCCCCAGGAAGTCGATTCTGCCTTCCAGTCGCTCAGGCAGGGTGGCCCTGTAAGACAGGAATCCGCACAAAGGAGGGCTAGGGGGTTTGTGACACTCAGGAGAGACACAGGCACATGGAGCCCCGCACAGAGGCGCGCGTACGTACACACACACACACACACACACACACACACACACACACACACACACACACACGCAGGAAGATAACACACTAGGCTGGAGGCTGGGCGGGGATCGCTGGCTCGCTCGCCAGCTGGCCCGGCGCTGTTCACCGGCCCGCGTCACGGTCCGAGAGTCCCAGGGTCCCAGTTAGTCCCCACCCCCGCCCCCACCCTCCCTGCTCCGGTCCCCGGAGGGACCTCTTCTTACCAGCTGCAGGCAGCAGAACCCGACCAGCGTGCACCTCCCGTTACACTTGCTCATGGCTTCAGTGGGACCGGCCGCAGCGGCGCTGCCCCCTTGGCCGCTGCTGCCGCCCTGGCTCGGGCTCCGGCTCCGGCTCCGGCTCGGGCTGCGAGCGCGCTGCGCCCTGGCTCGGCTCCGCACCCCACGGCTGGCTGGAAGCAGAGAAACAGGGAGCCAGAGAGCGTCCTCCTTCAATTCCTTCTCCTCCTCTTCCTCCTTCTCCTCCTCCGCGTCCTCCCCGCGCCCGCGCCCCGAGCTTCCAGCAGGGCTGCCGGGGCTCCACTAAGGCTGGGGCCGCGGCATCCCCCGGGCGCGGTGCGGGCTCGGGCGGCTCCGCTCAGTCTCCATGCCCCGCGCTGGGGGCGCTGGGGGCGCTGGGCACCGGGGCGTACAGCCCGAGCCGGGGCTCTTTTGTTTGACCCACTGTCCGCCAGCAGCTCCTCATGCCCCCAGAGGCGGGCAGACGGACAGCGGGAGCCGAGAGCTGGGAGCCGAGCGGACCAGAGCCGAGCAGAGTGGAGTGGAGCGGAGCGGAGCCCAGCCCAGCTGGGGCAGGATCCCGAGCAGTCTGCAGCCGCCCTGGCCCGACCACGTGGCTTCGCGGCCGGGAGAGGGGCGGGGCCCGGGGACAGGCGAGGGATAGTGGGGAGGGGGAGACACAAGGAGGGCTTGAGAGGGGACCGAGGAAGAAGAGAGAATGGACTTGGGAGACTGGCTGCAGGCAAGGATGGTGGCAGAGCCTGGGAGACCGGAGCGAAAGGGGCAAGAGGAGGGAGGGGGGAAGAGGACCAACAGAAACAGCAGGCGATAGGCCTCAGTTTCCTCAGCCGTAAAAATGAGAGGATCGGACCAGATGGTGCCTCCGTTCCTTTCCAGTTCTAAATGCCAGGAACCTATTTCATTTGAGAGAGAAAAACCGGGAAAGACGAGGGCAAGAGTGAGGCAGACAAAGAAGAAAACTTGGCGAATGGGGAAGACTGGGAAGAACAAGGGAGAGAAAGTGGGGAGCGAGGGAGGGAGGGAGGGGCTGAACTTTCTGAACCGGGAGCAAGGTTGAAGAGGACTCCAGATTATGGCACCTCCGCTATGCTCTCTCTCCTTCCGAACACACACTAACACCGCACCTCCCTCGAAGTGGTCAGGTGAACCCAGGGCAGAAGCTGTATCTACGAATCCTAGGCAGGGTCAAAGAATAAGGGTCAGAGGTGAAAACCTCTTCAAACCTCGGTCCTCCCTCAAAGCTCCCAGGACCCAGAAAGGTGGGAGTGGGTGGTAGCGAACGGACGACTCCTACCTTTGGGAAAGAACCAAAAGTCTCCCTGGAGTCAGTCCGTCAACATCTTTTATCCCAAAAACACCTGTCAGGAAAAGGCCTGGGAGGTTTTCCCCAAAACTTTCTCCTCCACTGTCCTATTGCCGTTCCGTGAAATCCAACCACTTTCTGCTTTGAGTCCAGAGAGTAGAATACAAGCTCCAGAAGTGAGGTTCTATTGATGATGTCTTTGTATACCCTGAGCCCAACAATATTAGGACCGTCAGCAGTAGGTGCTTGGTCAGTGCTCGGTGAATTGAAACTCATCTTTGCTTAGGCTTTAGAATTGCCACACCTTTGGGGTAGCAAGAAGACAGTACAAACCACCCTCCAAGGCACTTTCCTGAGAACCTGGGGTCACATTCCTAAACCCTTTCCTCTTTTGAGTTGAAACTTCCAGTCTTCCACCTTCCAACCTGGTCTGAAATTCTCCTAGCTATCCTGGCCTGGTCAGGCATGAATATCCCCTTTCATCCTCTAGTCTAGTGCTTCTCAACCTCCCTACTGCCGCTACCCTTTAATACAGTTCCTCATGTTGTGGTGACCCCCAACCATAAAATTATTTTCGTTGCTACTTCATAACTGTAATTTTGATACTGTTATGAATCTATCTGATATGCAGGATGTATTTTCATTGTTACAAACTGAACATAACCCACAGGTTGAGAACAGCTGTGTCTAGTCCAAGGGTTCTTAAAACTGTTGGTATATATATATATATGCATTTTAAATTCATGAATCCCAGGTTAAGAACCTGATCTAGTCAAATGCAGAAAATACAGAATTGAAAAATACATTCCTTGGGGCTGCTAGGTGGTGCAGTGTATAGAGCACGGGCCCTGGAACCTGGAGGACTTGAGTTCAAATTCGACCTCAGACACTTAACACTTAGTAGCTGTGTGACCTTGGGCAAGTCACTTAACCCCAATTGCCCTGCCTTCCCCCCTCCAAAAAAAAGAAAACTATATGCCTTTTACTAGAGAAGAGAAGAAAGAGAAAACATTAACTTCAAAGTTTAGGTCAATGTGACAAAAGGCTTCTACTTGTCATTGTCAAAACCCTAGTCTAACCCCACTAGGTCCCCCCTCCTGCATCCCCCTCTTCAAGCCACTAAAAGTGGTTTTTTTTTTCCACTTCTTCCCCCCCCCCTTCCTGACTCCTTAATTGGTAGAAGGGAACAATAGGTCTGTCTCAGTAAAGGTTCCTAAGGCTAAGGAGTCAGAGCCCTCTGGGAAGAGGTGATTTACAACTCAAAGGTTGTGACTGACCCCCATCCAAATTCTCAGGAATGAATGAACATATGGCAGACTTTCAGACACCAAAGGCAAAGAAACATCTTTTCTTGACCTATCCTGCTCCTTGGAGCCTAAACCCCTGCTTTCGATCCAGGGGCATTTATTAAGCTCCTCCTGTGTGCTAGGCCCTGGGAATACAAAGTTAAAAGTGAAACTCCTTACCCTTGAGAAGTTTACACTCTATGGAGCATTTGCACATATAATTTTATACACCCAGGAATAGAGACTGGACTTGTGATTTCATTGGTTTGGGGAAGTAACTTCCTGGTGAGGAAACTCAGCCAATCTCAGGTGCCTTCTAAGCATCTTAAGGGCTTGGAAAGTAAGTAGCCTAGATCTAGAACTTTGAGAAGTTAAATGAGTTTGCCTAGGGTCACCTGCCAAAGGCAGGACTTGAACCCAGCTCTTCTTCCTTGTTTTGAGCGCAACTCTCTACCCCTTCCCTTAAGGAGTTTAGATTAGACTGGAGAAAATCAACAGGTGACCAGATGTCAATGCAAAATATATTTTACTGGTTTAAGGAACTCCAATACAAGCCAGCAGCCTCATAAGACTATGAGTTTTGCTTGTGACTGATAAGAGTTTAAGTGACTTGTCCAGGGTCACACAACCAATAGGTATCAGAGGTGAGACATGAACCCAGGTCAGGGTCTCTATGAGTATGATATGAAAATATATTCAAAGTAAGTACTAGGTAATACAGGGAGGGCAAGAAAGAGAAGAGGAAGTGGGGAGGGAAGGACAACACTTAAGAACTGTGTATTGAAGTAAAGATCTCAATAGGAGGAAACCCTTGAGCTAAGCCTTAACAGAAAAAATAATAGATTCCAAGAGGTGATTTGTGGAGGAACAGTATTCCAGGCAAGAAGGACAGCTGGTGCAAAAGTGCAGAATTGGGAGATGGTATGTCATTGCAGGGGAGGAACAAACTGGCCAGCTGGGCTGGTTCTTACAGTGGGTATGGGGGAATCATGAACAATTAGCCTAGAAAGATAGGTCTTCTCTATTGGGCAGTCTTCATTGCTGGTGCCACCCATCATGATCATTAGCACTGACTCTCTTTCTGTGGTGTGTGTGTGTGTGTGTGCTAGGCACTTTGGGGTGCTACAAAGAAGCACCCCAGAGTCTTGTTGGGAACAGGAAGGATACGCAAATGCTATGCTACCTAAATTGATGATACAGACAATGAATGTGAAGGCAGGGATGTCTCTGGGTATAAACAGAGGCACCAGAACCACTGAACACCTAATCTACCACAAGACTCTGAGGTGCTTCTTTGTGTGTGCCCTATTGATGCCCTGTCTTGCTCAAACCCCAGTTTCTGGGGACTCAACTTGGGATCCTCATCATAGAGATGAACTGTCTTGATGGGTCAGTAAGGGGTTAGCCAAGTTCAGGTTTGACCATGCTTCTCCTCCTGATCAGCTGTCTATCATCTTATCAGCTTTCATTCTTGCTCTGGGCACAACAGTCAGTACTTCTGGAAAGGGTATGTTGGTTGATTGCTGTGGTTCTAGAAGGAAACCCTCTTCCCTAGCTTCCACTGCACTATGTATTGTCTCCCCTGTTTTGAATGAACATTTCTTGAGGGTAGGCCATGTGTCAGTTTTGTATTTGTATCCCTAGGACTTAACACTGTGCCTGCTACATGGCAAGTCCTCAATAAATGCTTTTCTATTCATTCATTCATTCATTCATTCATTCATTCATTCATTCATTCATGTATTCCTTTCTTCTCTTTCTACCACTGCTAGCTAGTACATGGTCCCTTTTCTTCCTCTCTCCCTTTCCTTTAACTTCCCCCTTTGCCCTGTTAACCATCTTCCTTTTCAATGGTTCTCTTCACTCTGGGACTGGCAATCCTACTTCCCCCTAGTTCTTCCTCCTTTCCTCTTTTCCCACTAATCCCTTCCTTTTCTTTCTTCTTCATTTTCCTTCCTCCCCAACTACATATGAAACCAAGTCCTCAAAGCCAAATGTATGAGTGATGGCTTTGCAGTTCAGGTTAAGGACTAGCCTGAGTCGTTGGGGGTGTATAGACGCTACTAGGCACTGTGCACACCAATTCCTTTTCACAAAATAAAAATCAGAATTTAACATCATTCGACAAGCATTTATTAGGCACTTACGGGCCTAGCCCTGTGCTAAGCAGTGGGAATGCAGAGACAAAACAGTAGTCTCTGACTTCAAGAAGTTTGCATTATAGTAGATCTAGTCACTTATTTGAAATAGAAATAATATCATTTGTATAGCCCTTTAAGGTTTACAGAGCTCTTTACAAATATCCTGTTTGATCCTTACAACAACCCTTGGAGCTAGAGCTATATTATCTCCATTTTACAGATGAGGAAACTGAGGCAGGTAGAAATAAAATGACTTACCCAGGGTCAAACAGCTAGCAACTGTGAAGGAAATTTGAATTCAATTCTTCCTGAGTCCATGTCCAATGTTCAATACACAGAACCACTTAACATCTACAAGTGGCCATAAAGCATTAAAATATTCTAATAATAGGAAACTCACTATTTCCCAAGGTAGTCTGTTCTGGTGTTGGTTAGCTTTAATTGTGAGGAAGTTTTTCTCTATGTAGTGCACCTTCTGAGTCAGCTTCCAGACGACAGCAATTACCCTCAGGTTCAAGGATATATTCTGTGGGCTCATATTCCTACAACTATAGTTCATTAGCCCCATTTGGTGAGTTTACCTTCAATAATCAGCCAATAGACACAATTAGCTCAATATAAAGGCATTTATTGGGTGACCTTTCTCAAGCTAGGTGGCCTAAAGTATAGAGCTCTAGACTTGGAATCACAAGTTCCAATCCAGTCTCAGATACTTATTAGCTTTATCACCTTGGGCAAGTCACTTAACTCTGCTTGCCTTAGTTTCTTAAATGTAAAATGAACTGGAGAAGGAAATGTAGAATCATCTTTGCCAAGATGCCCAAATGGGGTCACAAAGAGTCAGGAATGACTGAGCACCAACACCAACAAAGGCATTCATTAAGATGGCATGATAAGGACAGTAGGCCCCAAATTCTCCTCCTATAAACGTGGGGCACATTTTTCCACAAATACATACAGCACCCGTGCAAAGAGTAAGCACTAACTGATAAGTATACTTGTGAGGGATCACTATGTGTAGAGGCACAAACAGATGAGTGGCTTGTGATGGGTCACTATTTTGTGGGGATCACACGTACCCAAGGTAACATACCTCTAATAACTACAGGACCCCAATGTCCTTTCTCTTCTCGTAAGGTCCTCATGCTGCTCCCACACACTGGGCTCAGTGTCTTTTCTGGGTAAGTTGCTCAGCTAGGATTTCCCAACTTGTTCTTCTCTGTACTTCGGCCACTATGTCCTCTTGTGAATCCATAGTCAGCTCCCTTCTCTGCAGCCCAAAGTCTTACTCCTGAAAACTACTACTTGTCTGGGATGCTGCTCCTCTAGAGAGTGTGTGTATCTGGTGCTCATTGGATGCCTCTTCCTCAAACTCTCACCATTTGATTGTCTTTTAGGAATCACTTGGGTCATGGCCAATATTTTGCCTAGACAATAGTTAAGATTTCCTTCCAATCAATTCAGTCCAATTCAATGACTTACTTCCCCCATCCCCCCTTCTTGAGGGGATAATAGGGTATAGATATATCTTTTTACTTAGGTTAACATCTCTTTGGGGGACCATCTCCAATCATCCTGATCCATATCTGGCCACTGGACCCATGTGGCTCTGGAGGAGAAAGTGAGGCTGGTAACCTTACACAGCCCTCCCTCACTTAAATCCAGTTCACTTGCAAGTCATGGCATCATCTTCCTGAGGTCATGGTCCTCTTTGGGAAAACATAGGACACACAAGAACACCTCTCTGACTGCCCTTCAAATATTTGAAGACAGCTGTTGCACTCCCCTACTTCTTTAGGCTCAGCATCAGCAGGTCCTTTAATTGCTCATCCTCTGAATCCCAGTCCCCTCACCCCTGTTCATCCTCCTTTGGATTTAATCTAGCTTTTTAATGTCCTTCCTAAAATGTGTGGCACAGAACTGTGCACAATATTTCAAATGCAGTTTGACAAAGGCAAAGTTCACACAGAATGAATGTGATTTTCCCTTTTTTGGCCTCTCTTGAGGTAGCCTAGCATCACTTAAATTTTTGGCCACCCTGGGCTCCCTGTTGACATAGTCTGGAGTTCACTAGAACTGCCACATCTTTGCCACATAAAATGTTATCCAGCTTCTCCCATTGTGTACTTCTTTTAGCATTTTTTGGAACCTAAGTGTAGGTATGTACATTTATCCTTATTACATTTAATTTTATTAGATTTGGCCTTGTGAGATTTTATGGGGTGGGGAGGGGGGAGGAATCTTGATGTGAGTTATTCTTCCCAGCTTGATGTCATCTGAATACTTTGTACACATGCAGCCTGTGTTTTTATTCAAGACAGGGTGACCATTAGGCAACTAGGATCTGTTGGTAATTTTGTAGGTTGTCTTGGATACTGGCCAAATTGGCCTGGAAAAGTTCATTGCAGATAGGAGTTGGACAATAGGAAAGGGAATGTATAGGTGATGAAACTGTTGCCCCCAAACATCTGGGTACTAATGACTGGGCAGCTAAACCCAAAAAACAATCTTCTACTTCAAAGACCCTTTCTAGTAAAGGCGCTGGTGAATCAACAGAGAGATTAGGGCCTTTTCTCAGCCCTTCCTGAAAATCACGGATGCAGTGGTTCCCTATTACTTCCAGGATCAAATAGAAAATCCTCTTTTGGTATTTAAAGCCCTTCACAGTCTTGCTCTTTCTCATCTTCCAGGCTTCTTATATTTTGCTCCCTTCCACAAATTCTTGAGATCCAGACACACTGGCTTTCTGGCCATCCCCAAGAACAGGGCACTCCATGTCTGACCCTCTGCACTGACTGTCCTCAATGCCCACAACGCTTCCTTTTCCCCATTGTCTAATAACTCCCTTGCCTTTCTTCAGGACTCAGATCAGAGGCCGTCTTCCTCAGGAGCCTTTGTTTGTCCCTCGTCACTGCTAGCATCTCTCCTCTCTGGAATTACGTTCTACCTACTCCATCAGTATCTTATAGATAATTGCTAGACTGGAGATCCTTGCAGGTAGGGACTGTTTTCACCTTTCTTTATGTCAGCAGAGTTTAGCACAATGCTTGGCACATAGTAGTTGGCTTAATAAATTCTTAGTTTTTTGTTTGTTTTAGGCATTCAAGGTTAAGGGACTTGCCCAGGGTCACACAGCTACTAAGACCAGATTTGAACTCAAGTTCTCCACTACTCCTAAATTCTTGTTGACTATCAACCATCCAGTCACGGTGTGAAAAACCTTAGCTGTCTCTTCCTAAGTAAGGATCACTGCCGGAAACCTAGTTAAACTTGAATAAAGAAGACTCTTTCCCAGGGATTTGATTCTTGGCTCAGTCTGCTCTAAACCAAAGTGATGGCTTCTCCTTGGCTTATTCCAAGAGAAATGTGATCACTCATAGGATTGTAGGATTTATAGATGGAGTGAACCTTAGGAGTCATAGGGAATTCCCCATTTTACAGGTTAGAAAACTGAGACCCAGGGGGGAAGCTAGGTGGCACAGTGAATAGTGCATTGGCCCTGGAGTCAGGAGGATGTGGGTTCAAATACAGCCTCAGATACTTAACACTTACTAGCTGTGTGACCTTGAGCAAGTCACTTAACCCCAATTGTCTTGCTTTCCCCCCTCCAAAAAGACAAAAAAAACCCCAAAACTGAGACCCAGAGAGAAGCGATTTGTCTAAAACCAGTAACAGAGCTGGTATATAAACCCAGGTCTTCTGGTTGCAGAGACAAATTATGACCTAACACAGTACTTGGCACAAAGGCTTGTTGCAGAAATGAATAAATTTTAGTGAGGCCTTCAGGAAGAAAGTGACTGATGGTGGGCATTTTCAGGTCGAGGGTTTGCTTCTGGAGGGAGTATTTCTGGGAAGGAAAGGCCCTTTCTAGTACCCCTCATGTCCTAGCCATGGTTAGGCAGGTCCCTCCTCCTGAAAGGGTCAGCTGGCTGTGGGACTGGGCAAAGGCTGATGCGAGCATTTAGGGTCAAGAGTGGGGAGCAGAGGCAGCAGATGGTGGGTGATGCTGGAGATGAGCAGGGGCTCAGGCAGGGGGAGCCACCTCCTAAGTTAGGGGCTGCCACTATTCCCGGTTTTAACCATCTTATCACAAAGCCAGGACCTGGGCAACAAAGAAGTCATGGGGAAGAGAAGAAAGAGAAAATGAGACATCTCTGAGTAAAGATAAAGGGGCAGAGTGGGCAAAGGAAAGCACAGGAGAAAGTAAAGGCATTCTGACCTCCCCTCCCCTCTTCCTGGGGTCCCACCCCCACCCTTTTCTTAGATTGCTGTCCTGCCCTGGGAAAGGTGGCACGTTTGGAGAGAACCTGATAGGCAAACAATTCGTGGCAATGCTTCATGCCTCCCTTCAGAAATTCTTTCTCCTGACCTGGGAGTCAGATTGCAGCTTCCACCGACCCCCTGACCAGCCAGGGAAAGGGAAGATTTCCCCTTCCCATCTGTTCCCTTGTCAGTCAAAGGGAAAAGAGAGGGTCTATGGTGAGGGATAGGTGAGAGCCTAGCTCCAAATGGCCCCATAACTCACTCAGGTTTGTACCATCAGCTCTGTCCTCCGGTGAGGGATTAAGCAGGGGGCTCCAGAGACGAATGTCTTAGCCTGGGGCCATATCTTAGAGTACTAGGCTGCAGTGGGGGTAGATGGGAAGGCCTTACTATAATCACCACCATCAATAACCTACCTTACACTGTGGTAAAACACTGCAATTTCTACAAAGTACGTACAGTATCTCACTGGAGCCTCACCACCACTCTGGGAGGTGGTTGCTATGGTTACTACTACTCCCACTTTACAGATGGGATGGCTGAGGCTGCGAGGTGAAGCCACAGCTAGCAAGCGCCCATGGCCGGTTTCCACCCCAGGTCTTTCTGCCTCTGAGAACAGTACTCTCTTGCTCTCTTTCCCTAGGCTAGGCTAGGTCTAGGTTTCAGCTTTCTGCCCAGCTGGTGCAGTAAGATAGTGTCAGGAAGACATGAGTTTAAATCTGGCTTCAGACACTTGCTAGATGTGTGACCCTGGCAAGTCTCTTCATCCTGTTTTCCTCAGTTTCCTCATCTGTAAAATGAACTGAAGAAGGATGTGGCAAACCACTCCAGTATCTTTGCTAAGAAAACCCCAAATGGGGTCACAGAGAGGCCTGAAAAACAAGACCGTGCTTTCCCAACCATATCCAAGGCTTGGGGTTCATCCCCTCTCCAATGTCACCATTTCTCTGCACTGCTTCTCTTCTCCCCCCAGCTACACTATACACCTAAATAACATGGGAAGCATGGCCGACTTCATAATTTTGGAATAGGTCAGCTCTGGTTTTAGGGAAGGGAAAGGGAACAAACATTTCTTAAGCGTCTGCCATGGGCCAGGCACTGTGCTAGAAGCTTTACAAATATCTCACTTCAAACAGCCCTTAGGAGTTAGGTGGGTGCTATTATTATCCCCAATTTACAATTGAGGTAAATGAGGCAGATAGCGGCAAAGTCACTTGCCCAGGGTCACATAATTAGTATCTGAGGCTGAATTTGAACTCAGACCTTCCTGACTCCAGACCCAGCATTCGATGTACTAACTGCATGCCAGGCTTTATGGAAGGAATTCTGGACTAGAATTGAGAGAATGTGGGTTCTTGTCCCAGCCCCACCATTTATGAGCTATTGAAAAGGCCTTGGGCAAGTCACTTAAGTGAACCTCTTTTTCCCCCACCTGTAAAATGGGGATAATGGTCCCTGCCTAGGCAACCTCATGAACCTGTGACAGGAATCTGAAACAGGATGCCCCCCTAGGAAGACACTAAGAAAATATTTAAAATGTAAAAAATGCAAGATGATTGTAAGGTAAAGAGATGATATTACAGGATAGGAGTTGGATTTCTGGATTATGGAGTAAGAAAGATGAATGACAGGCTCTTGGCTAGAGATAGCAAGCATCTAATGAGGACCACAAAGAATGGATTTGCCTGGAGACTGGGTGACCTGATTAAAAGGGAAGGGGAGAGAGAAAATGCTCAGATCAGCTGCTAAGCCAGACACCATTGAGGACAGCAGATGTGAGCAGAGGTGTTCAGAAATGCACAGGAGAAAGTGATAAGGAAAAGGGGAAGAAATAATATTCACGCCTCTGATGTCTGTCAGTCCATGTAATAAACAGTGAATTAGAGTTTTTCACTCAGGAAGGTAAATATGCATTTATGGGCATCATTGGGTTGTGGGATATATTTCAATGGGAAGGCACAACAGCCTTGACCACCAGCCCTCCTTCCAGCCTGATCCCCACAGTCATCATCAAGGAAGGGCAATCCTTGTGAAGAAGGGGTGCACTATTCTCTGACCCACCCAACTACCACCAACAGGATGAGCAAACAAGCCATCTCAGCCAAAGCAGCAAAGTAGCCAGAGGGAGAATGGGGGAAAGCAGCAAGTGCAAGGTGTTGTCAAATCACTTCTGCCACCACTTCCCCTCAGACTCAGGGGCACTCTGGGCCCAGGAACCCCAAGAAGAGTGGCTCCAAGCATCTGGCCTTGCTGCCAACCCAACTCGCATAGGTTGTCTAAAACGGGAGCAACCCTCATGGACCCTGAACCTGGGATGTGCCTCCTCAGCCACCACAGCTACTGAAGACCTCAGAAAAAAAGTGTTCACCGTCCAAATCCTTGGTGCTACCTAATGGTTGAATGTAAAACACAGGTGTTGGTTATATCACTGACATGAAAGAGGAGACATTACTTCTTGTGCCCTAAGGACCACGGGCCTTTCTTCTGACTTGTAGCTGAAATCTCTTGTGGTGCCTCAGTCTATCAGAATGGGAGCTCTTTGGGAACAGGGACTGCATTGTCTCTCTCCTTTCCTTGTTGTCTTTTGTTTTTCTTCCTTCCTTCCTTCATTCCTTCCTTCTTTCCTCCCTCCCTCCCTGCCTCCCTTCCTTCCTTCCTTCCTTCCTTCCTTCCTTCTTTCCTTCCTTCCTTCCTTCCCTCCTTCCTTCTTTCCTCCCTTCCTCCCTGCCTCCCTCCCTTCCTTCCTTCCTTCCTTCCTTCCTTCCTTCCTTCCTTCCTCTTTTCTCATTTTCTTTCCTCTTTCTTTTCTTTCTTTTTCCTTGCTTCTTTCTTGCTTTTCTATTTATATCTCCTCTAGTGCTCAGCACATCATGCTTAATAAATAATTCTATTTCCATTCATCCAGTCATTCGAGAGGAAGAAATTGGTAAGGAGATAGTGGTATGCCCCAGGCTTTGTTATGTGACATACTTACAAGCCTGAGGTGGGAAGCACAGGGGGGAACATGGAGGGGTGGGTCAAAGAATGGAGAGGTTGAGGACATTAAGTAGTTGGAGCTGTATTAGAGACCTTCTTTACAAAAGTTATTAAGCATCTGCTATGTGAGAAGTTAGGGATACAAAGACAAGGATGAAACAATTCTTGCCCTCAGAGAGCTTACATTCTATGAGGGGAAAATTATATGGACTAGGTTAGTAAATAACATGTACTAGGTAAGACAGTATGAAATATATACAAAATCAAGCAAAGGAGGAGAGAATAACTAACAACTAGGGTGGCCCAGGAAGGCATCAAGCAGGAGGTAATTTAAGCCTTAAAGGTAGCCAAGAACTGAGGCAGAGGTGAGGAGAGAGCAAGCATTCTAGGCAGGGGGTACAGCCTGGGTAAAGGCATAGTGAAAAGAGATAAGATGTCAGGTCATGGAGAACAAGCCGGATAGAGATCATGGATAATGGGTTCCTGAGGCAGATCACAAAAATGATGTGAAGGCAGTCTATAGTTGAAAAATGGAAATATTCAGACATCGGCTGGGGAATCTTTCTGCTAAGAGCACAGCAGCTGATAAATTCTTACCTTATCTTGAAGATAATTTCATCGGTCAGCAGGTAAAGGTATCAACAAGAAGCATTACTATTCTGGACTTAATCCTGTCTCTGAGAAAGAACTGATTGGTGAGGAAGAGATGCTGAGAAAGAGAGTGATCCTGGACCAAGCCCAACATGCAGGTAACTGGACTTCAGAAGGAAAGATGGTTAAGGATTCAAAGGCAGGATAGGCAGATTCCTGTGACCTTAGATACTAAATAGTTAGACAAGTTCAACTACAAATTGATGATTTCTGACATAAGTTAGGTACACCCTACTGCTCAGTGAGTTTTGGATTCATTTCTTCTTGACTCCCTATCCTGGTCACCACTTTTGGCAGAAGAAGGAAGAAGAAAGGATTAGGGACCACAGGTGGAGGCTAACTTAAGGTTGGTCTAGGGAAACATTTCCTGACCATTAGAGTCTTCCTAAAGTAAAATGGGCTGTCTTGGGAGGCAGTTGATTCTTCTTTCATTGGAAGTTTTCAAACAAAGGCTGGAAAAGCTCATTGGATATGATGTAAAGGGGATTCAAGTTTGGGTACTGGTTAAACTAGATGTCCTCTGGAGGCCCTTCTGACTCTGAAGCTGTGTGACTACTGCAAGTCTTAGCCTCCCTCAGAGAAACTCCCTCAGAGTTCTTTCTCCCTCCTAAGTGCCACTCCATCTTCCACCTTCAGAAGCCAGTAGGAGAGGGGCAAAGGTTTGAGAAAAGGAGTCTTACTCTCTACTTCAATGAAAAGATTAAGATCATCCAACAGAGCTCTTCCACACTCCAAAAAGGATCTATGTCCTTACTTATACTCTCTTCTTTTTCTTCTGTCTCATGGGATAAGATGGCCCTCATTCATTCATTCATTCATTCAATAAACAATTATCATCACCCATTGCATCCTGGACTGGCATCACCAGTGGTCTTGATCTTTGTCTTGCCACTGGACTTCCATAGGTATTGCCTCCTCTCTGAAGCCTTCCCTGCTTCCTTAACCAAAACATATTTCTTCTATTGTATTTTAGTTCTGCATCTGTTATAATGTGTGTATGTGCGTGTGTGTATATATGTGTGTGTTATATATAATAATGTCTGTTATAATGTTCTATTTGAGAGTAAGGACTCTATTTTGTGGTCTCCCTTGCCTCTAGCATTGCATATAATGTTGAATTCAGGCAGCTAAGTGGCACAGTGGAGAGCACTCCAGAGCTGAAGTCAAGAAGACTCATCTTCCCGAGTTCAAATCTGGCCTCAGACACTTAGTAGTCGTGTGACCCTGGGCAAATCACTTAACCCTCAGTTTCCTCAACTGTAAAATGAGCTGGAGAAGGCAATGACAAATAACTCCAGTATCTTTGCCAAGAAAACCTCAAATGAGGTCAAAGCAAGTCAGACGTGACTGAAAGGACTGAACAACAACATTGTTGAATTGAATTGAAATGATTAAGAGGGAAGTCAGATGAAAAGCTATGGGAGGTCCTTAAGAAAAGAATTCTGGGGAGAGTCACAATTGATCCTACTAAGAAAGACTAAAAGATCCATGGGGCTGGACCGAGAGTCCAGTAACTGACCCAGATTTTAAATGGATACGGCCAAAAAAGAAAAAGAAGAAGAGATAAGAGCAAACAAAGGCAAGTACTTACGGACAAAAACAAGAATGTTGGGCCCTGGAAAAATCGTGCCTGGGAGAGGAAAGCTGTAAAAAGGCAATAAAAAAGGGCTTCACAAAAGGGACTAGATCAAAGAAAGGAGAAGCCTGTTTGGCTTGGATGGACGATGGGATAATGGAGATAAGGCAAACCTCAGTCTAAAGCCCAGATTGCTTTTGTCTTCATTTGTCTTGTCTTGTATCAAGGATGATGATCTTTAGACTGGGAAGAAGAGAACAAAAATGGTTAACAGGGAATTGAAACCCAAGAGCAGGAAGATTGTGTCCGACTCTGCTCAATGCATCCGAGTCAGCTGACTTAGACAAATCACCTCCCAGGGTACCATTGAGCTTGCACAGGTGAATGCTGAACCACTGTTGATGATCTGTAAGAAATCCTAGCAAATAGGAGAGGGGCTATGGGACTAGAGGTGGGCAAATATTGCCCTGATTTTCAGGAAAAGGAAAAAGTGAGTACAGCATATTGTGCTTTTATATCAATGCCTGGTAAAATTCTAAAATAAATATTGAAAGGACAAATGGGCAATCATACTTAGAAAGGAAGGTATTTACCAAGGGTAGGCTTGGAGTTAATTGGTTAGGTAAGAGCAAATTACACAAGCTAACTTTATCTCCTTTTTTTCACGAGATTATTATGCTAGACTTCAGGTGTCAGAGCCAGGGTTGGAGAACCTGTGGCCTTCTAGGTCCTCAGGTGCAACCTTTTGACTGAGCCCAAGTTTTACAGAACAAATCCTTTGATTAAGGGGATTTGTTCTGTAAGGTTTGGATTCAGTCAAAAGGCCAAACTTGAGGACCTAGAGGACCACATGTGGCCTTGAGGCTGCAGGTTTCCCATCCCTGGACTCTGAGCCACAGGTCTTGCTGGTACAAAGAGAAGTAGGCTGAATGAAGGGATAGGCCTAGTGAGGAGGGGAAAAGGCTGAATAAGGAGTGAGTAGGCTGAGGGACGAGGGGAGTAGGTCTCTGTTCAAGCAAGGAATTTTCCCACTAGCACTGACTTATCCTGTCCTTTTATTTTTTTTGCTTTTTGGAGGGCAGTAGGGGTTAAGTGACTTGCCCAAGGTCACACGGCTAGTTTTTTGTGTTAAGTGTCTGAAGCCGGATTTGAACTCAGGTACTCCTGACTCCAGGGCCGGTGCTCTATTCACTGCGCCACCTAGCCGCCCCTGTCCTGTCCTTTTAAAAGGTTTATGCTTCCTCAGCTTCTGATCAGTTCTCCTCTGCTTGCATATGGGAATCATTCTCCCTTTCCCAATCCAATGCCTGGATGAAGATGGAGCTGGCACACTTATTAAACTGGATATCATGAAGCTGGGAGGGATAACTAACATATTAGAAATTTGAAAATGATCTTGGCAAGGTTGGAATCGTGAGCCAATACTAATAGGATAAAATTTAATAGGTATAAATGGAAAGTCCTAAATTTGGGTTCAAAAAATCAATAGTAAAAGTACAGAGTAGGGTAAGGTTGCTAAAAAGCAGCTCAGATGAAAAAGGTCTAAGGGCCCAGTGGTCAGTAAATGAGTTAATGTAATATTGGACAGCCTTAACAAAAATAGTATATAGAACAAGATAGTTGAGTCAACAAACATTTATTAAGAACCTACTATGTGCCAGGGACTTTGCTAAGCACTGGGGGGTACAAAGAAAAGCAAAAAACCCCTAAGACCCAATCACCTATTGGGGGAGAAAGCATTTAAACAACATATGAATAGACTATATACAGGATAAATTGCTTAAAACCAAGAGATTAGGCACTGGCATTAAGGGGGAGGGGGTCAGGAGGGGCTTCTTGTAGAAGGTGGGATTCTAGTTTCCACTTGAAAGACACCAGGGAAGCCAGGAGATGGAGAGGAAGAGGGAGGGGATTTCAAGCATGGCCAACAGCCACTGAAAACACTAGGAGGCAGGAGATGAAGTGTTTTGTTTAATAAGCAGCAGGGCAGCCAGCATCACTGCATGGCAGATGTGGGGAGTGAGGAGGGCAGGGGGAGGGTATGAAGATCTTTGAAGGGCAAACAGGATTTTTATACTTGATTCTGGAGGTGATATTGAGGCACTAGAGCTTAATGAGTGGTGGGGAGAAGAGGAGGCTGACCTGGTCACACCTGTGCTTTAGGAAGGTCACTTTGACATTGACAGTTGAATTGAAGATGGACTGGAGTGTGGAGAGATTTGACAAATCAGTCAGTAGGGTATTGCAGCAGGTCAGCTTGAGGTGGTGTGGGCCTGGGACAGGGCGGTAGCAGAGTCAAAGGAGAAAAGGGGGTATACATATGAGATGCTACAAAGGTAGAAATGGCAGGACTTGGCAACTGTTTGGACATGGTGGGGCAGGGGAGGGAGCGGGAATGAAGAGTTGAGCATGACATTTGGGTTGTGAGCCTGGGGGACTGAGAAGATGGCGGTGCCCTTGACAGTAATAGCAAAGTCAGAAAGAGGGGAGGGCTTGGAAGGAAAGATAATGAGTTCAGTTTTGGACGTGATGAATATTTAAAATATCTACAGGATATCCAGTTTGAGATATCTGAAAGGCAGTTGGAGATTCGAGACTGGAGGTCAGCAGAGAGGTTAGGGGCTGGATAAGTAGATCTGGGAATCATCAGCATAGAGATGATAATTGAATCCATGGGAAATGATGAGATCACTAAAGGAAATAGTAGATGGGGAGAAGAAAAGAGGACCCAAGACAAAGTCCTGAACAGATTACAGCTGGAGTGTTGTGTTCAGTTATGGCTAGCGCATTTTAGGAAGGATGTTTGACAAACTGAAATGCACAGAAGGGTAACTCAGATTGGACAGGGGACTCAAAGCCATGATATGTGGAGATGGATCAAAGAAACTACAGATGTTTAGTTTGGAGAAAAGACTTGTGAGGACAAGACAACAATCTTCAAGTACCTTCTGAAGGGTGGTCACATGGGCAGAGAACTATAATGTGGAAGTAAGGCTTAGATTTTTACTGCTCAGTCCCAGAGGAAAGAATGAGGAAGATGAGGTCCAAGTTACAGGGAAGCAATTCTGGCTCCAATAAACAAAAAACAGCCCTAGCAATCAGTTGTATAAAATCGGAACTGGTTGTCTCTATATAAATGGTGATTTCTCCATCAGTGGAAACTGTCATCCACAGGCTAGAGAACCACTCCTTCAGTGATCTCACTTTTCAGGCTTGTTGTTGGGATGGTTTTCTTTCCATTAAGCCCAAATCTGCCTCTCGGTAATTTCTACCAATTGCTCCAAATCCTGTTCTTTGGGACCAACCAGAAAGAACCTAAATCCATATTCCACTTGATGCAAGAAGGATCTGTGATTTTGTCAGCTCAACTCCTGGTTGGGACCTCCCATCACCCAAGCAGATTAAAATCTCAAATCAACTCTGATGGAGTAGATAAGGCTTGTTTTTGCCTTTCTTTGGGTCTCTGGTGCTGACCACAGTGCCTTGATCATAGTAAACACTTTTAAAAAATTGTTTGTAGACTGAGCAATGGGGGTAGTTGTCAGGTGCTGAATGACTTGTCCAGAACCATAGGGCTAAAGAGTTTCGGTGGGAGAATTTGAACTCTTTTTTCTTAATTCCAAATCTAGAACTGTACCCACTATTTGACAAGTCTTCCTGTCATTTAAAAAGGGTTATAAATTGATTATTTAAATTCCAGAACATGTTATCAATATTAAAAACAAGAATAGACTGTTTACATACAAAGTCCCAGAGGAAACCTTTGTCAAAGGTTGACAAATTCACAAAAAGAAAGGGTAAGGGAAGAAAAGAGTATCCTGCTACTGAAGGAGATGGGAAGACCAGATTCTCTGACCTGGATCTGCTCCAGAGATGGGAGTTGATCCCACATCTTGAGCTTTTGTCCTGGGCACATTGTGAAGTCCATAAGGAGAAGTCAGAGAACAGGAAGTGAAGATCAAAGGGACCAAGTTTTAGAGATACACCAAAGACACAGCCACAGTCACACAGGCTGGGACACTCTTCAGATCAGTAGCATGACTTTTTTATGGACTTAAGCACATGAATGAGATGTTTCATACAACATAATTAAGTTCATATGAAACCTTTCTTGTAGGTGAAGAACATCTTTGTGCTAAAAAGAATTCTTTCATCACTTCTCTAGCTTCTGCATCCAGTTTCTTTGAAGATTCACCCACTTTGTCAGCCCTCTGCTCCTCAGTTATAGTGATGGGATCCAATATTCCTGGTTCATGTCTTTTGGGTTTTGGCTAGTGGTGGCAGCAGCATCTTTCATTTCTAGATGCTTCACATGAGTCAGTCTGTTCTTAATTTCCAGAAGTTCATCATCTTTTCTGGTAGCTGCTGGCTTGCCATTTTGGAGAATGTGTCCTGGAAGTCTTGTGATACCAGTCTCCCTTGGCTTCCTCCTTAGGCAACCTCCGTGGTTGTCTCCATCATAGCATCATCTGAGTGGAGGATGGGAGGGAAAAGGGAAGAAAGGAGTGAGACAGAGACACAGAGACAGAAAGAAAGGAAGGAGACAGGGAAGGGATGAGAAAGGTTAAAGAGATGGGAAAGTCTTTCAAACATTTGTAGACACCTCTCATTTTTCTTTTTCTTTTTGGAGGGAGGAAGGCAGGGCAATTGGGGTTAAGTGACTTGCCCAGTCACATGGCTAGTAAGTGTTAAATGTCTAAGGCCGGATTTGAACTCAGGTCCTCCTGACTCCAGGGACGCTGCTCTATTCACTGCTTCATCTAGCCACCCTACATCTCTCATCCTGCTTAAGCCTTCCCTAAACAAAACACAGGGCAGCCAGATGGTTAAGTGGATACAGCACTGGACCTGGAATAGGAAGACTCATCTTTCTGAGCTCAAATCCATCATCAGACACTTAATAGCTAGGTGACCTCGGGCAAGTCACTTCACTATTTGCCTCAGTTTCTTCATCTGTAAAATGAGCAAGCAAAGGAAATGGCAAACCACTCCAGTATTTTTGCCAAGAAAAAACCCAAATGGGGTCACAAAGAGTCAGACACAACTGAAATAACCAACCAATAGACAGCTAAACATCCCTGGTTCCTTCTCTTTGACCTGCACCTATCTAACATCCAATTGCTGTGGGAATTTAGGCAAATCACTGTGATGCTACATGGCCTTTTATGACTGAAGATTTTCTCAAGGTAAAATGATCAGTGGAAAAGTAGAAAGAATACAAGAATAGAGTCAACAGATTTAGCTTTCCCCCCACTTAATAGTATTTTGGTTTTTTTTCCCAATTATGTGTAAAGATAGTTTTCAACATTCATTTTTACAAGATTCTGAATTCCAAATTTTTCTCCCTTCCTCCCTTCCCTCCCCCTTCCCCAAGACTGCAAGCAATCTGATACAAGTTATACATGTACAGTCATGTTAAACATATTTCCATCTTAGTCATATTGTGAAAGAATCAGAACAAAAGGGAAAAACAACAGAAAAAGAGAAAATAGTGTGCTTCGATCTGCAGACTCACTCCATAGTTGTTTCTCTGTATGTGGATAACATTTTTTTCCTGTTCATTATAAAAATGTATTTACTTTTAGTTTACAACAATCATTTCCACAAGTTTTTGATTTCCCCATTTTCTACCCCCCCTCTCCACCCCTGTGGTGGCATGCAATCCAATATAGGTTCTACATATACTTTCACATTAAATATTAGTCAGGTTGTAAAGAATTATAACCAATGGAATGAACGAGGAAGAAGAAACAAAACAAAAAAGAGCAAGTAGTTTGCTTCAGTCTGCATTCAGACTCTGTAATTCTTTCTCTGGATGTGGATGTCTCTTTCTATCATGAGTCCGTTGGAGTTGTCTTATAGCACTGTATTGCTGAGAAAAGCTAAGTCTATCAAAGTTAGTCATCACAGATACAATGTGTCTGTAATGTGTACAAAGTTCTCCTTCCTGGTTCTGCTCCCCTCACTCAGCAACAGTTCATTCAAGTCTTTCCAGGTTTCTCTGAAGTTCTCCTGTTCATCACAATAGCATTCCATTACACTCATATATTACAACTTGTTCAGCCATTCCCCAGTTGATGGGCATCCCCTTGATTGTGGATAGTATTGTCTATCATGAGTCTTTTGGAACTCAGACTTAGTTTTTAGTTGTAACTTTGTAGTCAACTAGCTGAGTGACCTTAGGTAGCTTGCTTCATCTAGCCAACCTCCCATTGTCTCATCTGTAAAACGAGGGAGTGGGGCTGGATGACCTCTTAAGTCCCTTCCAGTCCTGACATTCTATATTTGGATTCTAGGATTTAAGCTAGAAGGGAACTTAAATGGCCATTTAGTCTAGGCCCCTCATTTTACAGAAGAAACCGGCTTGGAGCATTTCACTGACTTAGCTGTCGTCACACTGAGAGTTAAATGGCAGAGGGGAGATTTGAACTCATCTTCAGACTCCAAGCCCATAACTCTTTCCACTCTATGCTGCCTCTGGGCTTAGAAAACTGACCAGGTTCCTAATTTTTTTTTATTTTTTGGAGGCAGTCAGTGTTAAGTCACTTGCCCAGGGTCACATGACTAGTAAATGTCTGAGTCAAATTTGAACTCAGGTTTTCCTGACTCTAGGGCTTTATTCACTATGCCACTTAGCTGCCCGAGAGCCCTAATTTTGAGGGCAGCCTCCATTACCCTCACCCCAAGCTTGTTGGTCCCAAAGTCACCCACAACTGCCTAGCACTCCAGTCACCCCTCAGAACTAAGTTCCTAAATGCATCAGGTGAGCCATGGGCAATCCTGGCATTTTTTTAGAAAGCCTGCACAGAAGTGGATAAAAGCATTGGAAATGGAGTTGGGAATTGCTAAATCAGATAGCCTTTTCTTGGTCCTAATCATTTAAAACTTCTTTCCCACACTGTTCACTACTGCCCCTCCTGGGTATTTTTCCTTGGCTTTTCTATCTGATGGTTCTTCCTCAGTGGCCTTTACCTCATCATCGACTATTTGCCCCCAACTCCCCCTGGGTATCCCCCTAGGCTCTGTGCTGAGCCCTCAGCTTTTCTCAGTTGACACCTTCTCCCTAGGTGATCTCATCACCTCTCATGTGTTCAATCATCAGCTCTATCTCCTCAGCTCTAGTCTCCTGTGGCCAACTACAGGAGACTCACTGTGATACCATCTCAGGATGCTTAATCCAAAAATGTCATTGGAGAGGAATAGTGATAATAATACTTGAACAGCTGAAATAGTTCAACATTTATTAAGTATCCACTATGTACCAAGCGCTCTGCTAAGATATCATCCATTTTCTACAAATGCAGAAACTCAGGCTCCTAGAGATTGACTTCCTGTCAGTTAACGAGTCCTTTTTTTGAGGAGAAACCTACAAATCTCCAGTTTACCTGAATCATTCCTTTGTCCCCTCCAATCTGCTTGACGCTTGATCCTTGAATAAACAGATTTTTTTTAAAAGGCACAATCAATGACACATCACACAGTCATGAATTCAGAGCTGTAAATGAGTTCAGAAGTCTAGTCCAAGCCCATTTTATATGATGAGGAAACTGAGGCTGAGAGAGGTGACATGATCTGACATCACATGGGAAATTAGGAAGTGAGACTTGAGCCTAGGCCCTTTTATCCCAAATCCATTGCACTTTCTACTTACCATGAAGTCTTTCTTCTGGCTCAACCTTATTCCTATTGCCTTTCCTGTAAAACTGTCCCAATTTCTTTATAATTCTCATATCTCTAACTTCTAACATTATAACATTCTATTGCACTTAATGTACGAGTTTGTTTAGTTTTTCTCTAGCTACTAACCATTTAAGTTGCTTCCAATGTTTTTTTGTTTTGGATTTATAATAAATACTGCTGTAAATATCTTCAGACAGAGAGTACTTTTAAAAAGCCTCTCATAAGGTATATTAATAGTAATGGGATTACTGGTTAAACATATAATTACCTTAGTAACTATCGTAGGCGTACTGACAGATTGCTCTCTAAAACGATTTCAGTTTGCAATTCTACCAGCAATGTGTGAGTATCCCTGTATCTCCACAATGCCTTCAGCATTGAGTTGTCAGTTTCTTTGGTTTACATTTGTTCATTTAGTGCATGTGAAATTTTACCAAAGTTGTTTCAATTAGGTCAAATTTCCTTTATTTGAGAGGTTAACACTTCCAAATTTCATTGATGCCATTTATTTTAAAAGTCATTTCTTGATAACCCCACCCCCACCTCCCAACAAACTCTTCCTTAGAACAAAGAAAAAGATAAGCAAAACCAAATAGCATATATAAGTCTACATTTTTATCCCCCTTTCCCTTACCCCCCCCCCCCCCCCCCCCCCCCCCCCGGCTTTTTCTTAAATCAAAGAGCAATGTGTTTCTTTGTGTTTTCCAGGATTAAACCGGTTAGGTTAACATGTTTTCAAGTGATTATTTGCAAGGAGGGTGTCCCTTTTTTGGTAAATTGTTGTGTCTTTCAGCTGATTTTTTAGGTGATGATCAGGTAGCGCTGGCAAGAAGTCAGGGAGGAAAGGGAGGAGAAAAGGTGTAATGGACGTGGAAGGTTAGCTGCCTCTCAGCTCTGGCCTCCACTTCAAGCCCTAAACTCAGTGACTACACTATAGTATAGACACACAAGAGCACCACTAAGGAAAGAACAACAGACCATAAACCAGAAGACCTATCTTCGTAGTTGGTTTCTCATCTTTAAAATGGAGAATAGTATCTGACCTGGCTCTTGTTCTGACTGCAGTCAGTAACCTAAATGTTCTAAGGACTCACCCGGCCAATAATCCCGGCTAATAATTCTTCCCATCTGCCCTGGAGAACTCAACTCTCCGTATCCTGGGTTGTTAAATCCCAAGTTCATTTGTAAGGAGGCCATCTGGACAAACTCTGGTATGGGTGACTTCCTCCCCACCACAATCAGCTTTCAGATTGTTGTGAGATGACAGCTTTCCTCCTCCTGCTATGACCCACATTCTCCTCTGGACAGCCAGATGAGAGGCAAGAGCCAAGGCAGTCAGGCACTGGTTGGGAGGAACCCCTATGGAGAGTCAACCTTATAAAAGGTGACTGAGGTGAAGGAAGCCTCTTTCTCCCAACAAATGGGGGATTTGCTAACATACAGTTATTAGAAGTGGGTCACTTTGGAGCCCCTGAAATCAGCCATTGGGAGATCTGAACTTCTGGAGCTCTGCAGTGTGATCTGGTGACCCTCACTCACTACAGGGTTGAAAGAAGACAGGAGTCAGGACTACCCTGCACACAGCTGACCAGTCTGAGCCTTTATTAGAACAGGGCTTCAAACCCTACTGGCAGGGAAGCGGGATCTATATACACAAAGAAATGGCCTTCAGATACATCTTCAGGTTATTAAGCAGGAAAAAACCCTGAAACAACCACCCACTCAACAACTATTTGAAAAAGAAGGCTGGTTTTTTAAGTGCCAACAGTATTAGCCACTGGAGGCCGTGAAAGTCATACAGGGAAATTAATAGCAAACCAGAAATGCCATTACTCATTTGGGGGCCATCTATCTCTCCTAAAGTGAGACGCACAATTTACATCCTTTGGGGAAGCTTATACTAAAATCTTTATTCCCCAGGCCCAGAGATTATATTACCACCACTGTTACCATTTCCTGTTCTCCATTATCACATAGGGGGTTCCCCCAAAGCCTAGAGAAGCCAAGCCTGCGAAATGGGCTAGGAACAGGTTCAGGGATCTTTGCTGTTTCCGGGACCTCTCCTCCTCCTGCTGACAAAATCAGGGGTTTGCTTCATCTCTTGTCAATGAAAACATTTGACAACTTGGGGTGGAAGGGGTGGAAAGGAAGAGGGGATGAAAGGTGACGGATGGCTGGGCCACACTAGGAGTACTATGTGTGTGGACCAGACTCTCACAAAGTCAAGCAGAAAGGCCGGGCAAGAGCAACTTTTGGAAACAGCTAAAATGGAGAGGGAAGACCTGGTGACTGGTTTGTTTGGGTCCTATGTTCTATAGTTTAGCAACCCCCAGCCCAGGGTAACCACCGTTCCTTTAGCTCCAGAGCTATCACGGACCTGGATTTCCCAGACTTTCATACAGACAGGCAAAATTAAATACTCTAGGTAGGGGTTTGTGCTGTGAAGGCTCCTTCTTACCAAGGCCATGCAAGTGAAGACACCTGTCTAAATGTCACTGGGACAGATTTCTTTACCTCTACGGGCTACGAGAAAAGCATCCCCAAAACCTCAAAGCACTCTAGAAATGTGGGTGACTGATCCCCCTTTGTGATTGAGCCAGGCACTAGCATGTGTAAGGAGTGGCTACCGTGACACCTATGGGCATTTTTTTTTAGAAGGGGAAGGCAGGGCAATTGGGGTTAAGTGGCTTGCCCAAGGTCACATGGCTGATAAGTATTAAGTGTGTGAGGTCGGATTTGAACTCAGGTCCTCCTGACTGCAAGGCTGGTGCTCTATTCATTGTGCCACCTAGCTGCCCCTGGGCATTTCTTAATATCCTTCAGGAAACAGGAGCATTTAACAAACTGGAATCATATATGGCACTGGAACAATGATGTCAGCAGATTCCATTTCAATGAGTTTTGATTTCCAAGCCAAAAGACACCCTCCCTAATGAGTCGTTCCCCTTAGTTTGCCAACCACGGGGAGATTGACCAAAAGAAAGGGGCAGTGGCAGGCCTGAGTAACCCCAGGCCTTTCTGCTGAAGACCCTGAGCAAGAAGCCCAGGGCCTTTGCCAGTTTTATTTATCACCTTATAGCTGCTTGGTTCCCAACAGGAGAAAGGGATCTGGTTGCTGACAAATTCCTGGTTTGTCATTTTCATGGTGTGGAGTAAACCTCCCCCAAAACACAGAGTAGAAAAACAAAATCTAAGTCACCGGCTTCTCAGAAGCCTCTATGGATTGTATCCTTGTCCACATCACAGCTCCAGCTTTGATTTATGGTGTTCATGCTCCCAAGAAAAGACAGCAATAAATTCCATCTACACAGCTCTTGTCAAAAGGCATCTATTCAGCTTTTCATAGAAAATGACTCAGAGAAACAGTGACAGAAAATATCATACAAGCCAGTTACTGAATCAAAAAATACAACAAAACAAAAAGCTAACATTTCGTTCAAATTTCCTATCCCCACCTTCTGCCCATGTTGGGAAATACATACTAACACAATGCCGGTCCCTTTCTTTGAGAAATAACCCAG
>CM053596.1:53037583-53069523 GCA_028646575.1 Pseudocheirus occidentalis
AGGCATCTATTCAGCTTTTCATAGAAAATGACTCAGAGAAACAGTG
Organism: Pseudocheirus occidentalis; assembly: GCA_028646575.1. Classification (NCBI taxonomy): domain Eukaryota; kingdom Metazoa; phylum Chordata; class Mammalia; order Diprotodontia; family Pseudocheiridae; genus Pseudocheirus; species Pseudocheirus occidentalis. Next base: position 53,037,630 of record CM053596.1, read on the forward strand.
ACAGAAAATATCATACAAGCCAGTTACTGAATCAAAAAATACAACAAAACAAAAAGCTAACATTTCGTTCAAATTTCCTATCCCCACCTTCTGCCCATGTTGGGAAATACATACTAACACAATGCCGGTCCCTTTCTTTGAGAAATAACCCAGGAAATTCAGAGTAAGGTTTCCGGAGGTAAGTGGAGGTTGCCTGTCACCCTGGTCAGGACGGGATAAATGTCACCTTGGAAATACGGCCATCTTAGAAAGCAAATTCATCCTTCACCTTTGGCTAGTAACGGTCTTCGTTGGAAGGGAGAACACAGGGCCCAATGCCATTCAATTAAATCCCGTTTTTGCAAACCAAGGTCTCAAGGTCAAATAACTCTTGAGTCTTCCACTTCAGAGCTTCATTGGATTTCTCCCATATAAAGTCTTTTGTCACTGGAGGCAGAGAGAACTGCGGGGGAGCGGGAACAAAGGACAAGACAACAGGAAGTTAAAAGTCAGGAAGAATGCAGGGGCTTACAAGAGCCAATTCTTATCTAAAAGTAATTTAGACTTGGCTTCCACTCTCCTCCCTTTCATGTAAGTGATTCACAGGATATTTTGCCTAACTTAAAAAAAAATTGCATCTCTAATGTTATTTCATATTCCAAGTTGCAGGCTGGCCCCCAGATGAACTCAGGGAAGTGATATTTTGTGAAAGGAAGAATAAAACTCTCCCCACACTAACCCAGTTTCTTCAAAGTGACCTCTGTGATTGTTTAGTCACAGAATAGATGGGTTCTGCCTAACTTTCCAGTCCCACAATTCTGAGGACTAATGTGCTGGAACAAGCTGTAAACAATTATCAAGTTACAACTGCTTCTATCCCTTTCTTGGGGTGCCAGCACTCCAGGAGGAAGGGAAGAGAAGGGTTTCTAACATATGTGCGGCAATGCATGGTCAAAAACCAAACATATGCAAATCTATGTGTTAATCAATCAGTGGAAAAATTAGATATTTTCTTAATACAATATAAGGTCCTTTATATAAGTGAACTAGCCAAAGAAAGTTGAAATGTAACTTTCATTGAATTAGATATTAAGAGATTCCCCCAGAGCAAAATAAATCTATGAAACATAGATTAAACCTAATGAACTCAAGTTACTTTGGACACAGAACCCAACATAAGCTTCCTGAGAGCAGGGAGCATTTTATATTTGTACTGGTGGCCCTGGCATCCAGCACCGGCCTGGCACAGAGGCAGGCATTTAATGGTTTGCTAGGTGACTGAGGCCACTAAATCTCTTGGAGCTCCAAGCTTTTCATGGTCATGATATGGGCTGAATAGGACAAAGAGGGAGCTGCTCCTTGCCACATCCTTCTGCCATTCCCTTGCCCCCCAATCCCATTAGATATAGTAGTGGTTTTCAGTGGCACCTATATGGAGTGTTTCCAAGGAAACAGATTCCACAGTATTGTAAACCTCAGAGTGGGAACACAGTCCTTAGTCCCTGTACCCACATGAAGCTGAGGTGAACATTAAGTGGCCTAGTCACTCTTAAGGGAGATGGGAGCTACTCCCCTCTCTGCCAGAGAATGCGGACACTTACTGATGGGTTCATCTGGGTGGAAGGCCACTTCATTGACTGAGCCAGCATGGCCAGGCAGCTTGTAAAGGATCCTCCTGCTTGTGGTATCCCACACATATACAAACCTGCAAGAAAGCAGAGAAAGTAAGTCTTAGGCCCAGAAAGGTGAAGAGAGAGAACTGGGCAAAGCAGGAAACAGGAATGCCCCTCCAGCTTTTACCCCAAACATAAGCAGCAATTTTCTTTTCTTTTTTGTTTTGGTTTTTTTGCTTTTTTGTGGGGGGAAAGGCAGGGCAATTGGGGTTAAGTGATTTGCCCAAGGTCACACGGCTAGTAAGTGTTAAGTGTCTGAGGCTGGATTTGAACTCAGGTCCTCCTGACTCCAGGATCGGGGCTCTATTCACTGTGCTACCTAGCACCCAAGCAGCAATCTTCAATGAACATTATCCCAAATGAAAAAACAAAACAAAATGTAGTGAGAGAGGACACACATTCCGCCCCCCCAAGCAAGCCAATGTCACCTGGCTTATTGTTAACCTTCAACTAGGCTGGAATGTCTTGGAAGTAAATACAGCTGCTTGACATACAAGTTAAATTGCAGACTCAGGTAAAACATGCTCAAATATAATTCCATCCCTGGATTTGAGCGAGGGACAGGGCATCTGTTCTTTGCAAATATTTGTTTGAGTTAAATGTTACTAGATTCTATAGGTAACTAGAGTATTAGAAACTGAATGAGCCTGAAAGATAATCTGACCCCTTAATTTTATGGAAATTAGAGCTCAGAAAAGGTAAGCCTTGCCCCTGGTCACACAATTAAGTAACAATGGCCGAGATGAGATCTTGGGCTCCTCTCTTTCCACACTAATGCTCTGTTCCCCAACTCTCTGTCCCTGAACTCCCTCTGCCCCCAATATATACTTGCTTTTTTTCCCAAGGACACATGACACCCTCAGGTGGACACTGTGCAAAGTTCCAGTGGTAAGTAAAAGTCAAAGGTAAATTAAAGGTCACAGGCATGTTAGTTTTGCTGTGTTCCATAGCCACCCTTGATCCTGACAGCCAGTTGCCAATGGACACCACCTGCCACAAAGGTAAGAGAGGGAAAGCACATGGCCAGGGCATAGCAGCTCATCCCCATTACTGAAGAAACAACTCAGAACACAAGACCTACTGATGGGGAGTCACCTTCACAGGCAAAGGACAGTATCTCGGTGGTTGGGCTTGTGGGTGCTGCTGCTATCATCTGAAACAGTCACTGATAATTTGCTGGCCTGAGTCATCAAGCCTCTGAGCAGGGAGTATCTCAACACATTTAATGAAGCCCAGGAAATTCCAAGTGCACCAATCAAGAGGTAAAAACAGTATCTCTGCCCTTTCTTTCATTATGAATCAAAGCAATAACCACGCTGAGGCTGACTGTTTCTCATGTTATCTGGGCACTTCTCTGATGAAGCCACTTGGCTGATTTGGGTGTGGGAGGCTAATGAGCTGTTGGATGGGTGGTGGGTTTGGCAGAGGCCACATGCAAGCAGCAGGATTAGGCTTCATGCTCTACTGATCAAAGACTCTTGCTTCTTAGGAATCCTGCAGCCCTGGGGCAATCTGGTGAAGACTATGGCCCCCTAAATGTTTTTAAATGCACAACATAAAATATATGGGATTACAAACAGTTATATTCAACAACAGTGATCAAATTATAAAAAAATAAAAAGTTCATGGACTCCCCAGTTTACCTCCCCTGGTGTAGAGGGTCACTGAGCGCTTCGGATGCCTTTGCCTTAACTACCTCAAAGGAGTTCTGATTTGTGAATGCTGCCTGTGTGCTGAACTAGAGAATACTCAGGGATAGGGATGGTAAGAGAGGCCCACGGAGCTGAGCCCACCTTTTCTAACATAGCTGAACTCAGTGGTGTCTCTTTGTGCACCTCCTCAAAGCAGACTTTCCAGTATCAGGCTGCATCCTGAGGGATGCCATCACCTTCTAAAAGTCCCTTCCTTCAAGTATTCCAGGTCTCCTCTCTCCTCCCCTCAAACAACTCATGTTTTACATGAAGGAAAGAACAAAGAGGCATCATATTCTTGGGGCAGTGCAAAAATAACCCAAAGGCAATGCTAATAAATTAGATCTTAATTACAATATACAGATGTGTATTATTAGCACCCCTCCCCCCCAAAACCCAACAAAAACGGATTAAATGTCCAGTCAACACTTCACAAAAGAACAATAAACTAGCTTTTATAGAGCACCTATTACAGGCTACACTGGGCTAAGTGCTTTAATAAATATCTCACTTGATCCTAATAACCCTGGAAGGTAAGTGCTATTATTATTCCCATTTTAGTTGGGAAACTGAGGCAGAGGTCAAGTGACTTTCCCAAGAACTCACAGCTAATAAGTTTCTAAGACCAAATTTGAACTCAGATCTTCCTGACTCCAGGCCTATTACCCAGGGCACTACGGTGCTGCCCAGCTGCATCAATGTCCATTTTGCTTAAAAAAAAAAAAAAAATTCAAGCTCCAGTCCAGCCTCCACACCACTGACTGTATAAGATACTGTGTTATGTCCTTATGCTATGTGGAGAGCTCTGACCAGGATGGAAGAGGAGCAGAGCCCTGGGGTGGCACCTTTTCTCTGCTCTTAGCTCATAAACCCCTGTGATTTCACTTCCCTTCTGGGCCTCTGTAAAATGAGTTGTTTGGAGATGATCTCGAAGGTGTTTTGTGGTTGTAAATCTAGTGAGCAACTCTAAGAAACTGAGAAGAATCATTTGGGAAGGAAGATTTCCTGAATGAAAGACCAAATATAAGCCAGGGCCAGTCATGTTGCTTTCTGCAATGGCTCCATCTTTAGAGCACATGAAAGCCAACAGGAACCTCAGCCCTTGTAGGATTTACATGAAGGATTCTCAAAAGGTGGCTGTCAATTAGGTGCTAAATTTAGACAACTTCCTTGTCAGTTCCTTGCTTTGGCACGGAAACCTGTGGCAGGAACACTGCTCCTTCTGTCATCCTTCAGTTTTTGTGACAAAGTATTAAAGCATATTTGGTGCTGTCACAGTGTCCAGGAAAATCCCTGCTAGTGACCAGCTGGACAGAGGTGGGGCTATCCTGAGACCACTACTTGGCAATAACAGGACAATTCAAAGCAACTGAAGGAGGGAAAAAATGGGAGCTCAGAGGAACCTGTGATTTGAAGGAAAGCTTATGCAAATACAAATGCTATCTAGTTAAATAAAAAGGTCGGTAATCTGCTGAACAAGAATTTGGGACGTGATCATTACAAGAATAATCAAAGCCATTTTCATTCAATAAGAATCAGATTTGGCTTCAGTTTGTGGGCAGCATCTCTGTAAGTTTGGTAACTACCTGGAACCCAAGCTCAGAAAAGCCTGGACCCCCCCCAGCTCACTAATCGGTCTAACAAAGGGCTTCAAGGGGGGAGGAGAGGGGATAGACATTAAGGAAATTGGTGTCCAGGACCAAGGGAGGCGATGTCTGAGGAACTGTGTTTAGTCCTGGGTCTGCCATTTAGGATGGACAAGGACAGACAAGGGAGGGGAGGAAGGGAACGCAGACCATGTCATGAGGACCAGGTGAAGGACGAGAGGGTGTTTAAGCTAGCAGCTGTCAAAGATCTAAAGCGCTGTCATGGGGAAAAGAGGTTAGAGCCCCAAGAGACAGAACTAGAAGCAGTGTGCTGGAGATGGAGAGAGGGAGGCTGGAGCTTGTATAAGAAAACACGTAGAACTGCTGCTCTGGGACCACCCACCCACTAGAGGTCTCTAAGCGAAGACCAGATAAGCCCACGGTAAGGACATCATGGAGGGTATTCTCAGCCTGGCCCAGGATGAGTTGTTTGGAGATGATGGCTACTGGAGTCCCTGTCAGCACTAAGGTTCTGAGACACTTGTCCTCTACATCTCAGGGGAATTGTCAAGGAAGAAAAACAAACATCTGTAATTTCAAGTAGGTACACTGTCGAGGCTAGAAGAGAGCCCTTACTTCCCATGAGGTAGACTGCCCAAGGATCTATAGCAGTGGTTCTCAACCTTCCTAATGCCGCGACCCTTTAATACAGTTCCTCATGTTGTGGTGACTCCCAACCATAAAATTATTTTCATTGCCACTTCATAACTGTAATTTTGCTATTATTATGAATCATAATGTGTAATCATAATCTGATATGCAGGATATATTTTCATTGTTACAAACTGAACATAACCCATGGGTTAAGAACCGCTGATCTATAGCATGCAAGGCCAACAGGCATTCTGGCTTCCCTGCAGCACTGGCTTAATTGAATGACTCTTGAGGTCTCTGAGAGCAGTGGAGGAGATACAGGGTTGGGGGCCTGAGCTACCTCCTCCTCTCCTGCAGCCAGGAGGATGGATTGGGGGAGGAAGGGGGACTTTGTCAAGGTCTAACAGGACAGGACAACATCTTTGTTGGAGCAACTATAGGACAAGGACCTCAAAGGAGGCCAAGACCACCTGTCTCAGCTCATACCTGACCTGCTGCCCCACTTCAAAAGGGCACCAGCAGCACAGGTCACCGGGGGCTGCCCCATTCCTTTCTCTCTCCACTGCAGAATGGGATCTTTATTTAATCTCCGACCTCCATTCCAGATGCAGATCACTGCTAAAGACTAAAAGTACATCTAACACAAACTCACCTTCCCTTCTCACAGAAGAGCAACCTTGATCTGTTTTACCTGGACTCTAATTCCAGTGAAACATCTGAGGGCACTCATGTCAAGGTTTATGCACTCATCAAGGAAAGCTTCCAACTGCCTTTTCACCCCCTAGCCCTCAGCCCATTTGGAGGAGGCCTGGCCAGAAGGGACCTTGATGAAGCCTGGCACCCATCAGCTCAAAATTCCACCCCAAGAGTAAAGAAAAGGTATTTTTGTGAATCAAACTTAAAGCTTCCAAGCTGTGTAGGATCTCACTTTCTGACCACTGTGATCATTCCATGTCCCCTCTGGCTCTGTCCCCGAGCTAACTGTATTAAACATGAGCCAACCCCTGCCCAGATGCATCATTCCTTTCATCTTACATCTCAATAATTCTTACCTGTCGGCTGATCCGGCTGCAATTTTGCTTCCGTCAGGTGACCAGGAACACCTCAGGAGATTCTACAACAATGAGCAAAGAGTGTCCATTGAAAAGAACAGCATTTTCAAATGCTCACCAAGCAAAGGATGGCAGAGCTGCAAGGGGCTTTAGGGGTCATTTAATCCAACCCCCTCATTTTACAGAGGAAGAAGCTGAGATCCAGAGGACAAGGGGATGGGCCCAGGATGCAGACCCTAACCTCAAAGCCAAGTCTTCTGACTTTGGATTCCATGTTCTTCTTCCCATACCATGCTTCTGCTTCACTGGCGGGCTTTAAGTAAATCAGACCTTCCCTGGCTCCCCACACCAAGGCCTGGCAGGTCAGTCACTGATGGTGGCTCTTTGGCAGCTGTACCCTCTGCCCAGCGGCAAGCCCCAGGCTGGTGTGGAAAGCTGGGTCTGGCAGGCAGGCCCAACCCCAGGCACATTGTAAGGCACCATGATTTCTTTGGCATCTTCCTTTCTTTCTCTGCCTCTTCCTGTGCCCAAGGCCTTCATCAATTAAACAACCCCTATTTCCTAAGCAACTCAAGGATGTTCAGACAAGAGAAAGTAAAACAAGATCCCTGTATTTAGAGGGTTCATAGTCTAGTAGAGGGAAAAGTAAAATGTATACAGCTAAAAAAAATAACAAACTCACAGCATATAAGCATCCTTGGCTTGAAAATGAGATCACTGAGAACCTTTAAATATCACAAGTTACATTTTAATTGTTTTCCCGAGGAAGATGATCAGCAATTATGACTTGTATTTTGTGACCTAAAACACCAATGTGTTACTATTTCATAACTCATATATAATAAAATATAAAAAATGCCTAATTCACACATAACTAATTAGAGTTCTATCTGGCAGAGAAATAGTGTTGCTGGGCCTGCAAATAGAAAATCCTTTTGTTCCATTCATCTTGGTCCTTATTAAAACTTTTTCTTTCTCTTTAAAAAACAAAAATCTGTGAGGTGATTTACAAAACAAACCTGAGTCCCAGTGAACTCCCAGAGCAAGTACGTTATTTTTGAAGACTCTAGGAACCTGACTCCTCTGAACTAATTCTCCCTGGGAACTGAAAAGTTTAAGGGCTCTTTTTGCTTCCTTCTCACTAAGTACATGGTAACAGAAGCTGGGGAAAAGAAGGCTTAAATGGGCTAAGGCTGAGATCTCTGCTGACAACAGAGAGCATCACAGTCCTAGGCAGAGCTGGTCTGGCCATCAGGCCCTCTGCGTTCTTGTTCTGGGATGCAAGCAGAATTGGGTCATCAGCTGGGGAGCCATCTCAGAAGAGGCAAGAGAGACTCCATAATGGGCCTCCCGTCCATTATTTCTCCTTAAGAGGAAGAAAGGAAGAAGTCACAGATCAAAGAATTTCAGCTGGAAGAGCAATCCAGAGATACTGAATTCTGATCGATACCTGAACAAGAATTAACTTTTATTAAAAGCACTTGCCATGTGCTAAATGGCAGGGCCACAAAGACAAAATACAAATCCGTGTCTGCCCTTGAGAAGCTTACATTTGACAACGTCTCTCAATGGCGACTCTGCCCTGCTGTCTCCCGAGGTGAACCGTGTCATTTTAGACAGCTCTATTTATGGCAAAGTTTTTCTTTGCTTCAAATCCAAAGCTGCTTCTCTGAAACTTCCATTCATTGGTCTTTGTTCTCTGGGATGAAACAGAATGAGTCTCATCTCTGTTCCACGTGACAGCTCTTCAGATATATGAAGCTGCTTATATATTTGTCTTACCTAAGCCTTTTCCAAGCCAAATACCCCTGATTCCTTCATCCTGACCTTCATCTGTTGAGGTATGGCAGGGAGAGAATCCACTTCCCAGAATGCATTGCTATGCTTCCTACAGGATCTTTCTTTTTCTCTGACAATGAAGTTTCTGATAATAACACAGCAATGGATGTCTATTAACATTAACAGAGCCATTATCACAAAGTACAAGTTCATGGTCATATTAAACTTACCTTCTCAAAGTTATGTACATTTCCCTGAAATATCTTCACACACCTCTCTTTGGGGGCAAAAGGCCGGACATCCCAGATCCGAACTGCAAAGAAACAAGCACAGCAGTCAAAGACCACATGTGGAGAGAAGATCAGAGTCAACTTTCCTGCCACCGGAGCAAAGACTCTGCCTTCTCTGAGTAACAGAAGAGCAGGACAGTAGAGAATATCTCCTAGTAGTACCTGCTTAGGTTCTTCTGACAATCTGAAATGGAAGAGAAAGTGTTCGGCCCTCATTAAATGGACCAAGGGAGCCACATACAATTCAGGGTCAAATCTTAAGTCTTTAATGCTTTTCCTCAGTAAGACCAAAAGAAGAACACAAACTAAACCAACCCTTCTCAATTCACTAATCACTGGCATTTTGAACAGGTAGAGCCCACCTGAGTATTTCAGGATCAACAGCAGTCACCTAATGTGTATTCCCCAAGATCTACATGCCTAACTCAGTTTATTCTCCCCTTCTCTCAGAGGTAATTTAATATAGCACAGGGGTACTAGAATGAACAAACCCAAACAGATCATTCTACCCAGAGTTACTACAAGTGTCCCCTCCAATGGGGCCCTATTCTATAAGAGTTTGGGTACTCCTGTTATTTTCTCTCTACCTTTTCTACCCAGATACCCCAACTCCAATTTTAAAGAAAGAATATGTAATACACACATGCATGGGTGTGTCTACATACAAGTACAAGTGTGCATCTACATCTGTATATATCTTTGCGTTATTAGAGTCCATAAAAGTCATGAGTCTGACCCTTTTTTATTCTGCAGATGAGAAAACTGAAGCTCAGAAAAGATGCTCTGCCTATGATGAGCATGACTCAGTCAGTGGCAGAGCCAGGACCAGAGGCCAGGCCTCCCACCACCAAGCCCAGTGTCCTGTGTGCAGACACCACCCTCTTACTGGGTGTCTCCCTCTGCATTCAGTATCTGCAGCCGGGCCTTGCTCCCCCAAGCAGACCCACAAGGATCTGCTTCTCCTCCTAATAACTCCATCTCCCTCTGCGACTCCTGGAACTGCACTTCAAACAAGGATGATTACAGCTCATCAGTTCAGGCTAAATTAGATGCAATCTCCAAATTATTCTCATTCTCTGCTTCCTCCCTTGCTTCTCGCTCCTTTTTTTTTCTATCTGGCACTAATTAACTTTGTTTTAGTCCATATGTGTAGCTTAATTTCCATGGCTTCAATGATTGATTTCCAATAGTACTATTGGTCTGCTCTTCATACAGACTGGGGACACACACTCAGGACAAAAGACATCACCCAAACACTCACATTTACTGAACTGTACAAAGCTACAAGTAAGGCTCCTGTGCCCCTGCTCTTCAGAAGAAAACTCTCAGGAAAACCCATGTATAGATGTATAGATCTGCACAGCAGGGATGCCGGAATGGGGAAGGCCAAAGGGCTTGAAGACTCACAAGCGAAGAAGGCAATTTTATATTTCCCTGCAGAATCCGTGAATATTCCTAGGCAACCTGAAAATTGGTTTTAGCCATGTGGTCCAGAAAACCCTCAAAAGATACAAAAAAAGTCCCTGCCCTGCGGAGAGCCAGCAGACCTTGGTCCTAGTGCTGATAATGTCAAGAATGAGCTGTGAAGCCTTGAGCAAGGGTTAACTTCCCTTTAACTCAATTTCTATATCTGCACGGTGGGGAAAATAACACCTGGCCTAGCCTTCCCTGACGAGGGCACACAATCCCACAAACATTTATTAAATGCATATCATGTGCTGAGGTTACAAAGATGAAAAACAACACCTTCTCTGCCCTCGACACACATACAAGCTGATGGGGAGAAAGAAGAGACAGGAAGTGATGAGGATCAAATGAGCTAACCTTTGTGAAAGTGTTCTGAAAATTTACAAACAAAAGCAAGGGATATTTTGTTACAAGAATGGTCCCATACCATTGTACAAATGATTGGGGTGTACACTTTATTCAAGCCAATGCTGCATTTGGCTAGTAAAAAATCTACCCAAGGTAGGAACCAAATGACTATATCCTCTAACTCAAAAATTCCAGATAACCTAGTCTACCATCTAAGGCGATCCTAGCTTATTCTAGAAGAAAAATCAACATAAAATAAAATACAGATGACTAGGATTAAGAATAAAATCCGATTTGGAATATCTGACATTTAAGATGATAATGTTCAATGTCAAGTCACTGAAACTCAGAACATCCTTTAAGTTTGAAACACCCAAGCACGGAACTGTGTGTCCAAAGGGGAAACCTGTGCCCTGGACCTGTCCCTGGCTCCCACCTCTACATTATACACACTCCCATAGCCTTTCTCTAACATGGCAATCACATTTCTACCCTCCCAAGTGAGAGGCTGGTTAAGGGGAGTAATAACACCCAGGAAACTGAACATACAAGTTGAGAAATTTAGTACATTCTTCATTATTTGAAAATGACTCTCTAAAGAGATTTCAGAGGCTGTCTCTGACCACACCCTAGGGAGGGTGGGGTCTTTCTGATGATGTTTCTACCATTAGATCACTCATCAATGGTACTTCTAGGATGGCGAAATTCCCAGTGTGCCCTCGTCCCCAGGGGTACCTGTGTTGTCCATTGCATTGGAGAGCAGGTAAGACCCTTCAGAACTTAGACTCAAGCCGGTCACAGAATCTGCATGGCCCCTCATGGTGTATGTCAGCTTGTTCTGGCGCAAGTCCCAGACCTGGGTAGGGACAAAAGTATTACTAAAGTATACTTACAATGCTTTGTAACATGAGAAATCAGCCTGTAGGGCCAGCAGTGAGATAATGGCCAGATAAAACTGTGGTATACTGATCAAACAGATTACAATGAGGTCCCAAAATTATAAATACAATGTGAAAATTATCTTTATATACTTTGAAATAATATATAGACATACTTTCAAATATTTATATGAAATGCCACAAAGAAAACTGAAGTAAAACATACACATTAAACACGACTATTTAAAAAAGGCAACAAAACTTTACTAGCAAATAGAAGAAAAAGAGTTCACAAAGGATCACAGAAAAGTTGTGATTATTTCCAAAGGGCAATGGAGAGGTGACACGGTAGGTGTGAACGGACTTTTACTAAATACGTATACTTCTATATGTAGGTGTGTGTGTGTACAATATTGTGCACAAGTAGGTACATCACCAGGGAGAATGACAACAGGAAAGGGGAGCAGACTAGTCATGTGGCAAGAGGGAAGAATTACTGAGAGACTGCCCTCATACTCCAATGTGTACTGTGTGATATCAAAAGATCGAGCAAGCCCCACCACAACGAGTGGACCTGCTGTGGAGGAATGACAAGAGGCCACAGAGGCCTCCTGTGACAGGATGGTAGCAGAGGCCAGGGAGCTGCTGACATACTTGACAGAGCAGCACGTGGAAGAGACCACAGATCTATCAAAGTACTGAATGATTGTTAGCATTAGTTTTTTATTTTTTCCTTTGCTCAAAAGTAAAGAGTTTGAATTTTGTTTTTATTTGGAATTTTAGCCCAATTTCATTTTCTTATTCAATACTATCAACAATATTAAATTACTTCTATTTTCCAAAACTCAAGTTGAAACACAGAAATGCAGAGATAGAGGCACACTCTCCTTGGGAATCAGTTTCTTTGAAATGCTCTCTTGGTGGCTAGATAGCGCTGCTTTTTAATCTGGAGTTAGGGCTAACATTTATCTTAAATAAAGAGTGAAACATTGCTCCGTCTGCTGAGTAGGGAAAAGCAGAGCAGCAGTTTCACTGGCCTTGGGACTGAGTTAAGTGCCAGCAATCAAGCCCATCCGGAAGGCAAACAACTCCTCTTTCCCCATCTTCCTCTGCAGAGCCCAATATACTTTATTAAGAATTTATTTGTCAGGCTGTTTGCTGCCTCAGGACTCTGGAGTGCTGAGAACGGTAAACGATTTGTTAAAACTGTCATTGCTGCTCTTCACCAGAGGTTTCATTGAAACCTGTTCAGTAGCAATGTGGAAAGAATTAAATTCGCCAGGACCCAAACCGTGGGTGCTTCTCCATTTCCACATTTCCAATTTTCCCTCCTTAAGAACTAAGGGATTTGTAAAGGTTGAAAGATGCTTTCGTTAGAGTCAAAAACACTTCTGGGATCTCACCAAAAAGAGCCAGGCACTGATTTCTGCCAAATTCCTGCAAAAACTCCATTCTGTTGCTTCAATTTCCTAACACAACTGCTGCTCAGAACAGGACTACCGAAAAGGCAGAGCTCTGCTCGGCCAGTCACCCAGCAGGCCAAATCTCTTCTTTTCTCAGCTTTCCCTGCCCTTAGTCTCTTTTTTCTCATGTTGCCTGGCAGAACAGAGCCCCAGTGGGCTTCAGAGGGAACTGGTTTGCTCTTAATCCTAGGCTTTTGAAACAAAGAAACTATAACAAATCAGGAGGATTGTACTTTATTTAAGTAGCGTGTAGAGAATTCGTAGGTTCTTTAATTTTATATCCCCTTTGCTTTCCTAATTAACTGACATTTATATAGTGCTTTAAGGTTTAAAAAGTGATGTATCAACATTATCTCACTTGAGCCTCCCAATAATAACCCTGAGTCACTTTATTCTCATTTTATGGAAAGGAAACTGAGGCTCCACTGAATAAGTTCCAGAGGTGAGATCCTAACCTAGTTTCCTGCCTCCGGTCCTGTATTCTGCCTATCCCTCCAGGGTACCTGGAACAGCCGCCACTCCCTAGAGATGACTGAAGTTCAATTCAACCCAGGGAACACTGATAGACAGAGTACCTAGTGTGTGTAGGCATGGATAAAAACAGCAGAGTTCCTGCCTGCGAGGTAGACTGGGACGCCCTAAACAGAAGCAAAGATAAGAGATGTGACCCACAGAGCAGCAGATCTCACAAAAGCCCCTGCTGATGCTTTCTGTATTTCCTCAGTACTCAGTTAATACCCACTGACTCCCCGGGGGCAGGGTGGTAGAGCAGAGAGAGCACTGCACTGAGTCTTCAAGACATGCTTTGCAGTCCTAACTCTTTCACTATATGTGTGATTTAGGAAAGTTCTCTGGTCTCGGTTTTTCAGGGGATCCATAAACTTGGACGGGGGAAAAAACAGTTTTTATTTTCACTAAACTCTGTCTGCAAGTCAGCATTTCTTTCCATTATGAAATTAAAAAAAAAAAAAAAGATTAAGTCCACACCACAAAAAAGCTTAAGAATCCCTGGACTAAATGGTCTTTAAGGTTAATTTTCTATGATCTGCCAATGAACAGGGATTTTCATCTCTTCCTTTGGTGGTGGGTTTTTAAAGAACAGCTCAATGGTGTTGTGAAGAGATCATTAAAAATGACAGCCAGCTTCCCTTTGATCAGCTCAGTTATTCTCCCCTAAGTGTGTTTAAGATGGGAGAAAGCAGGGATTATAATGAGGTCCTAAAAGAAGAAAACGAAACCAGATGATAAGAGTGTCCAAAGCTGGAACAGAAGGTAGCTACAAAAATGGAAACTTCTGTGCTTGGAACATGATATCCAGTTCTAGTTCCTACCTCTCATGAAAAGGAAAACATTAGTCTAAAAAGGATCCAGAGAAGAGGAACAGAAAATGAGCATGGAGAGTTAGTGCAAGAGGAAAAAATGAAGTCTCTTCAATCTAGGAAAAAGAATACTTAAAAAGGAACTTATGATCAAAATTTGTTGGGTTTTTTTTTTTTTGGTGGTAAATAGTATGTTTAAAAATCATCTTACAAATGAGAAAACCTAGTCCCTGAGATGTTAAATAACTTGCCCATCAATGTCAAAGTCAGGACTCAAAGCCATGTCTTCCAGGCTGTCCTCTGGAGTCAGAGAAACTGGGTTCAAATTTGATAAAAGAATTTGTGTCACCACAGGATGAACCAAGATGTGTTTATGAAATGGAGTATGGATTAGACAGAAAGACTGATCAAATTTAAAACTGACTGAGGGGATGATGGCATGGGTCTAACCTCGAGGGGCAATTTATCAACACTTGGAGAGGGATGCCAGGGGGCACATAAGAATATGGTTACTGGGGTGGCTAGGTGGCGCAGTGAATAGAGCACCGGCCCTGGAGTCAGGAGTACCTGAGTTCAAATCCGGCCTCAGACACTTAACACAAAAAAAAAAAACTAGCCATGTGACCTTGGCCAAGTCACTTAACCCCAACTGCCCTCCAAAAAGAAAAAAGTAAAAAAAAAAAAAAAAAAAGAATATGGTTACTAAAAATAACAATAGATATTCTAGGCTGAAATACGTAAATATAAAAATAAGGGTATAGATTCATTCCCTTCTCCCAAGCATTGCTTGGTGTCACTGGCAGCACTGGCAGGACCTGAGGCAGGCTGCAGGAAGCAGAGGGACCACTAGCAGGGCCAGGCTAGAGCTGGCTCATTCTACTCACTCTTTTTAAACCTAAGGGTGCTCAGGGAGCTGAGTCAGGCAGAGGCTACATGGGTCGCCAAGGATCACGATGCCTCTCTTGGAAGGCAATACCGTGTGAACATCTATCTACCTCCTTGTGTACCCAGGCCATGGGGCACTCACTGCAGCTGTGAAGAGGGGCAGAGAAGAATCATGGAGGGAAAGATGCAGGAGGGTCCTGAAGCAGCAAGTCCTCCTTCTTCTCTATCTCACAAGCCTGCCTCTTCCTAGTCCACCACCCTTAAAACACCCTTCCCCAGATTAAAAGTAGCCTATAGAGTTTGGGTATGATTAGGATTATGGGAGGGATGGTGAAAGACCATCCCACACCATCAACTTATGGCAAATAAAAAGGCACTAAAGAAGCCAGTTGTGAACAATTCAAGAGCACAAAAGCTCTCTCTTCCCCTCTCTAGCCCTTCCCCCTAAAGGGGAATAGGTGTCTTTTTTGACCTCTAAATAAGGAGGAAAGGGGCCGAGGAAACCCTCACTCAGATGCTGCTCCTGGCTGGAGCTCCTGCTACCATCCTGTTCACTGCCCTCTGCTGTCTAAACTAGGACATCCACCCACCTCCCACTGCCATGGCTTAACAGTACAGATCCTAAACAACTCCATTAAGGCTAATTTCCCAGCTCCACCAGCAGTCTACCTCCCCACTGCCACAGCCCGCTTCCCAGAGGACACTGAGAGCACAACCCAGAGCCACTGCTATCAGGTAGTCCCCACTTTCCACTCTATTCACCTTCATAGCCTCAGACTTTAAGAGCCACCAGGTTGACCATTCACCTCTACAGCCTAAAAGGAGATCCCACTGCCAGGCCCAGTACCACCTCGAGCTTGGAGATCAAAACTGTCATCTCGAGTTCCATTTTCAATATCAGACATAGTCTATAGGCTACAGAGAAACCAATATTTTCATCCATCTCCCTTACTGACAACATAAAGACCCTGAAACTCAATTTTTTTACCCAGAACGCCTTTTTGAGGCCCATCCCTGTTGCCAATGCCACTCCTCAACAGAAGAAAAACCAAAGACAAATTCTAGTACAATGTAGAAATTCTATAATATGAGAGAATCAGACGATAAAACTTCTTTGGAATTAAACTGTACATTAAATTAAAACACATTAAAGGAAGACTCCAGGTTTTTTTTGGGGGGGGAGAAAAGAAACACAGAAAAGGACAAAGGCACAATTAATAAAAATGCACAGTAACTGAAGAAACGGCAGGAGTAAATATCAGAATAAAGCCACATGAAGGACAATTCATAGGAAAAATGAAAAAAAAAATCACTTGGCACCGTGCTTGAGGAAATAGAGAAATATCCAGAACAGACAAGAAAAGGTGACACTCTGCAAGTAGAGTGAAGACACTAGACTTCAGCATGAAAAAATCCCAATTACAAATCTCCAAAGCAAGTAATTGTTAAAGTTCCAGAATTACAAAGACCTCCAAATGTCAAGGAAAAAAATATAAAAATGCCAATTAGACTATCATCTAACTTTTCAAAAGTAAGGAGACAACTAATGAAGCTAGACAAGACTACGTGAAAGCTTTAAAAGCATGGAATTAGACATTAAAGTACAGAATATAGATGATATAATTATGAGTAATTAGCATTTGAAAGTAAAATATCTACAAGCATTATAGAAATTTCAAACTGAATTAAGAGAAACAATGATATACTTTAAATGTTATTAGATACAGTTAATTATTTTTTCAAAAAGCTTTTGCAACTGTAAGAGAAATATTTACCTTGGAGTCTGAATACAAAAAAGTGCACATTGAGACTAGCACAAAAAGGAAGGGCTAAAATATATATCCACAGTTACTAATAAAGACAATTAAAACAGTAAGAAATCACCAAAAATGAAGAGAAAGGCGAACTGACACTCCTAAAAGCTATCTATAACAAAAAGGGGCCAAGCCACAGGGAATAATAAGAAATTCGTTTCTATAATTTAAATTAGAAAATTTAATTTGGTTCACTAATTGGTTTTTAACAGTAGAAATAGTTATAGAAAATTAAAATAGATTTTACTCCCACTAGGCACATCAAGAACAATAAGACAGGAGAAGATTGGAAATATGAGAAGACAAATAAAATTTAACATTTATAACAATAAATGTCAATCTCTTAAAATGGGGATTAAAACCCAAGAGTGGACCAACAGACAAAATCTGTAAATGTTTTGTTTATAGGTAACATGTATGATACAAAAAGACACATGGATCAAAATTAAGAGGTGGTCTAATTACATCATGCAACTGCAAGCTCAAAAACAGCATATGCGGCAATAATGATGTCAGACAAAGTTAAATGCAAACTAAGAAATTTAACCATGGGCATTATGACAATGGAAGAAATGAGGAATAAGATACTTAATTTTTCATTTTTATACAACAAATATTTAGCAGTTATATCTATTAAAGGACGAATGGACTCACAAGAAAAAATAAAATCATAATAATAAAGGACTTCAAAATTTCAATAGCAGATTAAGATAAGAAAAAGAAATCACAAGCTTGTTATTGAATGAGTAGAAAATAAGAGAGAGAGAAAATTAAGTGACTGAAATAAACAATTCTTATATGTTCTTTTTAAGTACATATAACTCAGAAAAATTGATCCCTGGCTTGGTTTTAAAAAGCTATATTTGCTAAATCCAAAAAAGCAGAAAACTCATATGTTGTATTTTCAAGATGACAATGCAATAAAATTAAATAATAGCATGACTAAAAGCTATAGAGCAACAATGAAAATTAATCTACTAAACTCCTATAGGTCTGTCAAAAATCACAAAAATGATAAGAGAATGCTTATAAAACAATGATCACACTAATACTACAAAACAAAACCTATAGTGTACAGGCAAAATAGTTCTTAGAAGTAAATTTATAGTACTGAGTGCCAACATTAATAAGAAAGAACTGGAGAAAACAAAAATTCACACTAAGAAACATTAGAAAAGGAACAAATAGTCCAGAGAGATAATGAAAAGAGCAGAAATAAATAGAACATGAGAGAACAATTTAATTAATAAATTACACTAAGCTGGTTTTTTTGAAAGGCCTAATAAAAACGGATAAGCCATTAGCACACACAAAAAAAGGAGAGAGAGAAACACAAATCAACAAAATTACAAAGGAAAAAGAAAAGACCACAATAAACACACAAAGAAATTAAGAATATCATTAGGGAATACTGTGCAAAAATATTCTAACAAATTAAGAGAATCTAGGCAAAATGTTTGATTACACACTAAAATATAAATGACTCAAACTGACAAAATGGGAAATGAATACCTTAAATAAACCAATTTCACAGGAAGATATAAGAAAAGTAACCAAATAAAATACCCTGCTGTGGTACACTAGAAAAATCTGAGCTTGGATTCAAGGCAGACCTCAATTTGTGTGCCTCAAACACTCACTAACTTCATAGCCCAAGCAAGTCCTTAAACTTCTCTGAGCCTCAATTCCCTCATCTCAAAAATATAATTACGTGCAGAGTAGTATCCACAAAGAACTGCTGCATGAGATCAATTCTGTAAAATCTGAATGCACCATGTGAATGTCAGCACTAAGGATCATTACAAAGATAAACAGATAACTTACAAAAGAGGAAGTGAAGAAATCATTTCAGAAAATGCTTGACTTCCATTAAAAGTCATAAAACGCTTCACTGGTATCATGTGCAGATATATCATAAACTTACTTACAGGTTTAAAAAGATCAACTTGTATGAAAAGGAGGTAGGAAAAGGAGAGACTCAACAGGAGACACACCTTGATGTCGTTGTCGATGCCACCAGAGATAATCTGATCACTGGTGTCATTGAAGGTCACAGTCAATACCTGGTAGGTATTCTGAAATGTCTGGACAGCGGCTTTCTTCCGGATATCCCAAAGCTGAAACGACAGAATCCAGATGTTCAATTAACAATGCAACTTACACCCATTGCAAAATTTTTCCAGTTTAAGGGCTCAAGCGTAATTACCACACAATGTAATTAAAACAAAACAGTGGCTGCTCATAGACCCTCAACTATAGACCCTAGTGCTCTTGAGGATCCACATCAAATGCATCAAGCATTTATTAAGCACCTACAGCATACCAGGTACCTTGCTAAGCACTGAGCATGTGACAAAAATGAAACAACCCCTACCCTCAAGAAGATGACTTTCCATTGGGGGAGACAACATACACCCAACAAGTTACACATGCTCTCTTTCTCCAAGGTAGCAGAGAGGCAGTGTAGCCTATAGGATTGAGAGCTGGCCCTGAAGTCAGGAAGGCCTAGGTGTTCAACCTGCCTCTGACATATCCTGGCTATGTGACTCCAGGCATTCCCCTTCATCTCCCACTGATCCAGGCAGCTCCAACTTGTACTGTTGAAAGACATTCCCCCCCCTAAGAGACCCCTACATCAATGAAAACAAAGCCCTCTTCCAGATACACAAGGTATTTGGGAAGGATGGTGATTGGAAAGAGACCTTGGCAGCTAGCATGAAGGGGAGGGGAAAGAGAAGAGATATTTCTATGAAAGGAGAGAGGGATACAACTCTACCAACACAGGGGGCTTGTTGGGTCAAACCGATTTGGCCTCTGACACGGCTCCATTTCAGATATCCATAAAATGGACCCCCAGAAAGGCAAACTGCCCCTGGCTGCCTCCTGCCCAACATCCCTGCTGTTTGTTTTTGCTGTTCAGCTATTTCAGTCATTTCAGTTGTGTTTGGCTCTTCCCAACCCTAAAGATAGTGGAGCGGTTTGCCAGTTTCTTCTCAAGCTTATTTTACAGATATGGAACTGAGGCAAACATAGTTAAGTGACTTGCCCAGGGTCACACAACTAATAACTGCCTGAGGCCAAATTTGAACTCCTGAGGATGAGTCTTCCGGATTCCAAGATGACTGTTCAAGCCACTGTGCCACCTGCTGTACTTAACTAAAAGATGAAATGGAAGAAAACAGTTGATTCCATATTCTGTGAGTGTGGAGAACCTGGAGAAGGTCTCAGAGAATCTTACAGCACAGACCAGGAGTCAGAAGGTGTGGATTTGAGTTGAAGTCTTATTATTCACATAGTGATTTTGGGTAAGTCACTTTACCTCTTAAGGCCCCCTCCCTTTCATTCTTAACATTTTATGAATCTTTGGGATTAATCCAGAGGGAAGAAGACTTTCAGGTCACATTTATAATCTTTAATGTTTTAGATTACATGGCAGAGAGCCCTCTCTGAGGGTACACTCAAAGGATGCTGTTTTAAATTATAGCAAACTGCTAAGGGGCAGGGAAATGGAGTCAAAGGAGAACATTCTGCTTACATGATGTCAAATACAGCACCCATCTCAATTCAATGGACCAAATGTTTTTGACCTTCCCACCAGAGGTGAGAGATGTGGCTTTCATACCCTTACCTCTATACCTGAAATATTTCAAAGATGAAGGCACACTGTGGTATTATGGAAAGAGCACAGGATTTGCAGGTGCTGTCAGAGGTCCTGGATTCAAATCCCAATCTTGCAATTTACTAGTTGGGAAACTTTTTACAAGATTCTGCCCCTCTTCTGTTCTTTGGGTCTGTTTCCTCAAACGTAAAATGAGCTGGTTGGAATAGATGCTAAGATCTCTTTCAGCTGGAAATCCTATGATTCCATCAAACTAAAGCCTAAGAACTCTTAGGGTACCTCATTAGCTCATTACTCTTCCTGAAACATTGCTCTGCACACAGCATCTGCTGTCCTGCTCAAATACTTTCAATGGATCCCTAGTGTTCATATGATAGCCTAAACTCCCCTGGAGAGCACTGGCAGCCCTCCATTATTTGACTCTAACCTGCTTTTCTGGTATCATTTCCCAACGACCCATAAAACAAAGCAGCTGTCTCATCTTACTGAAACTGGTTCTTTTCCTTAAGTGCAAATTTCATCATGTGACTCCCTTGATCAACTCCACTGGCTTTCAATTGCCTCTAGGACAAATATAAGCTCCTCTGCTTAGCATTTAAAGCCCTGAAAAACCTGACCCCAAACTATCTTTACAACCTCAAAGGAAAATACTTCCCCTCTTGTATTCCATGATTTAGTCAAACTGGCCCACTTTCCTCACAAGTCCTTTGCACTGGCTGTCCCATATCCCTGAAACAGAATTGCTCCTTAGCTCTTCTTTATACAACCTCTTTCTTGATCTAAGATGCAGTTCAAATAAAAAATATTTTAACTCAATTACCCAGCATAAGATAAACCTGAAAACAAATTACCTGGGCAATAGCTCTCAATTAACAAGAAATGCCGAAAAAACTATAAAGCAGTCTGGCAGCAATTATACTCAGAGCAACATCTAACACCATATTCCACAAAAATTTGAAATAGGTAAGTGACTGAATATTAAAGATCATGCCACTAAGAACTCAGAATAGGAAACCTTTGCATTTCATGGCTAAGAGTATGGCGATAAATTCTTATCAAATGAGAGAGAAGCTATTGGAAAAGATAAAACTTCCATTATATAAAATTCATTTTATTTGTATGAAAGCTATTGCACTCCAAAATTAACCTACCTAGGAATATTAGAAGACTAATGTTAACTAGGAAAAAAAAAATCTTTGCATCGGGGTGGCTAAGTGGTGCAGTGAATAGAGCACCGGCCCTGGAGTCAGGAGTACCTGAGTTCAAATCCGGCCTCAGACACTTAACACAAAAAACTAGCGATGTGACCTTGGGCAAGTCACTTAACCCCAACTGCCCTCCAAAAAGCAAAAAAAAAAAAAAAAAATCTTTGCATCAAATAGCTCTGATGAGTATTCAATATTCAAGACATACAGGCAATTAAATATATAAAACCAAAAGTGAGCTTTGGAGATGTGCACTGTAACGCCCATGCCCTACATGGTACAGAAATAATGTTGAGGAGATTGAAAAATAAGGGTCACAACCATAATCAGCAGTTAAATCTAGGTGATGCCAGTGACTGAGAATTTTGTAAGGCCTTAACTACTGGCTATTGGCTATTCTAGAGTCCTGAGTTTTGAATGAGAGGCAGGTTTTCTAATGAGTTTAATCTAATTTACTTTTTTATTTTGAACTTAAAACAAAAAAATTTTATATAGCAAAACACTAAAAGAGAATTGCAAATTAATGAGTGAATCTATTTCATACTACTTGTTATTTAAAAGCAAATTATAAACTCCACACACTTTCAAAAACTGTCCTGGCCTGTGTGTTGAGTATTAAAAAAATGTTTCAACAGAATTCTTTTGGGCATCACTACCACTAACTTCCCACTCCCACCCCATTAGATATTATTTAAAAGGGAGGGAAAAAAAACCAAAACCTAGTAACAAATTAGCATAATCAAACACAACAAACTCATATAATGTCTAAAAATGTAAGCTGATGCCTATCAAGAAGAGGGGAACATGTTTCATTATGTCCTCTGAACACATGGAAAGGTCACTGCTCTAACCAGAGTTCTCAAATTTTTCAAAGCTGTTTTTTTCACAATGTTTTTGTACTTTTATCAATTGTTTTCTAGGTTCTGCTCATTGTGTTAATTCTTACTGCTTGGGATTCTCTTAAAGTATATCTTTTGTCATTTCTTCCAGATCATTAATATTCTATTATACCTCCATACCACAATCTGTTCAGTCATTTTTCCCATTGTTTAAAAGGCAATCTAAGGCACCTCCTTAGTTGGGTTCTAATCTTGCCTTGGCCCACTGCCCCTCCCTGCCTGCTACTCTGATAATTCCCTTTTAGAGATCAGGAAATTTATCTTCCTCATAACCAGTCCCCATTTGGCATTTTCCTTTTTTTAAACCTTTCTCTCCCTGCCATCCCCAGTTTTCTTGTTGATTTCAATGTATTTCTACACCAAATTCTGTGTGTGCATATGTGTGTGCCCAACTCTCCTTTGTCCATTTCCAGTGAAAAAGAGGTTTAACTGTGAAGCCTATTCTTCCCACCCCTTCTTAATGTTTTCATGGTCTTCTTTTCTTTTCTTTTTTTCTTTTTGGAGGGCAACTGGGGTTAAGTGACTTGCCAAAGGTCACACGGCTAGTTTTGTGTCAAGTATCTGAGGCCACATTTGAACTCAGGTCTTCCTGACTCCAGGGCCGGTGCTCTATTCACTGCACCACCTAGCCACCCACCATGGTCTTCTTTTCATGAGCTCCAATGATGAGAAACTGAGAAACAGCAAGTTCCACTTGCTTCTTCCTTCTTTCACCTTCCATTCTATTTCCCTTCTTCAAATCCTCCAAACAGAGTCAACACACTCCTAAGTCTCTTCTATCCCCCTCCACACCCTCTGAAGACATTAAGGTCCCAAAGTAACATTCTTCAGAACGTTAACACCATATTATCCTACCGCCCCTTCTGACTATTCAAACACATTTATTTTTCTAGATTTCTCTTTACTCTTCTTAAGTTTGCACTTCAAAGTTCCGGGTGTTTTCATCAGAAATACTTGGAAATTCTCTCTATTCCATTAAAACTCTATTTTCCCTCTGTAGGATTATGTTTAACCTTGCAGAATAGGTTATTCTTCATTCTAAGACTGTGTCTTTTGCCTTTTGGAAAGATTTTGTTTAACCTTAACCTGCACAATTTAAAAACAAATGTTTTCTTAGGAATTCAGTAATTCCTTCAATAGGATTATGTAGAATGCATACACAGCAGTTTTTGAAAGTTTGGCAACATCCAACTAGAAGTTGCAAAACAGGTGTTGATCTGCACTGGTAGAGGACATTCCTCACCAGGAGTTCCCCTACACCAATAAAATCAGAGGTCTGAACCAAAAAAAACAGTCTCAGAATGAATTTACTCTAAGGGGACACGTCCATATATATAAACAAAATTCAAGAGAGGGAAATAGAGATATGAAGAAACAAAAGTCCTTTATTAGACTCCTTTAGGAAGATAAGGCTCAAGAACAGAATCAGAGAAACAGCCCAGAAGCAGAGTCAGGATTTACTGATCTGTAGTTCCAAGGACAACAAGGGGCTTGATAAAGTTCAGAATGGGAGATCTGGACAAGTAACTTTGAAGCAGAGATCTTGTAGGACTCACTTCTGATGTATAACCCTGAGAAGGGAAGTCCTAACAACAACAATGTGGGGCCTAACTATGGCTCACCTGTGCCAGCAGAAAAAGAGATCTTCTGGGAGAGGATCTGCATAGAACATATCCAAGTAATGGTCTGAGGTCTACAGAGAACCACAGTCCCAGCTCCCTGGAAACCACAGACAACAATCACACAGGACAAGGGTTGTCAGAAGGAATAGTGAAGATTCCACCCAGAACGTCAGGCTCCTCCCCCTCCACATACTCACTTGGAGACATCAGCCTAGATTGGATTCTCTATCACATTCTCTATCTGTATTTCCATAGAGAGAGATATACCTGGTCTACGTTCTAGTCAGGAAATTTTGGTTTTAAGGACCTGAATTGGAGGCAAGAACAGATCCATGTCCTCCTGCTTTATGGTTTAGAAAGGGAAAGCAGAGGTAACCGGGCAAGAACATATGGCAAGGTTGGTTGCTGTAGCCTGACTTTCTTAGTGCAACGACACGAAAGCAAGAAAAGTGGTGGAGAGAAGACAGAGACAGCCAGGTACAAGGCTCTGCAAGCAAGAAGCAGTGAAGTTTCACAGGTGAGGATAAAGCATGTATTCATCAATTGAGATTAACGTAAATGATAATGATAAATGTAAAAGTTACTGCTCAGCATGCAGGACTATACACATGACTGATTACTCCTCTGAACTGAATCAGACCTGCTGACTAATCAAACTAGTGGGATGAGTAAAAGTGTAAAATCAGATGAACGAAATGAGCTGTCCAGCTGAAAAATCTCATTTTATCCATATACTTTAAAGAAAGCCAGAGAATCTTCTGCCTAGCCACGGGAGTACATGAATTATGCACAGGAGGCAATCTCATTCCACCCAGGAGATACTCAATCCTCATACTGCAAATGAACTTATCTTTTTACTCTTCTACTCTTATTACTGATTTGCCCTTCAAAATGCTTCCTGATTAGATGGAGAGAACCCTGATTGATGTTTCTAAAAGTTAGGGATGCAGGGCGTCAGAGGAAATAAGAAAGACTGATGGCCATTCTCCGAGGCTCAGTTTCCTCAAAAAGAAAACAAGTGAGACAGACTAGATGGTTGTAAAGGGCCCTTCCCATTTCTAAAAGTACCGCTTCCTCATCTCCAAACTGTTCTTCTCATCTAAGTTATAGGCCTCTATTTCCAGCCAACTTCCAGGGCAAGCCTTACACACAGGAAAGTGGGCAATTCACTATACAGTGGAATCAGGGGTGAGGAATGGACCCTTACTCAAAATAAAGCGTTTTTCAGGCATCAGCTGGATTTGTAAAGAATACTAATGCCCTTTTAGACTTTCCTAGGGGGGAAAAAGACATAAAACAAACAAAATAAGCCTCTCTAATTCCTGCCAATTTTCCCTAGGGGTTTCTATATCCTCCTCTGAACCTCCCACCTCCATATGGAAAAAACCTGGATTAAAAAAAATGAAAAATAAAAACAATGGAGGCACAGCATTCATGCATTGTACTTGGCTTGCTCAAAAAAGTTCTTCTACAAGCTCTGGAATAGGAAGACTCCTACGTGAATCTATCCAAGTTGCAAGTCAGCTCAGACAACAGAGTCCTGGTAATCACAAAGTCCTGGCAACACCTGTGTTCCTACAGCACCTTATGGTTTCCAGAGCACTTTCAACTACATATAGTCTCTCATTTAATCATCGAAACAGCCTTGTAGGTTGGTAGGCCAGGGAGTATGTTCCCCATTCTATATATGAGTTTAGAGACTATATGGTGGAGCAAATAGAGCTGACCTTGGGGTCAGGAAAATCAAGGTTCAATTCCGACTGCTTCCAGGCAGTGGAACCCTGGACAAGTCCCAGAACCCTACTAGAGTCCCAGGAGACTCCTAAGCTGCAGAGAAGGTGCTCTCTGATTTTGGTACAGGAAATTGTTACTAGGAGTAGTTCTCTCTGCTGTTGAAACCACAGAGCCAGGCCATCTCAAAGATGGGGAAAAAAAGAAAAAGAAATATGAGCAGCCTGAGGTTCAGAGGGGTTCCTTAACTTGCCCCAAAACTCACCCAACTAGTGAGGGGTAGAACGAAGAATGGAAGCCAGGCTGCCTCCTTCCTGAAAGCTTTTAACAGTGGCCTCTTAACAGTGCAATACAAGTTCCCAGAAGGCCTGGCAGTATCATTACAAATCATCCCCTGGCCTTTGCATCATTACAAATCAACATCCTTATGTAAGTAAATCTAACTAACTGTACACACAAGAAAGGGCTTCATTTGCAGTTGCAATGGAAGCTGATAAGCCAGAAAAAAAGGACCAAGCTCTCAAAAGAGCAATAAATATTCTCCTGGAATACCATTATTGATAACTGAAAATGCATACCAGAAGAAATTCTTTAACTTACTAAGACAATCATACCGCTTGCCCAGGAGACTTCTGAGAAAATCTTATTTTAGAATCAGAATATGAATGGAATTTATGTAAGAAAGAATCATTAAGCACTGGGTCTCGTTACTTACAAATGGACAGACAAAAGTGCCAAACTTGTAAGAATACCACAACTCAGTTTTACAGAAACAGAAATGGGAAAGGACACAATCTTCAGACACTAAATGATTCTCTGGAGGCTAGCAGAGTACTATTTACTCCTTGGGGCAGAGGAAACAGATTTGCCATTGGTAGCTTAGACTCCCAGAGTCTAAGTGTACTAAGTACAAAGTATTCTGCACACATCCTTATTTGTACTTCTCAACAACCCTGGCCTGAGGCAGGCAGGTAAAGTCCTACCATGCCCATTTTACAAATGAAGAAACAGAGGGTCAGCAAGGTTAACATTTGGGGAAGGTCACACATCTAGTAAACTCGGTGGGATTTAAGCTTGGGCTTTTTGACCCCCTGTCCTGTGCCACTCCTCCTGGGCTAGATCCAGCCCCGTGGGCTCAGCTCCATGTGGGTTTTCATTTGCTGACTGATTGATTCTATGCATTCTACACAAATCCAGTTGCCTAACAAGTTCACCACTAGTCAGAACAGGGTCAGACAAAAGGCCATCAGATCCTTCCCAGTGGAAAATAATTACTAATATTATAGGAAAAACTCAATGCAAATATTCTGTTGGGTAGCTAACATAATCTTTGTATGTGGCAATCAGTATATTCATTCAAAACTCTAACCACCAAAGGAACTGAGGGGTTTCTACATGCAGTCTGTCTTTTAGTCTCCTTTGACTCGATGCCTGACAAAACCACCCAGAGTCTGAAATGTGGTAACACAGGAAATATTATATAATGGTTTAAATTTCATTATTGTGACAGCATAAACCTATTCTCAGGTAGTTATGATGCCACTAAATCTATGTGACCTTGGGCCATTTCTTATTCTTTCTGAGATGCCCATTCCCCTATCTGTAAAAGAAGGTTCGATTAAATGATTTTTAAAGACCCCTTATGTTTAATATTTGATGCTTTATTTAATGCTTATTTATATATATTTAACATATTTAATATTCTAATATCTGACTACCATGTTGTATATTCATCACCTGTTATTTCAAAGAGGTTATAATCTTTTGTCCTCAAAATAGAAATTTTCCTCCATCTCTGTTTCAGGGGGGAAATGGCATTACAACCAAGTTTAGAAGAAATAGGCTAATAGTATCTATCCTACTGGGAAAAGACCCGTCAGAAGCTGGTGAACTCCAAGGAAAGGGTCACATCTGCATACTACCATGGCACCTCAGAAACTAGCAACAGTCACACAAAACACCCACCTTAACAGTGCCGTCATCACTGCCGGTGCAGACTAGCTGGGGGCCCCTCCTGGCAGGGTAACAGGAATTCACAAAGGAAGTGTGCCCCTTTAGCCTCTTAATTCTCTCTCCAGTTTCACTATCCCACACAGCAACAGTCTTATCTGTGGAAGCTGAGAAGAGCATGCTGAAGGGTAAAGGAAAAGAGGGGGAAAAAAACAAAGAAAGAAGAAAGTTTAGGTGAAAAAAAGACACCAAATGATTTTGTTTTGTCCATTTGCCAGTGCTGTAAAGGAGATACAATAAATCATACAATATGTAAAATATAATAAACTGCTAGGCAGCAACTGGTCTGAAAAAGAGCAGGGGGAGGGATAAGTTGACCCGAAGTTCAACAAGTCAACAATGTGACGAGGCAGCTTTAAAATCTAATGTCGTTTCTGGCTGTAGGAAGAGATGCAGAGAGCCTCGCACTATGGAGGAAATAATCTGGCTATATTCTGTCTTTAGATATCAAGAGGATGTTCACTTCTAGGTTCTACATCTGGAAAAGTACACTGATAATCCAGAAAGTACCCAGAGGAAAACCAGGTTGGCAAACGAATATGGTAAAGTAGAAAAAGCAATGGCTCTGGAGGAAGAGGCCCTGGGTTCAAATCCTACTGTTTGATATTTTCACCTCTGTCACCTTGGGCAAGTTAATCACTCCTCCTCCCTGGGCTTTCATTTGCCCACTTGAAAAACAAGGGGTAGCTGGACCAGATGGCCTCTGAGGACCCTTCTCAATTTGTATCTACACTCTTATCCTTGAGATCATGACTGAAGGGCCCAGGGTTATTTATTTAGTGTAAAACTTGGAAGGGATGAGATTAGAGGACATGACACAGAAAAACTTCCACAGCTGTCATGTAGAAAAAGGAGCAGATTTGCTCTTCTTGGCCCCCGGGGACAGAATTAGGAACAACGGGTAGAAACTGCGTGAGGGAGATTATACTTTCCAGATTGAAATATTTACAAAGTTAGACCTGTGGTTTCCTCATTGCAGGTATATCTTCCGTGTCTTCCCATCCTTGTCTTTCTGTTATGCCTCCAGATAATCCATCCCTACGTGCAGGACGCCTTCCACCAACTGTCTAAATTCCTGAGGGCAAGCAGTGGTCTGTTCAGTTGTTTCTTTTTTCTCTATGTGACGGGTACCCCATGATATCTTTTATATAACTTGTAGGTATCATTATAATTATACTATAGTCGTAGGTACAAAAGGCAACTTTCCACCATATTTTGGGTTGCTTGTCATTTTCACCTTCCTGAGATCACGATGTCTCCTTAATTCATATCCATATAATATTACCAGAAGATGAGCAGCACTAAAGAGATGAGCTTTTGTGGCAGAAAATAGTTTGCTAACACTGAAAACATTGCACAATTTTCCAAATGTCATATCCTTCTCCTAATCAATTTTGTGAGCAAAACATAGTCCATGTGCATGCCACAATTTAAATATCAAGACTGTTTTTCATTTACTTTGTTTCTGCAGAGTGTTTGGTTACACTAATCCCTTGTTTGGCAGGAAAAGAGCCAGATTTGAAATCAGGGAAAGCAGGTTCGAGTTTTAATTTTACTATTTCTATGATCTCAGGCAAGTTAATTCCCCTCAGTGGGTCTCAGTCCACATCTGCAAAATGCAGAGGTTGACCAAGTTCTCCAAGATTCCTTCCAGCTCTGAATCCTATCATACTTTCATACTATGGATTATATTTTATAGCGTTGCAGAGCTTGACACAATTAACACAATGTCTCCTTTGGATAGTATCATTTGGAGAACCTAAATATGAAGAGAGAAGCCTTTTGGACTCTACACAGGGGATCCTCCATTATCCTGGCAAATGCTTCAAATGAGCACGTAACCTGGTCAATTGATGTCAATATTTAAAAGATCATTAAACAAAATTATTTTCAAATGGCCACATTTGTCATATGATCATATGATGTTAAAAAGCTAGAGTCTGAGTATGTGTATGTGTGTGTGTGTGACTCCTTACAGAATCTTTTTTCCTACTATGTCAAATACTTTCACAAAAAAACCCCCCAAAACTCAACAAGTTCTGTGATGCTAAAACCTCGATTTTCATGAAGGATTGCCTCTATATATGTGTATATATGTATGTATATAGCACCCACTGATCCTAAATGCAAGAGAGAGGCATACATGAGTCAGTAGCTGATGTCTTCTCATTTGCTGTCTTAACGATAAGCATTGTTTGTAATTCTTTTCTATTTTTAAAAAGCCCCCTTTGAGATACCCTAGAAAAACTCCACTCTGAATGCCTTTCAACAGCAGCTCCTACAGCCCAGGGTGCAGTGTCTTTGGTCGGGCCCAAGCACTCATCAGTGTCATCTTCTTCAAGGCCTTCACGACCTCTTCAAACAGGTAGTTAACTACAGGCATTGAATGAAGTGTTGGGATCTAAATGTAGCAACTGCACCATCCTGGCTCTTGAGAGAGAAACTGTTGCAAAAACAACGGCAAACAAATTCGTGTGGATATTTTCTAAAATTCTCTTCAGGGTTTCATGTGACATGGTTCATAATATTCTATGATTCTTCTTCATAATATTTTACAAAAAAGTTTTGAATCTGAGTTGCCTTTGGTAGTCAAGTTTGCTGGCAGATGAGGTAGTTTCTGGGCTCCTTTGCTCTTTTCCTTGAAGAACCTACTTATTATCCATTAAACTTCTCTGAAAAAAGAGAGATGCAGAAGCATGGTCTTGACCTGGAGTGGGGAACCTGCGGCCTCGAGACCACATGTGGCCCTCTAGGTCCTCAAATGCAGTCTTTTGACCAAATCCAGATTTCACAGAACAAGTCTCTTTAATATTCACTCAAAGGATTTGTTCTTCCTTTTTTTAAAAAAAAAATTTATGTATTTATTTTCTTGTTCACATCACTCATTTCCACGAGATTGAGAGCTACAAATTTTCTCCCCATCTTTCCCCTACCCACCACCCCAAAACAGCGATCCCACTCTATAGCCATTCCCCCAATCTGCTCTCTCCTATGTCTTCCTCCATCGCCCCTCTGACTTTCCGGTAGAGCAGGATGGGTCTACCTACCCCAGTGCGTGTATATCTTAATTCCCAGTTGCATGTAGTTAATAATAACAATAATTATATATGTATACATATATATTTTTTTTAACATTGAATTACAGAACTTTAAATTCTAGATTCTTTCCTTTCCTCCCTCATCACCCACCCCCACTGGAAGGACAAGCAACTCAATACAGGCTGTACATATGTAATTACACAGAACATCTCCACAGTGGACATATTGCGAGAGACTGATTATATGTTCCTCATTCCTATCCTGCCCCCACTTGTTCTATTCTCTACCCTGTCCCTATCCCTTTACAGAAGTGTGTACTCTCAGCAACCCTCCCCCCCCCGCCCTCTCCTCCTTCATCCCCCCCCTTCTCATCCCCATCCCCCAAACTGTCCTGTGTGGCAAGATACCCAGTTAAGAGTTTATGTCATTCCTTCCCTAAGCCAAATTCAATGAGTAAAGTTGACCCTTTCCCTTTTGCCTTCCTGTACTTCCTCTCCATTGTAACAATTATCCCTACCCTTTTCTATATGAGATGATTAACCCCATTCTATTTCTCCCTGTCTCTTCTCATTCTAATCCTCTCCCACCTCAGAATTTCACCTTTTAAAGTATCATCCCTACCTTTTCAACTGATCCTGTGCCCTCTATGTACACATATACACACATTCAGATATGTATTTATACACACATATACCTTCCTATATAGACATATGTGTAGGTATACCTATATATACATTTGTATTCCCTTCACCTATCCTCATACCAAGAAAAGTTTCATAAGTTACAATGATCATTTTTCCATGTTGGCATGTAAATAGTTCAACTTTGATAAGTTCCTTATGATTTCTTTTCCATGTTTACCTTCTCATACTTCTTGTATTTGAGTGTCAA
>CM053596.1:53070023-53159442 GCA_028646575.1 Pseudocheirus occidentalis
ATTGCCTTCTATTTTTTCATTTGTTTGGATCTGTTTAATAGTATCTTGATTTCTCATAAAGTCATTTGCTTCCATTTGCTCAGCTCTAATTCTAAAGGAATTATTCTCCTCAGTGAGCTTTTGAGATTCTTTTTCCATCTGGCAAATTTGACTTTTTAAGGCATTCTTCTCATTGGCTTTTTGGGCCTCTTTTGCCATTTGAGTTAATCTATTTTTTAAGGTGTTATTTTCTTCAGTCAGGTTGTTAACTCTCTTTTCATGATTTTCTTGCATCATTCTCATTTCTCTTCCCAATTTTTTCTCCATATCTTATTTGTTTTTCAAAATCCTTTTTAAGCTGATCTATGGCCTGTAGGCATTCTTCATGTTTCTTGGAAGCACTTGGTGTGGGAGTTCTGACTGTGTTGTCTTCCTCCTTGATTCTTTGATTCTTTTTGTCCCCAAAAAAGGATTCTAGAGTTTGGTTGCTGTTCTTACTTTGCTTCCTTTGCCTGCTCATGTTGCCATTGAATTACTTGATTTTTTTTAGCTCTGTGGAACTCTGCTTCTGGGGGGGGGGGGGTAGCTCTGTCCCAAATTGCTGGGTTTTTCACAGCTGCCAGAGCTATTAGGAGGCTACTGCAGCCCCCACCAGCTTTGGCTCACTGAAAATGCACCCCAGGACCACTACCTGAGACCAGGATCTGGATCCAGGCCACTCAATGCAAGAGCACTTAGCCTCTGAACAATTGCTTGGCCTCCCTGCAGTTTGCAGGCCGGGAGCTCTGAAGCAGCCAGGTAGAAGCCACTGCAGGGCTGCTGCTTATGGTGCTTCCTTGCCCTGGAGGCAGTTTGACCAGACCACTTTTCTCCTCCAAATTTAGCTGAATTCCACTGACCTTTCACTTAGTCTTTGTTTCTTATGGCTTGATAATTCTGGAAACTGTCACAGCTGCCGCTGATCCACTCTCCTGAAGGCTGTAGCTGCGGCTCTTTCTGACAGCCCCCAGGGCCAAGCCGCAGTTTCAGGCTGGGCTGGTTTCGGCTCCCAGTGTTGCGATGAGCGCTTTGTTTCAAGCTGCCTTCAGCGGGAGATGCATTTTTGTGTAAATTTTGGAGCCCTAAAATTTGTTTAGAGTCATATTTTATGGATATTTGAGGTGGCTATGTGTGAGCTGCAAAACCTTGCTGCTTCTACGCCACCATCTTGGCTCCGCCCCCAAAGGATTTGTTCTATGAGGTTTGGATTCACTCAAAGGGTTGCACCTGAGGATGCAGAGGGCCACATGTGACCTCGAAGCTGCTGCTCCTCTGCCCCAGTCTTGACTTTTATTCATTCCCACTTTTCAGAAGGGGTCATTTGTTTACACATGTTGGGTTAGAATCATTTAACTGTAACAAGGTCTGTTTTTCTTGAGCCTGATTTCTCCTCACGTGATATTTAACTGTTTCTCAAATCAGTTGATGATCTGAGTGGATGATCACCAATAACAGATTCTAAAATGATGAAGCTTACTTACATTCAGTCTTTTCCTCTCTATATAGTCCATTTTATTTTTTAACAGTATTATCCAGCATTTGCCACATTTAGCCCTTTCCTTGTTCTTGAATAAAGCAGACAAAGTCTACTTTTAGAATAAATTCTCTGATCCCAAACCATCTTTCCAACAAAGTTTGTACCTTCCACCTCTGTGCATATAATTTAAAGAGAAATTAAATTAAGAACAAGACAAGCTCTTCCATACTATTATATCCTCTGCAAATGAAGCTGGAGATGCAATAAGATACAATTATCTTCTAGCCTGTCTGCTTAAGCTCACGGCAAGCAAACTGAAATAACCAGTGTCCTATGAAATGATGTTTCTTCTCAGCTTTGGGAGCACAAAGAAACCGGTTCTGATCAACCTTTATCAGATTACACAGGAGAATCTGTAAGCCATGGCGGTCCCACCTGGCCGCACCTTCTTTATGTCTTCTAATTTTATTTAAAATAAGAGTGTCGATATGGATTTAGGTCAGCTAATCATGTTGTGTTGACTTGGGGATCACTGGGCAGAGCGTAAAATTAAATTAAAGTTTATAAAAGGTCTAAAAAGAATGTGATTCTTAGCATCCTCTCAAACACTTTCTGCCAGTCTGTTACAACTATCATTACAGATATGGAAGGGGGCTGCAAGCCTATTTTAACTTTTTCACGGACAGCTATTGGCCAAAATAGAATAAATCTATCATCTTGTGGCCTATTGATAAGTGCCTCCATTAATTAGGCTGATATCCTTGGAGCAGAGGCATGTAGCCTAGAATCAGTTTCATACTGGAGACCTTTCCAGCTGAAGAGAATCTTCTAGAGCTTATACTCCACTGGCATACCCCTCAAGATCCCAGGGTGCCCTGCACATCAAGACAGAGCACAGAAGGCAGTCCAGTCAAACTGCCTCCAGGGCAAGGAAGTGGCAGAAGCAGCAGCCCTGCAGTGGCTTCTACCTGGTTGCTTCAGAGCTCCCAGCCTGCAGACTGCAGGGGGGCCAAGCAAATGGCCAAACATTTATTGAGGACTTGCTATGCGGTGGGCACTGTGATAAGTGCAGAGAATACAAAAACAGGCAAAAGACAGTCGCTATGCTCAATGAAGTGTCAGTAGGAGAAATAATGGCACAGAGGCTAAGCAAGTGATTTAGCATACCCCGAGGCTTAAAAAGGGTCTAAAACTGTGGTTCTCAACCTTCCTAATGCCCTGACCCTTTAATACAATTTCTCATGTTGTAGTGACCCCCAACTATAAAATTATTTTCATTGCTACTTCATAACTATAATTTTGCTACTGTTATGAATCATAATGTAAATATCTGATACGTATTTTCATTGTTACAAATTGAACATAACCCACAGGTTGAGAACCACTGGTCTAAAAGGTTAAAAATAGGTACATAGTTTCTTATATCAGAGCTCCCTAACTGAGCAGTTGGGACAACATCTTCTAAGTTGTGTTCCACAGAGCATCATGTCGTATTTTATCTTATTGTGATATGCAAGACAACAGGGTGATAAACAAGAAAGCAATGGCTTTGGACAGTAGGATCTCTGAGACTCATAAGGAGTTAACAATGAGAAGAGCTAGTGTTAAATAAGCCGTCATTCTTATAAGACTGGTACTCACCTCCCATCTGTGTTATAATGCAACTCCATGACTGCCCCACTGTGTCCTTTCAGGGTGGCGTAGTTATCACAATCCCCATACACATTCCACAACACTGTGAAGTAAACAGAGGAATGTCTGTAAACCCTACTAGGCACTAGCCCTTCCAGTGTGGCCTGGGGACTCTCAGTTATCGGAATTTGTTGGCTCACTAGACTCCTGATAATGGATGGGATACAGAAAACAAGGTCTACATCAGACAGAGTAGAGCCATTCCTCCTTTTACCTAGGGCACCTGAGGCTAGAGGAAAGGAAGTCAGGTAGATTTTAATTCTTTAATTCCAGTCTTTCACCTGGCACCACGTGTTCTTTTGACAATTTTTTTTCTAGCACAAATGCACCCACAAGGAGACTAGACCTCTCAAATAATGGCTTCTGCCATGTTCCACCTCTGTTCTCATTCTCTAGGATTTCCACTACTCAGGGAAATAAAGTCAGCAGATAGACTATCTCTTCAGTATATTCAAACTCTGGTGCTAGTCACCTTCCCCTTACCTACAGAGTCATCTCAAGCCTTCAGCAAACTAAAAAGCAGCTGCTACTCCCCACAAAACAATTAAGAATACCTTTATTAACATCTCTCAGAAAATTCTTTGTACCTTTCCCCATTTCTTCTGTGTTCATCCTGTCTAATGCTGGTACTCTCCACTCATCATCATTCCTAACCTCTCCTCACTACACAAAACATACCCTGCCCACAAAAACTCCCTTCAAACCAAAAATCTTTTTAAAAAGAAAAACAGCCTATCATTCAGTAATTTTATAGCTCTTTTTTTCAAAAGATAAATTGCCTTTAAGGTTTTAAAAGTATATACAGCACTGTGTCTAAAGGAAAAGAAGAGCTTCATTAGTTCTTGCCACACAGTCCAGAGCAAACACTCCTCCCAAGCAACTAGGATGGAGAAGGGAGCGAGGTGTATGAACTGCTCACTAAATCGCTAAACATTTACTGAGGACCTGCTATGTGGCAGGCACTGTGATAAGTGCAAAGAATACAAAAACAGACAAAAGACAGTCGCTATGCTCAAGGAGCTGACAATCTATCACATGCAAACAAATGTATACAAAGCAAACTATATACAGGACAAATAGGAGACAGAGGGAAAACATTAGAATTATGAAAGGTTAGGGAAGGCTTCCTGTAGAAGGTGGAATTTTAGCTGAGACTTAAAGGAAGCCAGAGAGGTCAGCAGTTACAGAGGAAGCATATGCATTCCAGTCATGGGGGAAAGCCAGAGAAAATGCCTAGAGCTGAGAGATAGGGAGTGTCTTGTTCCTAGAACAGTCAGGAGGCCCATGTCATGGACAGACGAATACTCATCAGGAAGTAAGGAGTAAGAAGACTGGGAAGGTAGAAGGCTCGGTTATGAAAGGCTCTTAAAGAGAGCATTTTGTATTTGCTCCTGAAGGCAATAAGTGTTGGGGGGAGAATTAGCAGGTTGTCATTACTGAACTTATGCTTTAGGAAAATCACTTTACTGGCTGAATGGAGAGTGGATTGGAGTGTGGAGAGATTTGACGCAGGCAGACCCTCCAGCAGTGAGGGAATGAGGGCCTGTACTAGAAGGAAAGCAGTGTCAGAGAAGAGAAGGGGGCATGTTTGAGAGAATTTGGAAAGATGGAATAGGCAGGCTTTGGAAAGAGCTTGGATATGGGGGGCTGAGAGGTGGTGAGGAAACCAGGATGACTCCTAGGAGGAGGACGTTGCCCTTTACAGTAATAGGGAAGGTAGTAGGGGGAGAAGGGTTTAGGGCAAAGATAACGAGTTCTGCTTTAGATATATTGAGTTGAAGATGTTTAAAAGGCAGTGAGAGATGCAAGACTCCAGTCAGCAGGGAGGCTGGGGTGGGACAGGCAGTCATGAGAATCATCAGCATAATTAAATCCATGAGAGTTGATAAGGGCATGATCCGGAAGAGGATCCAGCAAACACAGAGAAGTAGTGAGACAGGCAGGAGGAGAACCAGAGAGAGTAGAAAACCTCGGGAGAAAGGAACGATCATCAGTGTCAAAGGCTGCTGAGAGATCAAAGAGAACAGTGACTGAGAAGAGGCTGCTGGATTGGACAACTAAGAGATCCCCCGTCTCTTTGGAGAGAACAGTAGACCATAAGGGGTTAAGAGAGCGAGAGGCAAGTGAAAGCATCTGTTTTAGACGGCCTCTTAGAGGAGCTTTGCTACAAAAGGTAGAAGACTCAGTCTTCTTCAGGAGTAGGGAACCTGTGGCCCTGAGACCACATGTGGCAGCACTTGAGGACCAAGAGGGCTACACGTGGTGTTGAGGTTGAAGGTTTCCCACTCTGGGTAGAACAGATATAAGGATGATGACAGTTAACAGGGATAGAAGGATCAAGTGAAGAGACATGGGTCTGTTTGTATGTAGCAGCGAATGAGCCAGTAGACAGGAAGAGATTGAAAATAAGTGAAAGAGTAGAGAGGACAGAGGACAGAGCAGTGAGGACAGGAAAGAATGGGACTGCCTGAACAAGCAGGAGTTAGCTTTGGTAAGGAGTAAGGCCACTTCATTATGTGAGACAGAGGTGAAGGAGGAGAGGGTGGCAGAAGGCATCTTTCTTTTGACTCACTTCCCTAAGCTAGAAGTAAACAAAATTCCAGCAAGCTTCCTGTCCAGTTTAATCAGGCATCCTATGAAAAAAGTCTGGTGATTTCAGTGCACTGTCAGGCTCAAGTCAAGTCCAAGGTATGACAAAGAAATAAAAAAAAAAAAAGCTTATGCTGTCCAAGGATGCACAAAGAATCACAGTATCCATAAAAAGGAGATAAGAAGTTCACAATACACTGCTCTGGTCAGAGCACATGTGATAGGCTTGCTTTGGTTTGGGGTAGTACATTCTGAAAAGAACACGGGTTAAGACCTAGAATACATTCAAAAGAGTGAACAGAATGTGAGAACAGTGAAGTCCATCTTGTAAAAGGTCCAGTGAAAGAACTGGGGACGCCCAATTTAAAGAAAAGCCTACGAGGACATATGGAAAAGGAATCTCATGCTCCACTTGGCCCAAGAGGGATGGATTAGGACCAATGGGTGTTAGACTGGCTCTTAGGGCTGATGTAAATAAATACTTCCTTAATAAGAGCTAAATCTAAGCATGGTGACCCTAACACATCCCAGTATCCTTTCTATTTTCCCTTAATTCTTCTCTTCTAGAGTAGCTGAAATTCCTACTATTCTTCCTTAATAATTTCATCTTCTCATGTACTGAGTGACTTCAGTGAGAAATTACTTGGAATACATTTAGGTTATGGTTTAAATCTGACAGTCTGTATTGTCCTAAAGAGGCAGGTAATGGAGATGACAATTATGAAAACATGCTTTTGTAACTGAGCCCCAAGATAAAGATGGAGTTGGGAGTCAGACTGAGTTAGATTCTTTGGGCTTGTAAAGTAATACCCTAATTTTTTCTTCCTTTCCAGCTTCAAGGATCAGCAGCCCAGCTATCCTCTCTCCTGTCCCTCTCTGCTTTCTTTCCCTTGTTTTCTCTCTCCCCCCTCTTATCTCTCTTCTCTTTCTCCTTCTCCTTCTCCCCGTCTCCCTCTGTATATGTCCCAACCCCCACTTATAACTATGTATAGTCTTGTAGCCTTCGTGTTATTTTCAAGACAGTAACTGCTTAAAGGTGAAGTATTAAAGAAGACACATAAACAACGACTTACAGATGAGCCGGTCAAATCCTGCAGATGCTAAGGTGGATCCATTGGGATGGAACTTGCTACAGTACACTTCCCCTTCATGTCCTGACAGCAGCATGATGGGAGCCTGAAGGGAGGAACACCTTGGAGGACCCTAAACACACAAAAGAAAGACAGGATGGCCGCTTTATCCACAGATTTAAGGTGAAGATGAGTGGTTGTTTGTTTTTGGGGGGAAGGAGAGGAGGGATTAGAGATGGAAGAGAGGGTAGATCAAGGAGAGAAAGGGTACAAAAAAAACAATTTTTTTTCTTTTTAAAGAGCAAATAGATATAAACAAATTTTCCAAATTAACAGAGGATTAAATCATAATTAACTCTGAGTATCAAAACTATTGTGTCTTTCCTACTTTATCTCCAGTCTTAACTGTCTCCTAGAAAACAGTCAATCAAGATGAACTTACTAAGTGTCAGGGAATACAAAGAAGGCAAAAAACATGGTCCCTGTCCTCAAAAAATTTATGTCCTAATAGGCAAGATGATATGCAAATCACCTTCTATATATGAGACAAACAGAGTACGTGGAAGGTAATTTCATAGGAAAGAGAGCAGCAGTGGGAAGATGGGAGGGGACACATGGAGAGGCCTCTTGCAGAAGGTGGGAACTGAGCTGAGTCTTAAAGAAACCCAGAAGGCACAGGTGAGGAAGGAGAGTAGGTTAGGCCCAGGGAACAAGAAGGGAAAAGGCATGGAGTCAGGTGATGGACAGCATGGGTGTCACAAAGTCATCGGACCAGAGGAAAACATAAGACTGGGGAGACAAGCAGGGGATAGGTTATGAAGAGCTTTAAATGTTAAATAGAGTATTTTCTATTTGATCCTGGAAGTAACAGGGAGCTACTGGAGTTTACTGAATTGTGTGTGTGTGTGTGTGTGTGTGTGTGTGTGTGTGTGTGTGTGTGTGTGTGAGAGAGAGAGAGAGAGAGAGAGAGAGAGAGAGAGAGACAGAGAGACAGAGAGACAGAGAGACAGAGAGACAGAACAGACTCCACCACTAACTCAATTTAAATAATCTGTTAAATAGTTAGTTGCAGAGAATAACAACTGTCCTGGTGACCTCAAAGAGCTGTTGTACCAATAAAATGAGATAAAATATGCCAAATTATTTTGAAAAGTTTGGCTACAGTAACTTATTCAACTGCTTACTAATTCAATTCATCATGTACTTCTTGAGCTTCTATCATGGATGAGGTATAATGCTAGGAGTAGGCATATAACATAGAAAAATGAAACCTGGGACTTACATTTTCTTTGAGACGGGGGTATAGAGCATGTGCACAGAGAAGTCAATTCAATATAATATGGGTGGGCACTAATAGCTGGGGGTGATGGGATCCTGGAGAAGCAGGGAAGACTTCATGGTACATGCACTCAAAATGAAGGAAAATATAGATTATGAAAGGTAGAAACAAGGAAGGTGTATACTCCAGGAATGAGGGATGACAGGAGGACACAGAAAAGGCCACATCTGGTAATCCAGCACAGCTGGAATATAACCTCTCCAAAGTGGCAGAATCATAATAATCACTGGCATTTATGGCTCATACCCCAGCTATATTAGCTCATCTGAGCCTCGCAAATACTCTAGGTATTATCCCCCCGCCTTTTTTTGGTGAGAAAACCAAGGACAGGAGAGAGGTCCGGTGATTTGCCCATAGTCCCAGAGCTACTAAGAGGTGGGGCTGGGATTGCACCTCACATCCCAGCTGGCTCTAGTCCAGTACACTTTCTATTATACCACACTGCCTTTAGTTAATGAGGTAAACTATGGCACTACAGGTCAGTGAACTCCTTACAGAGAAGCAAGAAAATATCCAGGTGGAATGCTGTACTTTGGCAGACATAGATGATGGGCCAATCTATTTTCTGAATTATATGATATTTTATTTCTATTTCTATTTATTATACGATAATACTATAGGAAGGAAGGGTAGATTATTAGGACAAGACAGATGCTTTTTAAAAGGCATCAATAAAATATTTTTTTAAAAATTAAAGCAATGGCAACCATATTGTAGAGGGTTGACTTTATATTTTATCTATGTGCAACAGGGAGCCGCAGAGGGTAGTAACATGGCCAGAAACAGACCTTAGGAGGATTTTGGCAGCTGTATAGAGAATGGGTTGGAATGGAAAAAGCATGGAAGCAAGGAAGCAAATTAGAAGCCTATTACAATAGTCTACAACACCAAAGTGACAAGGACCTGAAAGAGGATGCTGATCACAAAAAAATGAAAAGAAAGGCACAGATGTGAGGGACATTGTGGAGGATTTAGCTGTGACAGTTTTATTATTTATATGGGAAAGTGAGAAGTCAAGGATGGCTCCAAGGTTATGAACCTGGATGATTAGAAGAAAACAGTAATAGGGAATTTTGAGGAGGGGTGTATTTAGGAGATGATGAGTTCTATTTTGGGTGCACTGAATGTGAGATACTAATGGGACATTAAGGTATCAGGCAGATACCTGCTGAGCTGGGACTGGAGTCCAAGTGAGAGATTAGGGTTAAGTATGTGGAATAGACTCATTCAAGGTAATATGAAATGTGAAGGATCTAGGCAGGTCTTTGGCTTCAGTACTACCCTGTTGTCTGTGGACAAAAGGAGATGAGAACGGTACTGGTGAGAAGAGGGTCAAAGACAAAGCTTTGCAGAAAACGAAGATTTCAGGAGCAGCAGACTGACAAAGCAGCAAAAAAGCCGGAGAAGGTACGGAGGGAATTATAGCCCTGCATCAGTTATGGAGTACCTACTGGAAAAGAAGCATGGTCCCATGGAGAGAGTCCTAGACTTGGAGCCAGGAAGACCTGGGTTCAACCTTTTCCTTCTGACACTTACACGAGCAAGTCACTTAACTTCTCTGAGGCTTGGTTTACTCTTTGTATATACTCCTACAGCACTACACAAAAGTGAGCTTTATTACTGCCCAAAGAGATGAAGCCATATTCTTGAAGTATTAAAAGGGTATTTACTGTATAACCAACATATTAGTGATTGAAAAGTCTCATATACTCGACTACCAAGAAGTCAATCAACAAGCATGAATTATCTATATAGTGACTATATATATTTTATCATAACTGAGATAAAAAAAGTTTAGGTAACAGGCAACTCACTTTCATATAGCCTTTAAGGTTGCAAAGCTCTTTCCCCACAGTAACTCCGTGAAGTATGGAAATGGCATTATTATCCCCATTTTACTGACAAGGAAACAGAGGCTCAGCGTCAAAGTGGCTTGTCCAAGGCCATAGAGCTACTAATGGGTCACAACTTGAATCCAAATCACTTGATCGTCAAACTAACACTCTTTGTCCTATGCTGGGCAGCCTCTCGCTGGACATCCATCACTACCGTCAAAGATCTCACAGTCTACTAGAGTGACAAATACCAATACAGAACACTAGGATATACATTACATGACAAACACACTGGAGTATAAACAGGCTTATTCAAGGTGTAAACAAGTTGAATGTAAATAAGCAAGGAGAGCACCTGGGCTAGTTTATAAAAGGGAAAGAGCCTTAGGACTGAAATTAGGAGACATGGGTTCAAATTCTGTCTCTGCTCTCTAGGAACCACCTAATGTGTAAACTGAAGAGGTATACTGGGCCATATCTCAGGTTCTTCCTAGCTCTCAATCATATGCTCCTAAGTTAAAAGGGCTGTGTAAGCATCAGGCATCCAGTACCATTCTCATCTCCTTTTGTCCACAGACAACAGGGTACTACTGAAGCCGAAGACCTGCCTAGATCCTTCACATTTCATATTACCTTGAACGAGTCTATTCCACACTCTGGGCCTCTTTAAAAAATTAGAGGACTGGACCAGATAGTGTCTAAGGACCTTTTAACAGCTAAAATTTATGATCATAAGATCTTTTTCAGTCAATAAACATTTATTAAGTGCCTACTAGGTGCTAGGCTACTGTGATAATTGAAGGGGATTCAAGGATAAAAGATAGTCCCTGCTTTCAAGAAGATCTAATGAGAAAGACCACATGTTAACAATTATGTAAAAACAAGCTATATATAAGATAAACAGGAAATAATCAAAAGAGGGAAAGCCCTAGAATTAAGGGAGATTGGGAAAGGCTTCCTGTAGAAGGTGGTATTTTAGCGTAGATTTAAAGTCAGGAGGTGGAGATTAAGAGAGAGAATATTTCCAGGCATGGGGGGATGAGCAGTGAAAATGCCCAAGGTTGGGAAATGGACAGTCTTGTTCCAGGAAGAGTCAGGAAGGCAGTGTTACTGGAGGGCTGTATAAAACATAAAAAGATTAGAAAGGGAATGGGGCGGGGGCATGGGGAAAGCTGCATACTAGGTTATGAAGGGCTCTGAATATGAAACAGGATTTTATTTGATCCTGGAGATGATATAAAGCCACTGCAGCTTACTGAATGGAGAGGTTATGGTAAGACCTGTACTTCAGGAAAATAACTTAGAAAGCTGAGTGGAGTATGGATTAGAGTGGGGAGAAATAGAAAAACCAACCAGTAGATTATTGCAACAGTCCAGCCTTGAGATGTTGGAAACTGGTGTATTAGCAATGTCAGAGGAGAGAAATGGGTCTATGTCCACATATATGTCTGTGGACGAAAGGAGATGAGAATGGTACTGGATGCCTGATGCTTACACAGCCCTTTTAACTTAGGAGCATATGATTTAGAGCTAGGAAGAACCTGAGATACGGCCTAGCACACCTCTTCAGTTTACACATTAGGTGGTTCCTAGAGAGTAGAGACAGAATTTGAATACATATATTTGAACATAATATATGTTACAAAAGTCCTGACAGCTGGAGATGTGAGACTGGAGTTCAGTAGAGAGATTAAAGCAGAACAGGTAGATTTTAGAACTGTCAGCAAAGAGATGATAAATAAATCCATGGAAGCTAATGAGATCACCAAGTAAAGCAGTATAAAGGGAGAAGTGAAGAGGGCCTGAGACAAAAAATCCTATGGGGCACTCCCAGTTAGTGAGTGTGATTGGGAAGAAAATCCAGGAAAGGAGATTGAGATGGAGCAGTCAGAAGATAGGAGGAGAAGTAGGAGAGAGTGCTATTCCAAAAACCAAGAGAGAAAACAGTATGTAGAAGAGGGTGATCAATAGAGTCAAGGTGTTGAAGAGAGGTCAGGAAGGATGAGGATTGAGGAAGGGTCATTGAATTTGGCAACTCAAAGATCAAAAATAACTTTGGAGAGAGAGGTTTCAGTTGAATGACAAGCTCTGAAAACAGACTAGTGTTAAGAAGGTGAGAGGAAAGAAGTGGAAGCACCTATTGTAGACGGCCTTTTCAAAGAGTTTAGCCACAAGAGGAAGAAAAACAGCTTAGAAGAGAAAACTGGATCAAGCGATGGTTTTTTTGAAGATGGGAGAACATATCTGCAGGTAGCAAGTAAGCAGCCAATGGAGAGGAAGAAGTTGAAGATAGTGAGAGGGGATGACAGAAGGAGCAAGCACCTGAAGAAGACAAGACAGAATGGGATCACAGGTGCAGGAGGAGGGGTCAGCCTTGGGAAGGAAAAGGGCCACTTCATCAGGTAAGACAGGGATGAAGGAGGAGACAGTGGAGAAAACACATGAGTGATTGACATGAGGAAGGGAAAAGAGAGAGCTCAGGGAGGATATTATCAGTTTTCTGCAAAATATGAAGCAAGGTTCTCAGCTGAGAGAAGAGGGGAAGGGAAGCCATGAGAAGTCTGAGACAGGATGAAAAGGTTTTGAAGAGCCCCTGTGGAGAGTAGGATGCTAAGTCCATCAGGGGGGTGTAAAAGGATTGTCTGGTAGCACTGAAGGTTAACTGAGGTTA
The DNA here is from genome assembly GCA_028646575.1 of Pseudocheirus occidentalis. Classification (NCBI taxonomy): domain Eukaryota; kingdom Metazoa; phylum Chordata; class Mammalia; order Diprotodontia; family Pseudocheiridae; genus Pseudocheirus; species Pseudocheirus occidentalis. The sequence continues at coordinate 53,082,715 of CM053596.1, forward strand.
TATTGCATATCACATGGGGCCCAATGAGCACGATTCTGTGATTTTCTCCAACCTCCTTTAGCAGCAAGTGAAGAGGAACCAGTAGATGTTTTAAAATACTGAATAGGCTCTCACAGAGAAAAGATCTTTCTGCTTGTTCCTCCTTGCCTCCAGCTAGAATCTACTGGAAAGATGCGCAGATTCCATCTCAACAGAACAAGAACAACAAATCCTAACTTTGAGAACTGTCCCAACTTTGAGGACGAAGCATTTGAGAACGGGCATTATTGGGAAGATACTGAGATCTCCCTCTGGGTAAATGTATCCCTTGAATGAGATGCTGGCTGGTCACCTACGACCTCTGGGCCTCGGGTTCCCGATCTGTAAAATGAGGGCTCTGATTCAGAAAAAGTCTATGGTCATTTTCGTCTCTGACAACAAATTACGAGTCCATAACCTCTATGAGCCTCAGTTTCCCTCTCTTTTAATGTGAGGGGGCTGGGTTCTGAGGGTCTCTCTGAAGTCCCTTCTAGTTCTGATGGAGGAGGAAGAGGAGGAAGGAGAAAAGGAGGAATGGAGGGGGAAGTAAAAAAAGAGAAGAGGGGAGATGGGGGGAGGAGACGAGACCTGACAGGACTCGTTGGGACCGGGCCGGCGGCTGGGTCCACTCGCTAGGTCACTTACCGCTTGTAGCAGGGCCCCCGGCGGCGGCTGCTGCCCCGCAGCAGGTCCGGCCCCGGCGCCCGGTCCCGCTGCTCCCAAAAGCAGTTCATGACGGGGTCGCTTGAGGGGAACGAGCGGCAGCTCCGGACCCTTCCGCTTGTGTTGTTCGATCATGGCCGCCTCAAGCCGTCCGCGCCGCTCAGTCCACAGGCCGCGCCGGGGTTTACGGCCCGGCTCCTATTGGCTAATATTGTCCCCTCCCACCTAGGAACTTCCGGTCTTGGCCGGACCAATCAATTTCCTGAGTGGCAAGGAGAGCGTAATGAATTCCTTCTCACTCCTTCTTATTGGACAAAGGCCGAGGCCTTCTCTGGAAAATATCGGACTGTGATAGGCTGCTATGTGTGGGGAAGGGAGACCAAAAAACTTCCTGTGAAGACTACTTTTGTTAACTTTTCCTTGCTTCTTCTTATTGGGTCAGAAGCTGGGCCGTTACCACTAGAATCAACCTACTATTGGTCATTGCGTCCGGAGGGGGTGGGGAAAGGCGTTCTGAGCGCGCGGTGCCTGATGGACGGTGGCTAACTGATTGGCCGTGGGGAACGGCGGCGTGCGATTGGCTGTGCTCAGAGTGCTTCATGGTGGCATCCTCTTAGATCCTGTACCCAGCGAGCTGCTGAGTGAGTGATGTGGGTGTTTGTCTTGGGGCCTGTCGGGGGCTGTGGGCGGGCGTGTGTGTGTGCGGGGATCCCTAGCGCAGGACTGTGTGTTTGCCACCCTGGTTAGACGGGCTTGCGTTCTTCCCCGCATTGGGAGGTGTTTGGTCCTGTCTGTTGACTTGGGGGATCAGTCAGTCAACAAACATTTATTAGGCACCCGCTGTGTGCCGTGTTCGGAGTATCCAGGTCCCTGACAGTGAGGCGCTTCCAGTCTCCGGCGTCGGGGAAGATCAGTGGGCAGAACCCCAGGCTTGCAGCCAGGGGTCCTGGAGCTCCTTCTTTTTGCAGTTGCTCTTCCCCCAGACCCTCCTAGTCCCTCAAGCTCACAACCTAGGGATCATTCTGGACTGCTCTCTGTCTCTCACCCCTCCCACCTTTGCAGCATCTCTGAGCTGCGCCCCTTCTGGCCCCTGTCACTGCCCTCATCATCCTGGACTGTTGCAATAGCTGCTGGTGGGTCGGCCTGTTTCCTGTCTCAACCCACTGCAATATGTCCCTCTATTCCTTGAACTTTTTTTTTGTTGTTGTTTTTAATAGTCTGGTAGACTTTATTTCAATACATTTGGTTTTCATTGAGGCAGACAGTCATTTGATAAGCATTTATTAAGTACCTACTATGTTCCAGTCACTGGGCTGGTCAGTGGGGATTCAAAGCTGCTCTCACGAGCTCACATCTCATGAGGGAGACAGCCTGCAAATAAGTACGTGTAAATAACCTATATGCAAAATAAATAGGAAATAATCAAGAGATGGAAGGTGCTGGGAATGGGGAAGGCTTCCTGTAGAAAGCTGGATTTTATCTGGGACTTGAAGGAAGAAGGGGAAGCCAGGAGAGAGATGAGGAGAGAGAGCAATACAGACATGATAGGCAGACAGAGAAATCAATCAGTTAATCAGTAAACATTTATTAAGAACCTACTTTGTGCCAGGCACTGTGCTAAGTGCTAGGGATACAAGAAAATGCAAAAGACAGCCCCTGCCCTCAAGAAATCCAACAAAGAAACCATCCCTCAAGTCCATCATCCCTCAAGAAACACTCCAAACAAACATACAATTATGCCGCCTCTTCCCCATTCTGGAGATTTATGTTCTAACCCAGGGGTGGGAAATCACATGGCCTTCTATGTCCCTGGGTAGGGCCTTTTGACTACATCCAAGTTTTACAAAACAAATCCTTTTATTAAGGGGATTTGTTCTGTGAAGTTTGGATTCAGTCAGAGGGCTGCACTTGAGGACCTAGAGGGCCACTGATGACCTTGAGGCTACAGTTTCTCCACTCCTGGTCTAATGGACTCTTGGAAGTTTCCCAGTGTGATCTCCCATCCCAGCCTCTGCACCTTTGTACAAACTATCCTTCAGTTTGCCCCTTTGCCTCTCAGAATCCTTAGATTCCTTCAAGGACCAGCTCAGGGACTACCTCCTCCATGAAATCTTTACCATTCTACCCAACGTTAGTCGTTCCTAGTTCCCAGTTACTCTATATTTATTAATCTGTGTACCTCTTATACCCTGCTCCCCCTATAGTAAAATAAGAGAACCCTGACAATGAAGACAGGTTGTGCAGCCACTCTGTGATTTTATCACTGCCGGTGCCTCTCAGTGTGGAAACTTCTTCCACTGATACAGGCATGTGCTGTCTTTTGCATCTTCTTGATGTCTGGCCCATAGTAGGTGCTTAATAAATGTTTACTGTTTAATTGAGTGATTTCTCTGGCTGTCTACCATGTCTGTCTGAATTTCTCTCTCTCCTTGTCTCTGCCTCCTGACTTACCCATTTTCCTTCAAGTCCCTGGTAAAATCCAGCATTCTTCAGGAAGCCTTCCCCAACCCCTAGTGCCTACCATCTCTTGATTATTTCCTATTTACCATATCTATAGGTTATATATACTTATTTGTACTAGTATGGATTTAGGCCTTACCTTAAGACAGCACTGAGTCCAAGCCCTTCATTTTACAGATGAGGAAAATTGAACCCCAGAGAAGTCAGGTGACTTGTCCAAGATCACAGAGTCAGTTCATGGCACAACTGGAATTTGAATCCAGTGCTTTTGACTCCTGAGGCTTTTTTTTTGAGTATACCAAGTCACATAGTTAATAAACATTCAAGGTGGAATTTGAACTGGGGTGATTTACCACTCTAGGTTCAGCATTCTGCTCATTGAAACTGCCTCTCATGGAAAAGTACTTTTATCAAAATAGTAAATCATGTTTATGTGATATTCTAGTCACAACAGCTCCATAAAGTCAGTATTTTAGGTGCTCACTTTACAGGTGAGGAAACTGAGGCAGACGGAGGTGAATGCCTTCCCCAAGGTCAGACAGCCGTCAAGTACAGGCGCTGCTCTGCCTCTCAAGGTGTAGAGAACTGCATAGATTATAGAGAGTCGTACAAAAGTCTTCGTTACTGCCTTTTGTTTTCCTCCAGTGACTCCTTGTAATCCTGAAGTTCTAATGATGACAATACAAGCAGAGTTCTGACCCAGGTCCTGACAAGTTGGGGAACCTTCACATTTTCCCTGGGGGTGTAGTGTGGCCTTTAGCAGCTCATTAAGAGGAGGCTGACCTCTAGTTGATGATCTTTTTGAGGCAGAACAATTCATCAAAGGTAGCTCATTCACATAGGAGCTGTAATCTGCAGTGGGGGAGAGTGTGCTGACATAGAGAAAACCACCACTCCTTAAAGTGTTGAAGCCTTACTCCCATGAACTTGTTCTGTGCTCAGCCCCGTATGAGCTGGGGGTGAGGAGGATGACATTGATATATCACTGGAAGGTTTCCAAAGAAATTTATGTCCATTTTATCCTCACATATGCTACCTGGAGCAAATGCTACCAATTTTGTTGTCTCTATTTAACAAATGAGGAAACTCTGACTTGAGGTTAGTGTTCACCCAGCCAGCAAGTCTTCAAGAAGGGATTCAGGGCCAGGTTTCTCTTTCCTCCAGTACTCTTTCACCTCTACCACGTGGGTGTCCCCACCCTCAAGAAGTTCCTTTCCTAGTTCGGAAGACAAGAGTTTCAGATGAGAAACAACTTGAAAATAATGCAAAAGATAAAAATTGGTTGCTAAATTATATTTGAAGAAGTGACAGATTAAATAGGACAGGAGTAAGAGAAGATGTTATGGAAGAGATGGGGCTTAAATGGAATTTTGATCAGTGGAGAGTTGGAAGGAAAAAGTGAGGTCCTCCTGACAGAGTGATGACAGGTGCAGAATGAGAGACATTTTTGGACATGGCAAATGGGTGAATTTGTTTTGCTTGATTTTGCTTATTCATTAGCAAAAAGTCTTTGGAAAAGAAAGAGTAAGATCATTCCAGATCATGGGAATAGCATAAAAGTTAAAAGGACATAGGCAATTGTAAGTAAGGAGGATTTTGTTATCCTTTTAGAGTTCAATTTCTCAGGATACATTGCCATGGCAATGTCTAGTTTCCAGGTGTTAGATAACTCCCAGAATAGCCCCAATGATCCTAGATAGTAATTCCTAGAATCATAGTGACAGACAGTCCAACTGAGGCTGCACCATGAGATATGGGGATGACGTAATTGATATTTACTATGCTTGTGCAGGATGACAGTATTGCTAAAGTTAACCTGTGAGTTTAATGTTGGCAAGGTGCCTTCTTTGTCTGTTGCCGTATAAAGCAAGTGGGCACTGATCAATAAGTGGGGAAACCATGAGAAACCCATAGGGGTATCTGTGTGTGTGTTGACCAGCCCCCATCAAGGCTTGAGGGGATATAAGGAAGTGCACAAGCTGTGCCTATCCCAGTTGAAATGTAGGGGTAGTCCCCCTCTGCTTCTCATAGGCCCTTGCAAGAAGGATTGTTAAGGAATGCTGTAGGAGTTGATGCTCCCATTATCAGCAACTTCCTTTGCGAAGACTAGACTAGAATAAAGCTGATTATCAACCCCTCTGAAGGTGTCTGCCTGTTAGAGGCTGGAGTCCCCAAACTCCCGTGCCTCCAGTGTGTTATCTGTGAAACAGCAATGCATGTGGGGTATCACCAGTCAGGCCTCTTGGGCTAGACTGGAGTCTGTGTTGAGGAGGAGGGGATTTGAGAGTGGATATAGACTGGAGAGAATTTACAAAGGACAGAAGAATTTTCCTCTAGAAAATGATCCTAGAAGAGGCACACATGAGAGAAGTAGAAAGGGAAAGGAGTGGAAAAATAGATTTTTTTTTATGAGAAGAAAATCAAGAAAAAGCCAAACTTGAGATACTATAAGGCAGCCAATCAGTCACATCGACAAAGAGCAAATCATGCCAATGATTAAGCAAGTCTGATATAGTTGTTATCTGATTCTCCAGAGAATGTGGTATTCCATAATCATAGGCATCCGTAGTCACTGGGAGAATGCTGGTGGTGAGAAGGTGGGCTTTTACAGCACTGAACACTTGTGTATAATTGAAAAGATAGAACTTTTTCACCAGTATGGTGGAGTTCAAGCTTCTCTTCCCGCTGACTTCTGGACACAGCTGGTTGGCTTTCTGAGGCACACTATCCAAGTTGTATCCCCAGAAGTAACCTGCAGACAGCCTGTCCCCTTCTCAGTCATGGTGTTGTGTGCTGTGCGGTCACTTCATTAGCCTTTGTCGGGGTTTTGCTTAATCTCTTGGGTATTTTGGTGACTTTCCTTCCAGAGGTTTTATAGCTTTTATAGTTTTATAGGCTTCGGTGAAGCTGGTACATTGTCATCTGTAACTAGGAGCATTGGGATAGTCTCCCTCGCAAGCCTTCTCTTTATACTCCATGCACAATCTGTGGAATACAAGCACTGGTGCTAATTGTAGAGTGTAAACACCAAATCCTGTGTAAAAGGAAATCTGAAGGTGATGCCTTTCCTTCTGCTTCCATTGGTAGAACATGAGGTTTTTTTTTCTTGAGTCCTGAAGCAGCGACCTTCTTCTGAAGCTGACTTTGTTTTCCTTCATGCTGCTCACTTTCATTACCCTGTGTTGTAGTCTGGACAGTGTTTTCCATTTTCCAGGATCATTATCATCCTTATTGTTATCATCAATAACAATAATAGTAGCTTAGCATTTTAAGGTTTGCAAAATGGTTAATGTGTATTATTTCATTTGCTCCTCACAGCAGCTGTGTGAGGTAGGTGCTGTTATTTTCCTATTTTACAGATGAGGAAAGAGCCTGAGAGGCTAAGTGACTATCAATTATCTGCAGTAGGATTTGAATTCAGGTCATTTTGACTCTTAAGATCATCTTTTCCAATCCAAGGAGCTATCTATGTGTTAGCCATACCCCCTCCTCCTGCCTAGACCTCTTTCCCTTCAGCCCTACCCTTAGTTTTGAACTTTATCTCATGAGGGCCTCCCTACCTATGTGCTTGACCCTGTGCTATTTAATATTTTTATCAAGGACTTGGATAAACCATAGATGGCACACTCAACAAATTTTTAAATAACACAAGGCTTTAAGGGATAGCCAACATGTTAGGTGGCCCAGGGTCAAAAAGATTGGAACAGATCTATTAGAATAAAATTTAATAGGGATAAATGTAAAGTGAAGCTAAAGGAATGATAGTTCAAGTTTGTGGTGTTTGGTAGTTTCATTTAGTAAGTTTGAGGAACGAATAAGCATTTATTAGTTACTTACTATGTGCAAAGGACTGGGTTAAGTGTTGAGGACACAAATAGAAGAGGAAGACAGTCATTCTCTCAAGATATTCATGGTCTAATGGGAAGAAATAGCCCATATAAAAGGTTTCAGCTGCAAATCAAATAGAAAGACCCAGTGGTCTTTAGAGGGCAAAGCAGATGGTACAAATGTTTGATAGTCCTTGAAGGTGAAAGCTTTCATTTCTGATCCTTTGGCAGCCATAGTTTCTGAGGAGCAGAGACTGCAGCACCCGCACAATTCATTTCCAGGTCTCGTCTTCGCAAAGGTTGCTCGCCTATGAGATGGCCATAGGGCATGGGATAGATGTAGGGCTTTGTAATGGTAAGGGAATTTGAAGATCTTCCCTACCCCTTAATGGGCCTCAAATAGAACCCAACAGGAGAGGTTTGATTAGAGGGAGGCTTGTTTTATGGGAAGGCCCACACCCTTTGTTATTTTGTAATTAGGCAGTGGATCACAAAGGTTGTGATGTCCTCAGATCCTGAAGAAGGGTATATATACTCTGCAGTGAGGTTTTGCTTATGGGAAGAGTTGTGTGATTTGGCCAGATGAGACTCTGGGTAGCTATTGAACCACTGTGCTTTGAAAACCCAGATGTTGGTGCTTCTCTCTCTAGTAACTAATTATGTATGTATGTAATGGTCAGATAGCTAGAAACCCTGTCTATCAGTCTCTTGAATTGTGTTATTTTCTCTGTCTGTATTTTTTGTCTATTTGTAATTTCTGTTTGTATTTTGTGAAGTTCAGGGTGCTGACTTTTCCCCCTGAACTAAGTGAATGATAGATATAGATATAGATAGATACATAGGTGTTTAATTAAAGATTGTTGACCCCTTTAAAGTTGCTTTTCTTTAGTAAAGCACATCAAAGAACCTGTGCTAGCAGCCCTCCTGTGTGCTGGTGTTATTGGTCTTACACCCTCACGGGAGCTGCAAGTAGCATTGTTGTTACAGGCCTGTGATCTGAGAGATGCTTCTATTACTTGCCTGTAGGTGGCTGTTAGTCTGCAGTTAATGTCAGGGATGGGGATGACTCCATGGGAGTTGCTGCCCTAGATGCTGACTTTAGGGGCCATGTTAGGAGCCAGGCCAGAGGACTGGGAAGCACTGCTCTCAAGAGTTTTGGACATAGGATGTTAATCCAGATTATGGTAGTGGCGTAACCCTGCTACTTGTCTCTCCCTCCAAATACCTTCCTGCTTCACCTAGACAGGCTCACTCTCCCATTGATTGAAGTTGGTAGGCTGTTGGTAGTGGTGGTGGCAGAGAGAGCAGACCCCTACTCCATGGTGGGGGCTTCTATCGATGATGGCCTATGGTAAGGACATTGGTCAGCTAGAGAGTACCCAGAGGAGGGCAACCAGGATGTTGAAAAGCTTTGAATTTATGCCATGTGAAGATCAACTGAAGGACTTAGAGACAGTTAGCTTGGAGAAGAGAAGACTTAGCAGGACATGAGAGCCCCCTGTAAGTGTCCTGTGAAGGCTGCACTGAATATATGTTCTCAAAAGGAAGAACCAGGAGCAAAGAGCACAAGCTGCAGTAGGCAAAGTTAGGCTTGACATAAAGGAAAAACTCCTAATGATTAATGTTACCCAGAAGGATGTCATCACACCTCGGGAGATAGTAGCACTCTCTCCCTGGAACTCTTTAAGCAAAGGCTGGAGAACCGCTTCTGTATAGATAGTAGAGAGGGTCACTCTCCATTCTTTCAGCAAGCATCTATTAAATACCTACTGTGTGCCTGGCACTGTGTTAGGTTTTAGGGTGACAAAGACAAAACAGTTCTTGCCCATAAAGGACTCACATTTTGTTGTGAAAAAACAACACACAGAAAAATAAACATAAACTATATACAAAGTAGATGGTTACCAAAAAATTAGGGGCAAATGAACGGATGTACCTTTCACAACGGTGGCTGGAAAGAGAATTTTAAAAAATGTATTGCCATGTTTTGTTTGTATATCACCTTTGCTTCCTAATTTATCCTTTTCCCTTCCTACAGTCAAAGAGCTTTCCCTTATTAAAAAGAAAAGGAAAAAGAGGGGGGGGGGACACAGAAAGTAGTTCAGCAAAACTAATCAACACATCAGTCAAATCCAGTGGTCCATGCAGTGTTGTGTGTCCTAGGGGAGAATTCTTTATTGAACTAGGGATAGAAGTGATCACAAGATAAAATAGTTGATTTTAATCGCATGAAATTTAATGTTTTGTGCAAACAAAATCAACAGAACTAGATTAAGAGGGAAACTTTTATTTTTTATATTTATTTGCTTTAAGGTATAAGAAATGCTTCACGTTATTGTCCCAATTGAGCTTAACAACATCCCTGTGAGGAAGGTACAGCAGGTTCCTTTATCTCATTTTACATATGAGGAACTGAGCCTCAGAGAGATTCCTTTTCTTTCCTTTCCATATCACTAAAGTTGACAAGTCTTGTTGATTCTACCTCCATAACAGCTCTCATTTATGCTCCCATCTCTCTGTAAGGCATGGTGGCCCCCTTTTTTAAAAAAATTTTTTTTGAAATTTATTTATTTAAATTTTAGTTTTTAACATTCATTTCCACAAGATTTTGAGTTACAGATTTTCTCCCTGTCTTTCCCCTACCCCCCACCCCAAGATAGTAAGCCTACTGAATTCCACTTCCCCCAATCTGTTCTCTCTTATATCCTCCCCTTTACTTTCTTGTAGGGCAAGATGGATTTCTATACCCCATTGCCTGTATATCTTATTTCCCAGTTGCATGTAAAAAACAGTTTTTAACATTTGTTTTTAAAATTTTGATTTCCGGATTCTTTCCCTTCTTCCTTTTTCATCCCCCCCCCCCCACGGGGAAGACAAGCAATTCAATATAGGTTGTACATGTGTAGTTACGCAAAACATTTTCATAGTAGTTGTATTGTGAAAGACTGTCCTATCCGGCCCCCTGTTTATTCTTTCTTCTTTGACCTTGTCCCTTTTCAAAAGTGGGTGCTTCTAACTACCCTCTCCCCCAGTCTGCCCTCCCTTCTATCATTCCCCCTCTTATACCCTCCCTCCTACTTTCCTGTAGGGTAGGATACCCAATTGAGTATGTTATTCCCTCCTTAAGCATGCCCACCTTCTTAGTTCTGCTCTGCATCATTTCTGGCCTGGACTGTTACAATAGTTTACTAATTAGTCTCCCTCTAGTGTCTTTCCTCTCCAATCCTCCCACGAACTGACAGATTTAATATTCCTAAGGTATAAGTCTAACCAAGTTAATACACTGCTCAAAAAGCTTCAGTGGCTTCTTGTTACCTCTAAGATGTGGGAGAGCCTGGAGATGTGACTTCAGGGACTCTTCATCCACCAGTGCTAGTTGTGTTGAGCACCAAGAGATTTGGCCGGGGTCACACAGCCAGTGTCTAGAGGCAGGATCTGAATCCAGGGCTTTCTGATTGACAGGCTGGCTCTTTCCATTACACTACAGCTGCCTCAACACAAGGATAAAATATAAAATCCTCAGCCAGGCATTTAAAATCCTTTAGAGTCTGGCTATAATCTCTTTGTATGTTGATTTCACATTATTCTCCCTCATAACTTCTAAATTTTTTCCTGTATGTTTTATTTGCTCTTCCACATGCATGACATTCCATCTTCCACAGAAAGGAAATTTGTCTGAGGAACCTTTGCATCATTCATCTCAGGGTTTTTATGCAAAGTATATAAGGAATTAGTAAAAATATGTAGGAACAAGAATCGTTCCCCAGTTGGCAAATGGACAAAGAATATAGCATTCAAAAGATGACTTACGAGCTATTAACATCCAAAGAAAGATTGTTTTAAATCACTAACAACAAGAGAAATACACATTGAAACAACACTTAGGTTTCCCCTCACACAGCAAATGGACAAAGATGACAAAAGATGGGAATAGTCAACACTGGAGAGGCTGTGGAAATACAGTACACCAATACATTGTTGGTGGAGCTGTATAGTGATTCAATGTGCTAGAAAAATTATTTGAAATCATGCAAAAAAATGTGACCAAAATGTTCAAGAGATCCCAATTATTATGCATACGCCCAAATTAGGTCTTGGACAAAAAGTTTCATGTTTATCTCAATACTCATAACAGTCCTTTGCATTATAGCAAAGAATTACAAGCAAATTAAATACCCATCTACTGGGGAAAGACTAGACAAATTGTAGTACATTGATATAATGAAATATGATGTTGTAATAAATGATGAATATCAGGAATGATGATGCCAAATGAAATGAACTGAACTAGGAAAACAAAATAAACAATGAAGGTGGAAAATTACCAGTTAAAAGCTAAACATTGTGTAATTTTAATGACCAGGCTTGAATTCTGGAGGTTAGAAGATGCACTTCCTTTCATCGCAGAGGAGGAGACAGTGGATATAGAATATCATATCCATTGTTGGTCACAAGTGACGCGTTGTTTGGTTTTGCTTGGCCTTTTAAAAATGACCTTTATTGCAAAGGGTTGGAAAAGAGATCTATTAGGAAATGAATGTATTGTAAAACAAAAGGAATCAATGAAAAAATGTGAAAAACCAAATATGTACAATTACCTATAGAGCGATTTCTGGGCTAGGGCCCTTGCGGCAGGTTGGATCAGGATATAGACTTTCTGTAGGCAGGGGCACCAAGGGGCACTGAGCTGGCTTGAAGAAAGCTAGGTAAGAAGGAAGACGCTGGGGGCTGCAGGGATGGAGAGCTTGTTTGTGCAGCTGGCTGTGAGACAGTTCCTCCTAACTGTACACCTGTAACCCTGTGATCCTTGGAGCCCATCGTTGTCCTGGGCTGCCTTGTGGTTTAGCCAACTGGAACATACATGACTATAATGTTCTCTTTAAAAAGTAACACAGAAAAGATTTGTTAATTTAATAAATCATTAACAGAACATTGTGCAGTGATTTCTCCTCTCATGATTATGCCCATCTACACATGCAATTGATTGGGATAAAGTACCTTTACACTGTTTCTGATCACCTATGTACGCAAATTTCTTTTCAGTTCAATTCAGCAAACATTCGTTAAGTGCATGCTGTCTTCCAGGCCTGGGAAAACAAAGATGAAAACAAAACAACCCCTGCCCGCAGAGAGCTTACATTCTATGGGGGGAGAAGCTACATAAAGTTTCCACATATCTCACTTGTACAGTTACACAAACAAGTATTTGCCAGACCAGGAGAGTCTTAGGGGAACAGAACAGTAACAACTTGGAGACATGAAAAAGGCTTTGGTTAGAGCTGGCACCGGAGCTGAGCCTCTAAGGGAGCTAGCTATAATAAGAAACAGAGGAGGGGAGGGAGGGAATTCTAGGCATGTTAGATACCTATGAAAAAAAGATTGGAGCCAGGAGATAGAACAATTTAGTCTAGGACTTAGTCAGAAATAGGGTGTTGACAGGGCGGAGGGAAGATAGGTTCATATAAAGTAAGTCAGGGAGGCCTTAAATACCTGGCTGAGGAGTTTGTATTTCATCCTAGAAGCAAAAGGGAGCTGCTGAAGGTGTTTGCGAAATGAAAAAAAGCCATCGAATTGGGTAATTAGCAGGTTATTGGTACCCTAGTGTTGTTTACGAGAGTAGTAAGGGTTAAAAGTACACCGGGGAGAGGGCCTTTAGTTTATCAGTGTCATTCTTAAACTCTGAGGCCCAGGAATGAGTCTCCACATGGGACCTATACCCAGGGCCTCCAAGAGGCAAAGTCGCCTCCCTCGTTCTAGATACTCTGCCTGCCTGAGTAATGCAGGCTAATAGTACATCAGCTTTAGGGCTGTGAGATAGCTGGATAGAATGGATTAGAACACTGGACACATGTCCAACACTAGCTGTGTGACTCCTATCCCCTGTACCTCAGTTTCATCATCTGTCAAATGGACATAATAATAGTACCTACCTCACAGGGGTATTGGTGACCCATGAAGTGCAATAATGTGTATGAAACACTCTGTAAACCTGCACGTGGCGCAGGGCCTCAGCCAGCCTCTCTGGGCACTGCAGTGAAGTCCTCGCCTCAGCTCTCTCCCATCTTTCACTCAGCTGCCAGGTGTCACCCCACTCCTTCCCCGCGCAGTCAGCTGCAGTTCACTGGAGAGAACTTGGTGGCTCCCTGTGACTTGTAGGATAAACAGTAAAGTCTTCTCTTTGGGATTTAAAAACTTCATAACTAGCCCCCTTTCTGCCTCTGCTTCTCACACACTGCTTCCTTGCTCTTCCCCAGGCATGACTCCATCTCCCATCTCCATGACTCTGTGATGGTTCCTTTGTACCTGGAATGCTCTGCCTCGTCTTGACTTAGTTTCCTGTCTCTTCTTTCTTTAGTCTGTAGAGCAGAGACGCACTGTCCCATAAGTCTGTCTTAGCCACTTTTTCTGCATAGAGCTTTACTTGATGTGTTGATTTCTTGAAATAAAAGCTTTTTTCATGTCACTTAAACTCTGGGCCTCAGTTTAGTCATTTGTAAAATGAAGCTGGTCTAGATAATCTTCAAGGTCCCATTCAGTTCTGTAGCCTGTAATCTTTGCTACCTTTGACTAGTTCAGTAGAGTACTGGTCTTTTTAATTCCGTTAAGCCCCTTGGTTTTGGTTTTATTTTTCCCTTTGTAAATCTCCAACCACCTCTAGTCTCCTTGGACCAGCAATAATTAGTACACCTTTTATTTACTTGACAATTAATTTTTTAAATCCCCAACAATCCCCCAACAAGGAGACATCCCCTTGGGTCACTTACAAATTGAAAAGGAAATCCTAAGTCACTGAAGTTGCTATTGCTGATTTAGATTAGCTCCCGCTAAGATCCAGACTTAAGAGTCACTGAGTGGGAGGGTTAAACCCAACTGGGCAATTCCATGGAGACTGGCTTATTACGCTAGCATCAGCTCACTGGCTGTCATTAAGTTAAATATCTCTAATTGTTTTCTGTCCTTGTTCCAGTAAAGCAGGAGGCCTGATTGCTTACAAAGGGAATTCAGAAGTCCACAGAGCATTTCAGATGGATCCAGGAAGACGAGAGACTCTGGATGACCTGCCTGATCTCTACACTATCTTCAGAGGAGAGGTGTGCCCAAACTTCTGTCCTTGAAAAGTCTGTTGTCCTGAAGATGCTGATTTCCTACTGTGTCTCTTTGTGGGCACCCATTTCTGCATTATGTGTAGCTAGAATGCAGGACTTGGAAGGAGGCAGCCCTGAATTCAAACCCAGCCGCAGACACTTAGTAGTTCTGTGACCCTGGTGGAGTCCCTTCAGCTCTCTGTGCCTCAGTGTCCTGCTCTGCAAAGTGAGGAGGATGAGTTGGAGACAGTAGCCTCAGAGATCCTTTCCAGCTCTTGATCTGTGATCCCATAATCTTTAAGCCAGAGCTGAAGGAAGACAGTTGTCTTTATGACTTGGATGGTTGCTGAGATTAGAACTAAAACATTACGTAGGAGACACATACCAGGACCCTGGCCAACAGTAAAAAGGAAGTTGATGTAAAAAAGTTCATAAGAAACAACCATTCTAACACTTTGTTCACTGGTAAATTCTGACTCAGGCTGCCTTGCCAGCCTCGCACATCCAAGACGCGTGGCTTTTCCTGGTATTGGAGCCCCAAGTCATGACCTTAGACCCCTGTAGTCCAACTGTCCAACTGACGAGGCAGAAACACTAACCTCTGTGAGAATTGTGTGTCAGATTTTGCCCAAATTAGGGACAGCGTATCCCATTTTGGGGGAACCAGCCCTCCAGTGAAGCCACTGCTAGTAGGGAGCTTTCTCTGTTTTGATTTGTGCTGTTTGTACATGAAATGTATGAAGAAGGCAGGCCTGGGAAGTGTCAGATTGTTTCTCCCCTCTGAAGGAGGAAAGCTTCCTGAAGGATGTGACTTGGAGTCAGTAGATTGAGCTGAGGATGCTGTAGCAGCCTGGACGGAAGGGACTGCCCAGGAACAGTCAATTTGCCCCCTTTTACAAAATGTCTGTTTTGTGCTTAGCCCTGGGCAAAGTGCTGTGGGGAACCCCAAGTCCCTGCCTTGGGGCCCACAGGTGTGTTATATAGGAGAGATAAGCTACAGGTCAGGAGTTCAGTACGGTGAGGAAACAGACTCGGGTTAAATGATTTTACATGTTCACATGGAAGTAAGCATTAGAGCCAGGATTTGTACCAAGGTTTCTCCTAAATGCAGACCCTTTCCAGCATGCCTCTTCTGTGCCGTTCTGGTAAGATGAGAGTTAATAGCGTTAATGTGAAGACCTACACCTGTGTTTAAAAAAAATCATTTGCACAAGCATAAGGTGGGTGTCTTGTGACACAGACTTAGGTGTTGCAGTGGACTTCACACTCAGTGAAGGTCCCTAGAGTGACCTGGCCAGCCACCAAAAATACACATGCAGCCTGAGGCTGTATTCATGGAAGCATGGTCTGGAATGAAGGATCCTGGGCCTCTGGACCCAGGCACATCTCATCTGAAATCCTACACTCATTTCTGGGTGTCAAGGTGGAAGGCATCTAAGGGGGAACCTCTAGGATATTGAAGGGCCTCAAAACTCTTCTGAGTATCAGTTGAAGGAAGGGAGAAGTTTTAGCCTAGAGCAACCTGTGGGTTGTGACCCCTTTGGGGCTTGAACACCCCTTTCACAGGGGTCATCTAAGACCATCGGAAAACACATATTTCTGATGGTCTTAGGAACTGAGACACTGCTCCTCTATCCTTCTCCAGGCGGGTCCGCCCACATGCACATATGCCCACATACAAGTGTTAAAGAGTCGCAGCATTAGGAAGGTTGAGGAACTTGAGAGACAGGATACCCGTTTTCAAATATCTAAAGGACCGCCATACCAAAGACGTGATCTGCTTCGTTCCAGAGGGCAGAACTAAGAGCAGCAGAAGAAAATGGCAGAGATTTAGGCATAAGTAAGGAAAAGCTTCCAACCCCTAGAGCTATTCAGAATTGGAATGGGCTGCCTGGGGAGGTGAAGCGTTCCTTGTCACAGAGCACCTTCAAAGGTGGCTTAGATGATCGTTGCAGGCATTGTAAATGGCATTCATATTTAGGCAGGGACTGGGCTGGGCGACTTTGAAATCCCTTTTATCACTGGAAGCATGTGTTGTAATTGGGTGAATGGTGCTGGAGATGTAGGCCATGACAGAAAAGATTTACGGAGGAGTCTGTTTTAATTGGAGTGAAGGGAACAGGAGAAGGAGCAGAAGAAAAGGCAACAGTAAAATATTCAATTTTAGGCATGTTCTCACTCACTAAAGTCAGTTGGCCTTAAAGAAATTTGTGTGACTAATTCCTGATTCCCAGCAGCTGTGCTGTTGGCAGGCTCAGTATGCTGCCAAAGACCAGACAGCTTGAGAACCATGAAGTCGTTTGGATACTCGGGGATGTATATAGAATGTTAAGGCTAAAGCCAGAAGACAGGTCATTGACCACGTTCTGTGAACTTTGTCTTGGTCAAAAATACTGGTTTATTGGTGGTCGACCTGTCGGTGTCAGTCAACCTGGCTTGGCCTCTCCAGATTTAGCTAGACTGGTCATTGAACAATAGACAATAGACTGCTCTATTGAGCAGATGACTGGGCCTGCGCTTGAAGCCTTTCTTCCTTGATCCAGCTGACCAAGATTGCACTTTGCTAGCATCACCTTATAGCCTCCAAAGCTGCTTCTGTGTCATAATGAGGCTTTGGAGCAGTGCTTTAGCAGAAGCTTCAAAGAATTGTAACCTTTCAAAAGTTGTTAGAAAGAATGTAGTGTCCTAGCTCTCTTTTCAGATTCCTAGGGCAGCCGTTTGTTATCCAAGGAACATTCTAGAAAGCTGTGGCAAGATGAGGAATCGAGAATGCTCTAGGAATCTGTAAAGAGAGCTGTTGGCCCCGCAGAAAGGGTAGAAGCTGAATGCAACTACAAAACACTCTTTATAGCAATAAAGTGGAGGTATATTAATTGGTCATGGTTGGATCTTGTCACTATAATTAAAGCAATTCTACCCAAATTAATTTACTAATTCAGTGCTAAGAGATTGCTTTAGAGAGCTAGAAAAACCAATAGCAAAATTCATCTGGAACAAAAGGTCCAAATTCTCAAGGAAAGTAATGAAAAAAAGTAGAAGGGAAGAGAGCCCATCAATACCCGATCTGAAATTGTTCTTCAAAGCAATGATTGTGAAAATAATTTAGTAGTGGTTAAAAAGCAGAAAAGCTGACAAGTGGGACAGATTAAGTACAGAACATAAAGAAGCTAATGAACGCAATAAAATTGCTAGAAAAACTGGAAAGTAGAGAAGCAGGAAAACTAGCCTGTGAGGAATTAGGTGTAGAATAAGATCTCACACCATTGTCCACAAGGCACTCCAAATGGTTGCATGACCTCACTATGTAAAAGATCACATCATAAACAAATTAGAAGAGTGAGAACAAAAAGGCCTTTCTCAGTTATGGCTAGAGGAGGAATAGAGAAGATTGTAGAAGATAAAATGGATAGTCTTGATTACATATAATTGGAAAGTTTTTGCACAAATAAAATTGAGGCAGTTAAAGTTAAAAGGGAAGTGGCCAAGAAAAAAAATCTTTACAGTAAGTTTCTCTGACAAAGGTCTGATATTTAAGATATGAAGAACAGATTCAAATATATAAGGCTAATAGCTCCATTCAATAAATGGCCAACGGATAAGAAAGTAAAATGCTGAATTATTTTATGCTTTTTTTAAGTGAGCTGTTCATAGAGATGTGTGTTTTACATAGAATCCTTTTTCCTGTTCTACTTGGTATATTGACATTTCCTCTCTTTTTTAAGATAAAAAAAAAAGAAAGAAAAAGGAGGTCCAGTGTTTGGCATTCTTGTAATAAAATGGCAAGTGTTATCTTTGTCTTTCATAAGACACTTTGTTTGCAAAAAAAAAAAAAATTTCTGTAACAGTGGCATCTCCACTGATGTCCTCTGATGCTTCATGGTGGCATGGAGGTGACTTTTGAGTTCTTGAAAACCACAACAGCAGAGCCCGAGCTTTGTCTGGTCTTACCAGGCTGAAAATAGCTGAGAGGACAGGGTCCTTCTGTTTGTTATCCAAGGAACATTGTAGAAAGCCGCAGTTCTCGTCAGCTTCCCTGGAGGGAGCATCCACACCAGGCAAAGCCCCAGAGCTTGACATGAGTAATAACTAACCAACCACTCTGTACAATGTGGTTTTCTTTGGAAGTACACCCAGGGCTCCTGTGTAAAAGCTAGCCTTGGGAGCTTGGAGTCCTGAGTTCTAACTCGCCCACGTATTCTTGATCAGTAGAGGTCTACTAGGGAACGGGAAAAATGAACACTTGACTAGGGGAGCATGGATTGAGAGGCAGAAAGCATCTTTCAGGCCATCTCGTCCTACCCCCCTTTTACAGGGAAGAAACTAAGGCCTCAAAAGCAGAAAGTGATAGGTGGAATTTGAACCCACGTCTTCTGACTCTAAATCCATCACACTTAGCAATGCGCCATTTTCACCACGTTAGAATTAAGATTAATAGTAAAGTGTGAGAGAAGTGCCAGGTGAGCAGTCAGGGCCCAAGGTCAGGCCAGTTGGTTCTGTGACCTTGTGCAAATCACATGGCATCTCTGTGCTGCAGTGTCTCCCTCTGGCCTCCTTTCTGTTCTTCATAGGACACTCCATTTCCCACCACCCTACCTTTGCCAACATACATTCCTAGAATGTTCTCCTTCCTCTCCTCTACCTCAAAAACCCTCTCATTTCCTTCAGTCGTCTGTGTGAAGCCAAGGTTGATCCTCAGGGTATTAGGATCTTCTCCCACTTTCAACCAAAAAACCCCCTACATTTATTTAGTAAATATTTTATATACGCTTAAATGTTATCTCTACCATAGAATATGAACTTCTTGAGGGAAGAGGCTGTTTCATTTTTGTCTTTGTACCCCCAATGCCTCATGGATAGTATGAATTTCATTAACAACTGCCAGTTGAGCTATAAAATTAGGTCTTAACCTACCTAACTCATTTGTGAGCAAATAAAAATATTGAAAGGAAAATGCTTTGGAAAGCATAAAATAATAATGGTTCATTCATTCACTCATTTGATATGTATTTGTTGGGAGGGGCCTTTTTTTTTTTTTTTTTTTTTTTTTTTTTTTTTTTTTGCTTTTTTGAAAGGGGGAAGACAGGGCAATTGCCCAAGGTCACAGGGCTAGTTAAATGTCTGAGGCTGGATCTGAACTCAGGTCCTCCTGACTTCAAGGCTTCAGTCTTCTATTCATTGTGCCACCTAGCTGCCCCTTGTTTTGTTTTTTAATTGAATATTCCTCAATTCTTGGTTTCTGAACCCTATCAGCTTTTAAACTGTGTTAGGTTTGTAGGTATCTACAAAAGAAGAGTAAGGCTGAAACTGAGGGTTACTCCCTACAACTGGAGGGGTTTTTAAATAGCAAATACTTTACTGTGATTTAATAACATTTCCTGTGCCTCCTCATGGTGCTGAAATGGTCCTGGGTTCTTGTAGAGCCCTGTCTGGTGTGGCTACTAAGCTGGAAAGGCTTTAAGTGTGGGCCCAGGCACAGACAATCTCTTACCAAAAGAGCCAGTCTAGCCATCACCGGTTTGGCTCTAGGATGATGATGTTTTCGGTCAGGAGAATTCACAAAGACCATCACTAAGGTGTAGACACAGTGTAGTGGCCTGTCTTGGTAGAAGATGTACTCTGAAGAAATCAGGTCCCTGAAGCATCATAGCAAGTATTCTATCAGCTAATGTTTCTGAAGTGCTTTGTAGTTACAGAGTACTCGGCATGCGTTGCCTCATTGGAGGACAGGCATCTCATAGAAGATGGGGTTTTATTGGGGATTTGAGAAAAGCCAGGAGACAGAGATGAGGAGGGAGAACATTCCAGGCAGGGGAACTAGCCAGCTGGCCAGTGTCACTGAATCACAGAACACATGGTTGGGAGGAAGGCATAATAAACCTGGAATGTGGTGGTGAAGGTCTTTGAATGCCAGATAGAGGATTTTATATTACAAGTATGGGGAGCCACTGGAGATGATTGAATACGGGGATAATATCTTCAGGTTTATACTTTAGGGAGATTAATTTGACAGTTGAATGGAGGATGGGCTGGAATGAGGAGAAATCTGAGGCAGGCAGAGACACCTGCTGGTTATTACAGTACTCTAGGCTTGGGTGGCAAGGCCCTGCACTAGAGGAGTGACTGTCAGAGGAGGGAGAACTAGACAGCATCTTGGGAGAAAGGGAGGAGTTTAAGGACAGCATCTGGATTACACACCTGGGTGCACGGCAAGAGTGGTGCCGTGGACAGCCGTAATGGGGAAGAATTGAGAAAGATAATGAGTTTAGTTTGGGACATGTTTCTTTTTCTTTTCAGGTTGTTACCGTGACAGAATATGGAGCCTTTATCAAAATTCCAGGCTGCAAAAAGCAAGGTATGTTTCTGAAATGAGAAATTCACCCCACCACCTTTTATCCCATTCTACCCTCGCTGTGGATTATGAATTTTCTGACAGCTGACAGGCATCCCAGAGGCCTCCAGTGTTCATGGTTGGATATCTTAGAACATTCAAACAGCGACAAGTCTTGAATAAAATTGAATCATTGTGGCCATCTCAGGAGGACAAGCTGCCTATCTGAGTAGCAACTGGAATATCGAGTCATTGGAATGTGGATTGTGGAATATTAGAATGTGGATTGGAGATTGTTATCCCACATGTAGAAATAAACCATAATCAATCAGCACTTATTACATGCCTACTATGTGCTAGGCACTGGCCCTACAAACATAAAAATCATGCTGTTGTTACTCTCATAGAGCTTACACTGTGTTGGGAGAACTATGTGAGTATATTCAAAATAAACACAAAGTCATTGGTCAAGGAGGTAGGGAGAAGCTTGTCTGGGGATGCTCAGGAAAGGCCTTGTGAAGGAGGGAGAGTGAGCTGACCTTTGGAGGAGACTGGGATGCCAAGAGGCTTCTAGGACAGAAGAGGGCATCCCAGATGGAGACAGCCTGGGCAGAATCATCAAGAATAACAGTAACGGGGGTGGCTAGGTGGCACAGTGAATAGAGCACTGGCCCTGGAGGCAGGAGCACCTGAGTTCAAATTCGGCCTCATACACTTAACACAAAACCTAGCCATGTGAACTTGGGCAAGTCACTTAACCCCAATTGCCCTCCAAAAAAGCAAAAAAAAAAAAAGAAGAACAGTAACATCCTACCTTTGTCAACATTGCACATAACTTACTCATTTGTTTCTCAGGGCAACCCTGCGAAATAGAAAGAGCGGGTATTATCTTTGTTTAAAAAATGAAAGAACTGAGGCATGGGGCATTGTGGTTATGGTGAAAAGAGCCCCAGAGCCAAAGTCCAAGTTCTTGGGTTCGAGTCCTAATGTTGCCACTTACTGGTTCTTAAACTGTGGGTAAATCATTTAGCTTCTCTGTTTTTAAAAATTTCATACATAATTCATTAAACTGTTCTTTCTCACTTTTGTTGATGTGTTTAGAGACAGACATTTTTTTCTCTAATTACTTTTGCCGCACCTACAAAATTTTGGTATTTTGGCTTATTGTTGTCACTTTTTTTGGATGATATTAACTCGTGTTTCTAAAGTGTGTTCTTTTATCCACCAGTTCCTTAGGATTAAATTATTTAGTCCCTCAATTAACTTTCAATGTTTTCCTCGAAGGCCTATTATTGAATGTAACTTATATTGTGTTGCAAAGGATCTGTCTACTATTTCTGCTTTTCTGCATTTGTTTGTGAGGTTGCTATGTCCTATACGTGGTCAGTTTTTGTAAAGGTACCTTGCACTGCTGAGAAATATGCATATTTTATTCCCTTCACTAGAGAGTCATCATATCGAATTTCCTAAAATTCAATTCAAGTCTTCAGTTCCTTTTTTATTTATCTTTTTGTTAGATTTGTATAGGTTTTAAAAAGGTTGAGTTCCCCAACTATCATAGTTTTATTGTCTATTTGTCCCTAAAACTCAACTAACTTTTCCTTTAAGAACTTAAATTCTTTGCCATTTGTGTGTGTGTGTACATACATACAGACACATATATATCTATGTATAATAAGGTATTTATATTAATTCATGGTCTGTGATGCTTTAAGCATAATATAATTTCCTTGTTTATCTATGTTAATTGTCTGTTTTACTGTGGCTTTGTCTGAAATGATTGTTAGCCCTACTTTTTTGGGGGTACCTGATGCTTAGTAGAGTTTGTGCAAGCCCCTTATATTTAACCCTTTGTGAATCTTTATGTTTTAAATGTTTTATGTTTTATGTTCCTTGGTAATGCCATATTTTTTTATTCTGCTTTCTTTGTTTTACTGTCTTCTTCTGGTTCATGTGCATCCTATTCACATACCGTTATCATTTAATTTTGTATTTCCTTCAATTCTGTCATCTTAAACTTTTTCCTTT
Source organism: Pseudocheirus occidentalis (assembly GCA_028646575.1). Lineage (NCBI taxonomy): Eukaryota > Metazoa > Chordata > Mammalia > Diprotodontia > Pseudocheiridae > Pseudocheirus > Pseudocheirus occidentalis. The sequence goes on from CM053596.1 coordinate 53,105,124, forward strand.
CTATGATCATTTTAAACTCTTGCTTCATTTATTCCAGGAATTCCTTGTAATCAAGTTATGTTTTTGTTTGAGACTTTTCTTATAGATATTGTAGAATTCTTCTTTTCTTCTGAGTCTGTTTCTGGGGCATCCCTGGATCCATAATATTTCTTTACTGTCAGCATCTTGTTTTGTTTAGTCTTTTTCCCAACTTTCTTTCCTAAATTGAAATTTTGTATAAGGTCTGGGTTCTGTGCCCTTCTGGAAGGAATGGTGGAGCCATATTTGGGTCTGAGCTATTCTATCTGAGGTTCTGCTGCTATTTCATCTGGATATTGAGTGCTTTGTTCTTCAAGGATCTCAGGGGCAGCTCACCAATCTTTCAGCCTTCTAAGAAGGCTATTCTAGGGTTTAGTCTAATTACTGCCTTCCAGGTTGAATTTTGCAACCTTCCAGTGCCATTAAGGGGTCTAGGTGGGTGACCTCGCTGTAGGCTTGTCCCTTGTCATAACTTTAGTACACAGTCACCGTCAATGCACTGAAGGCTACATGGGTTAGTTACAGAACTGCCATTTTGCCCCTGGTCCTTCTTCCCTGTCCCAGCAGACAGCTAGTATACAAGGGGGTATGGGGTGTTCAGGGAGGACTAGCGCCTCTGGTATCAGGATTTGCTGAGTCCTTTCCAGGGCTGCTCATCAGCCTTTGGTGACCACCTGGCACCAGACTCTCCGCTGTGGTTCCAAGAAACTGTAGTGTGCTCAGTGGCCACACCCTGGTAAAGCCTGCTCCGCAAATGATCTAAATCAACTTGAGGGTAACCCATAGGTCTAAAACCAGTTAGTGAGCTGGGGGGTGTCTACCCCAAACATGGGAAGACTTCCCTCAGCAGAATGGGCAGATGAAAACAATCTGTTCCAACAGCCATGAAGGCAGCTGAAGCTGACTCTGTGGTATGTTTAGAGCTTGGTCAGACATCAAAGACACCAAGGTCATCCACTGCATCCTGGACCATCCCCAGTCATCTTGACTTTGTCTTGTCACTGGACTTCAATGACTCTGGAAGAAAGAATGAGGCTGACAATTTTGTGCAGCTCTGCCTCACTTAAATCCAGCTCCTGAGCAAGTCAGGACATCATCCTTTGATGTCATTGTTCTTCTTCAAACGAAGGGAGAACAACAGCTATGCATTTATTGACCCCAGCTCTCTCTGTGGGCTGGAAAGCTCCTCAACCCAGGGCAGCCCAGCAGCAGCTCTTCCCTTGTCCACGCTCCCTGCCTGGGTCTCCAACAAATCTTCTTGACTGGACCCCCCCTGCCCAGTGCCAGCAGACGTCTAGCTGTCTCCTTGGGCTTCCCTTCACAGTCTTTTCTCTTTGTCATGCCCATTATGTAGTTGTGCTGGTGAGTGGGGCTGACCTGCCTTGTCTCACTGAGCCATCTTGCCCCTCTTAACTTCTCTGCACTCAGCGCAGTACCAAGTACGTTGTACTCCCTGGTTCAATTCTTGTTGACCGATTGCTTAATTTCCTGTGAGATGGGAATGATAATATTTGTACTCCTTTTGTCACTAGATTGTCTGTGAGTAAATAACTTTTTTAAAGAACTATATACTGTGAAATATTGTTATGAGTCTGCAGGAAAACTGACCTAAGGTGGCTGTATCAGGACGCGTCATTCACCCCACTAGCTGGTGGCAAAGCCATAATGAGAACTCAAGGTCCCCTCCCTCCATTGTGCACTTTAACACAGGGCTACATTGTCTCTCCCTGTTTACTTCTCAGGACTATATATATGCATCAGTGAGATGATGGGCAGGAAAGCACTTTGGAAACGGCAGAGTACTCCACAAATGTAATTGGGGGCTGACCTGGAGTTAAAAACAGGCTCTCTATCCATTATACTTGGTGCTTTGCCATGAGGCCTCTTGATCAGAAGACATGGGTTCTGAGGCACAAACTCTGGGGTAAAATTAATATGCCACAATGATTCTACAGGACTCTTCCTCTACAAGCTTTGTTCTTTCCTTTGAATTGATGGAATGATGTTGCTGAGCCCTGAACCCAAGACCTTCTAAGAAGAACATGTCAGCTCTGGTCAGAGCCCATTTCCCAGCAGCTTTCCTAGGATAGGCAGCCAGTAAGCAAGAATGAAGTTTCTCAGTTTTGTTTTGTTTTTGAATAAAATTGAATGAGGTAAAACTGGCTAGGCCAAAGGCTTCTTAAATTTGAAGACAAGCCAGTCTATTCATTTACCTGCGGCTGCTGCCCCATCCTACCTGCCCTGCACTGATATGTAGGAGAATCTTCGGAGGAGCTGGTCCTGATGCATTTTGGTTCAGTGGGGGGGGGGGAGGGAGGGAACATGGTGGAGAAGAGCCAACTTCCAGGGAGTTAATTTACAGCACAGATTTGCAGCAAGGTGCCTTTGTCATTTATCCAAATCTGGCTTCCTGGGGGTGAATCTCTGCAGGACAGGACAGCTGGACTCCAGGAGATGAGCAATTAACTAGAAACTCAGTGAGTCCTAATCCTTAGGTTTGCCACCAATTTATTTTGTCACTCTGAGTAATTACTTCCTCACTTTGTCCCTTATGATTCTCCCCTTTATAGACAGAGAAACTAAGTGCCATGTTCACAGGGCTGGACTAAGAAATCACTTTTTGGCAAAACCCAAAGTGAGTCATCCTTTTCAGCACTGTTTCTGTCCCGTAGGCTTCTTTGTTATTGGGTATGTGACCCTTCCCTGTCATAGGGGTGGCAGACCTCAGAGAAGTAGAGCTCCAGTCTGCAAGGAGTTTCCATCTCAATGGACGTTGGGTTAGAGCCACTGGGGTAAAAGTAGCCGTCTTTCTCCAGTGGGAGAGCTCCAGCAATACTGCATTTCATGTGCCCTCAGTGGCACCTTCTCTGGAAGGTCAGAAGACCAAGAGTAGACCACTAGGTGGCGCCATAGTGCAGAGTGCAGGGCCTAGAGGCAGGAAGACATCTTGTGGAGTCCGGCCTCAGACTCAACTAGCGGTGTGATCCTGGGCAAGTCACTTAATCCTGTTTACCTCAGTTTCCTCATCTGTAAAATGAGCTGGAGAAGGAAATGGCAAACCACTCCCATGTAAATCCCAAATGGGGTCATGAACAGTTGACCATGACTAAAAATATGAAACAACAGTAGAGAAGGATGGACTCTCATTTGGACAACTTTCTGACTGGAACTACGGTTTAACAGCTTTGATTCATCCTTTTCTGTTATATTGCTGATGAAGTTGTGAAGGAAATTAACCTTAACTGAGTTTTGCACAATCGGGAGATCCTTTGTGTCAGTGAGGCTGATTCTTTTTTGTGTCTGGATTGAAAAACTGCAAGAATTTCTCCGGGTTGTCTGAATGCATTTTAACAGGCAGTCAGATCGATACCTTGTATCAATGTGGGTTTATTCCACCCATGAGTGGTCTAAGCCTGCTCCTCAGACGTGTAGACAAGAGACAGCGTCAGAAGCTTAAGCAGAGGAGCCTCTGAAGAATTCTTCTCTGTTGGAAACAAAGCAGATGCCCGTCAACTGGGAACTGATTAGAAAGATGGTAGGTCAGGACGGCAGTGCAGTATTATTGTGCTGTGAGAAGCAATGAAGGTGATGAGTCCTGGAAAGACATAGGTGAACTGATGCAAAGTGAAGTAAGCAGAACCAAGGACACAGTGTACAAGAGGATAGCAACAGTGTGAATGGAAAGAACTAAAGGTAAGAACTTAAAATGTAACCAAAAAACACATTTGAAAAAAACCTGAACAGCTGAGCTGTCCTGAGTAATACCAATGTTCAAGTCAACTACAAAGGACCTATGAAGGAAGATTCTATCCACTTTCAGAGAAAGCGCTGATAAATAGAAGTGTGCACATAGGGGTGTGCGTGTGTGCGTGCGTGTGTGTGCGCGCGCGCGTGTGTGTGTGTGTGTGTGTGTGTGTGTGTGTGTGTGTGTGTGTGTGTGTGTGAAATGGTGGCCTCCTCTGGGATGGGGAGGGAGGAAGGCAGACAGTGCAGATCTTAAAATGTAACCAAAAAAAAAAAGAAATTTTAAAAAAAGGACTAAAGCAAAATCATCAAAACTGAATGATTTGAAATTACAATGAGCAAACTCACTCAAAAAGATAAAGAAGATGCCTCTCTCTACTTACTTGCACAGGTAAGAGACATTGGGTATAGAACTCTGCATATAATGTCAGACTTGATCAATATAATGGTTAATTTTGTTGAACTGTTGGTTTTTTTTTAATTCTTTGTTTTGAAGGGTGGCTTTCTGGGAGGGAGAGCAAAGAGGAATATATTGGGAAATGTAGGTGATATAAAAAGAAATATCAATTAAAATTTTTTTAAGAATTCTGTTCCACCTAATATAATAAGTCAGACATTTTACTTTATTCCTTTCCTGCTTTGGGGGGCTAATACTTTTCTCTGAATTCCTCTGTGGTCATGGACAGCGCATAATTAGATGCCCTTGTGGTATAAGATCACGTTGGTTTTCCTTTGTACTCTCCCCATTGACTAGTGATGTAGCAGGCCTACATTAAAAGCTTCTCTTTTCTGTTTCAAGGCCTGGTCCATCGAACCCACATGTCATCCTGTCGAGTGGACAAGCCCTCAGAGATAGTGGATGTCGGTGACAAAGTGTGGGTGAAGCTTATCGGCCGGGAGGTAAAAATTCTGTGCCTTGTCTACAAATAAGCAGGAATGTAAAGGTGTAGGAAGAATAATGACTTGATTCTCAGCTGAAACTGGCAAACTGATCATCTTCTCTTTTCCAGCTTCACCAAAACTGTTTCCATTTCCACACCAAAAAGATTAGATGGTGTTTACTTACCTTGAAAGTTTGAAGTTCGACTCTTTAGGTTTGAAGAAATCTTAGAAAGTTCTTTGGTCCATTTCTCCTTTATCCAGGCAAGATTTCCAAAGTTTTGCAAATAAATAGTGAATTCCATTAGCTCCAAAAAACCCCCCAAACCCAAACCCATTACTAGTTTGTCCTTCCCCCAGGAAGTAAATAAATAAGTATTTGCTGCTACTTCAGTCCACCCACCCCCACCCCCAACTTATGCCATGGACCTGTGCATTACTAAGCAACCACATTTCACAGCTGACTCTGACTAAGTTTGGATGATATAAGTCAATAGTCAGATATTTATGGTGGTCCGTGGAAGGGCTAGTTGCCCAGGGAGTTTAAGACAAGCTTACATACTAGCTAAAGAGACCAGACATATACACAAAGGAACAATTAGATCCCAAGGCAGTGGGATCAGAGTGCCCATTGTAGAGTGCAGATGATAAATCTAGTCACCTTGACCTAAGCTCACATCAGATCCTAGGATCCAAAATTAGGAGCTGAAGAGGACCTTAAAAGACCATGTAATCCAACCCCCTCATTCTGCAGGTGATAAACTCAGGCCCAGAGAGGTTGCTGAAGGTTACATATGTAAGAATCAGCAAAGTCTGGATTCAAATTCAGGTTCTTTGTTTCCAAATACACTGTGGTTATCATAGTATCCTCAATGGGCCTGATTGGATGCCATGCAACCCTTGGCAGATTTTGGCAATGATAGAAAAGAGTCTCCTAGTTATCTAAAGAAGAATATCTAAGTACTTGCTCTTTCCTTGAGAGGCATAGTGGAAGGTAGAAAGAGCACTGGCTTAGGAGTCCGAGGACCTGGGTTCAAATCCTCTCTCTGATGCTTACTCCCTGTGTACCTTAGGCAAATCACTCAACCTTCCTGAACCTCAGTTTCATTACCTGTAGAATGAGGAGGAGTTCAGTGGTTCTCAACCTGTGGGTCGTGACCCCTTTGGGGGTCAAATGACCCTTTCACAAGGGTCACCTAAGACCATTGGAAAACACATATTTCCAGTGGTCTTAGGAACCAAGACACCTCTCCTCTATCCATCTCCAGATGGGCCCGTCCACATACGAATATTAAAGGGTCTCAGCCTTAGGAAGTTTGAGAACCACTGGTCTAGTTGGTTTCTGAGGTCTGTTGTAGTTCTAGACCTCTGATTCTACTTTCTTAAAAATTAAATTTTTTAATGTAAACTTTGTCATCAGCAAACATCTGAAGATACCAAGGACAGGGAAGAAGGTTGTATAAAAAACTGTACATTTCTATTCCATATAGTTTTTTTTAATTATAGAGATAGATAAATATTTATTTATTGCGGTAGTTACAAAATTACTGTGTCCCTATCTATGTTCCTTGTTTTCTTCTGTACATTTAAAAAATGTTTTATTGCTGCTTCTGTTTCTATCACCAGCTGCTAACTCACCTCCCCACCAATGGAAAACCTCCCTTGTTGCTAATATGTATAGTCAAGTAGAAGAAATCAAGACACTGACCGTGTGTAGAACATGTGTCTTATTCCTTGCCTACTTTCCAGCCTTCTTCTTTCCTCCTTCCCCACAGGACCCACTCTCTTTTGTCAGGGTAGTCTTTTCTTGTTTCTAAACATGCCATAGGTTCCCACCCTTATATGTTTGCTCATGTTACCCTTGCATTCTTTCATGCCCTCCTCCTTCCCCTCCATATGTCTAAGTCCTACCCTGCCTTCAAGGATTAGTTCAAAGCCCCAGATCTCAGTGAGAGCTCCCTCCCCCAAGTCCTTGTAGCCTTTACTCTCTTTACCATTCACTTGACTCTTAATGTAGAGTGCCCAATATTATTGTATGTGTCTGATCTTGGGGGTAGAGGCGGTTTCTTGTACCACTTTGTACATTACCCCCCCAGTCCCCACCCATCCAGCGGGGCCCCCTAACCATAGGCACTCAACAGATGCTTTCGATGCTCGTTACTTAGGTGAGTGTTCTCTGCCAAGCAGTCTGCAGGCTATCCCCATCACTAGTAAATCTCTTGGACGTGGTTGAGCTCTTTGTGATGACTCTGCTTTTGCTTCCTGCAGATGAAAGATGACAAGGTTAAGCTGTCCCTTTCTATGAAGGTTGTCAACCAAGGGACTGGGAAAGACCTTGACCCCAACAACATCATTACTGAGTAAGTTCAGTGGTTTATTAGGTCAAAAAAATTTAGCCTCCCTTTTTGAACGCCTTCTGTCTTTTGAAACAGGGAGCTGAAAAATATTTATTTGTCTTTATGATCCTGCTCTGTGCTTCTAGCCTAGATACATTAACTGTATCTGTGACTATGATTTGAGGACCTGATAGTCTTTTTTCTTTGCTTTTGCTTTTTGGAGGGGAGAAGATAGGGCAATTGGTGTTAAGTGACTTGCCCAAGGTCACACAGCTAGCTTCATGTTAAGTGTCTGAGAGCAGATTTGAACTCAGGTCCTCCTGGCTCCAGGGCCAGTGCTCTATTCAGTGTGCCACCTAGCCACCCCAGGGACCTGATAGTTTTAAAACAGTCAGGAAGGGAATTGAGACCCACGTGTATTGAGGGCACTATAGCCAAATACAGCACCTCAGCCATTCAATCGCTGACCTTAGTCTAGGAGTGAAAACTTTTCACCCAGAAGGGGTAGCACTCTTATATGATATTATTACCTTCTGTGTTTTAGGCCCTACCTTATGTCTACTTAGGAATGAAGTGTTTAACATAACTCCCAGACATCCTCCTGAAACAAGGGTGCTTAACTGTTTCTGTGTCCTAGACCCTTTGAGCAGGCTGGTGAAGTCTATAGACTCTTTTCAGAATAATCTTTTTAAATCCATGGATTATACAGGAAATCAATTCTGTCGAAATAAAGATATACTATTTTTCCCTTCCAAGATTACAGCCATACTGAAATCTGTACGTAGATCCCAAATTGGGAACACCTTCCCTAGAGAGTGAGTAGAAGGATCAGGGCTTACTCTGACCCTGGGTCTGCAACTCCATCTGAATTTCTGTGTCATCGCTGTATACAGTTAAGCCACAGAGCTCGTAAGGGAGTAAGGGGATGCACAGCCCCAGAGTGCCTGCCCTCTTCCCCATTCTTAGAGTGAAAATAAAGTTCCAGGCACCCAGACTCCTCCCATCATGGTTTGTACTTTGCACTGGAGCCTCTTCTGGGTCTTTGCTGCAACTTATTTGAAGATGCTTTGAAACAACAGGACTTTCTAGCCACTTCTGGAGCCGTGTACTGATTCTGCTCAGAGGTAATGGGTTCTGACCCCCACTCTCCTATCTGTTGCCCATATCATCAGCTCTTAATTACTTTCCTTCTCTGAACCTCAGTTCCTCTGTGTAAAGAGTAAGCCAGTTAGACTAGATGATCTGCAGAGGCTTTCTAGTTCCAAATCCTGTGAGGATGAATACATTGGCGACTGGAATTATTCCCTCCTCTCCCATTAAATCCTAAACATGTGCTGTCCTGCACATAGGCGGGACTTCTCCAGTCATTCACTCCTTTGCTGAGTGGTCCCACCAACTTCTTCCTGCCTCAGGGGAGCCATTTGCTTGCCCCAGTTACTGTGATAACACTTTGGCTAAATTGCTTTGTGTTTGGGGATTTTCATGTGCCTCCTGATGATTTTCCTACTGCTCCATTTTTTACAAGTTCAGGGTATAGGCAGATTACATGCCAGATAGAGTAAAAACCCAGTATAAGTTAGGGCTCTGTGGATGTGATTTACACCTAGGCCACTGGTTAACTGCATGCCATCAGTCACCTTCCCTTTCTAGAGCTACAGTTGAGGGAGCCACTCGAAGCAGGGAGGTTTTTCAGAGATGCCCTTATAAGGGCAAACCAAGGAAGATAAAAGTCCACCTTTATTTCTTGGCACAATGACAGAAACTGGGAAGGGCTCTCAGGGTTCAGGCAGGGGGCTTCTCTCATGTAGCCTGCATGTAGTAAGCACCTACCCTGTCTAGCAAACATGCAGTCCCTGCTCTTGGAGTTTATACCCTTGTGGTCAAAGGAAGATGTGTGGTGGCAAAGAAAAAGTGACTAAGAGCAAACACCCAGCTGGGGCAGTCCTGGAGGACGAGCTGTTGGTTAGTTGGGTTTTGAAATGTTTGGGGATTTAAGCAAATAAAAAGGGGAAACAGCTACTTTCTGGTGGGGTAGCCCGGTGGGGCACAAAGGCAAGAAATCAACCGGTCTGTTTGGAAAATGGCAAGTTGTCCGTTTTGTGTAGGGAAGAGCAGATGACGTATTGGCTTGATTAAATTTGAGTATTATGTGGGGGAAATTATTTGGCCTGTAATCTATCAGAATCCACAGTCTTGAATTTGGCTATACTGAATATTTTTTGACCTATGATTTGAAATGACTCTAGCTAAGTTTGGCTAAGCAAGTGAAGAGGGTTTGTTTCCTTCATTGTACTTGTATCCCCAGTACCTTGCTCATAATAAGTACTCTATAATTATTTGTCGATTAACTGATTAGTTGAAACAGAAACCAGAAAAATATAAATGAGCTACCCAAGTAGAGATCTGGGAATTATGCTTGATCCTCAAGTTTGTATTCAGGGATGAGCTATCCTTACCTTTTATTTTGAGAGAATTATTTCCTGTGGGCCCATACCAGACATCTGACCTCATTCCTATATCAGTCTGTCCCAGGGCAGAAGACAAGAATCTGAGGAGGGTAGAAGCAGAATGCTGAGCAGAGCTAATGAAGGGGCCTTTCCAAAATCCTCTTTCATTGTTGTTTAGAGCTTCAGGTTTCGTTACCAGAAAAACAAACAACAAAAAAGTTTGTTCCATATTCAAATGCTTGACCAAGACCCTTGAAACAAGTAGTTTTGTATCACAGATAATGATTTTTACCTACATTTCACTGGGGTACATGCCTCCTATGCTAAGATGTGATGCACTGGGCCTGAGGGTGCTGAGAGTTTTCATTGGCTCAGGAATCACACTTCAGGCCACAGCTCATAGTAAAGGGGGGGGGGGGTCAGAGGAAGCCATTCTATCTTTGGCTAGCAAGCAAAGAGGCTTCCCTGTCAGGAAGCTCGTCACCTCCACCTCCCACAAGGCCCCCTCTGGCCTGCCCCCTGCCATCTGTTATTTTGGTATATGGTTCTGTTTGAGATGTGTTAGCCTTTTAGGTTGTGGCAAATTGGGTCATACTGCCTCTTATCTTTTACCATTAGATCAGTAGCAAAGAGACTAGAATCCACAAAAACTCTTTCCAACTCATTCTCTTTCTCAAGAGAACCACAGTAAATGTTGATCCTGCTTCATTTCAGCCAAGAAGAGAGGCGGAAGAGGTCCTTCAAGGACTACACAGGGCAGAAGATCATCCTCGAGGCTGTCCTGAACACAACCTGCAAGAAGTGTGGCTGCAAAGGTAGGGGGGCCTTACGCTGCACCTGCTATCCGCCACACCCCACACCTACTCTTCCCACCTTCTTCTGCCTTCCTCCCTCTCTGTGTCTCTTTTCTCTGTTTCTTGGCATAGCTTTTCCATCTCTCTCTGCTTTTATCGGTTCTCTCTCTCCCTTTCCTTTCTGTCTCTTCCTCTTCCCTCCCTCCCTCTCTCTCTTTCTCTTTTGTTCTCTCCCTCTATCTGTCTCTGTCTCTTCTCACTCCTCTGTGTGTATGTCTCTCTGTCTCTTTCAGTCTCTCTCTATCCCTCTCTCTTACTCTCTCTCCTTCTCCTTCCTTTTCTCTTTCTGTCTCACTCTCCTCTCTCTTTTTCTCTCTCTTCCTCTCTTTCACTCTCTCTATCTCTCCCTCTGTCTCTGTCTCTTTCCTCTCTCCTGTCTGTGTGTATGTCTCTCTGTATTGCTGATGCAATACCTGTAGCACTATGAATATGCATGTTTATTTCCAGGGTAAACTGACAAAACATAAATAACTCTCTTCCTCAAAGGCAAAACCAAAATATTTGTTCAGATACCAGAAAGCCAATTCCACCATGGTAACAAAGAAGTTTATACACATCACCAATCCAGGGAGTGCCAACATCCCCAAGTCTTCCCTCCATTAGGCCTCCCCACAAACAAGCTCCCCTTGGCAAAATTCCTCCCTTCTCCTTACCCTAGCTTCTCTGCCTCACTCTTTCCTCCTGTTCTACCCATTTGTCAAGCTCCTTCCACCATGGGCTCCGTGTGACTTAGGCTCCATCATAGCAGTCAGCTGGCCCAGAGCTCAAAGCAGGTCATGTAGGCCTATTAATGGACAGGAAAGATCTTCCCATTCCATTGACATTACACTCTCTCTGTCTCTCCCTCTTTCTCTGTCTCTTTTTTTCTCCCCTCTCCTCTGTCTCTCTTCTGTGTTTCTCTGTGTCTCTTCTCTCTCTCTCCCCTTTTTCCCTTTCTTCTCTTTGTCACTTTTCTCTCTCTCTGTCTTTCTGTCTGTCTCTGCTTCTCTCTCTTCTCCCTCTCTCTCTCTCTCTGTCTCTCTCTCTCTCTCTCTCTCTCTTTCTCTGTCTTCTCTCTGTGTGTCTCTCTTCAACCCTTCCCATTCCCTTCCTCTTCTTCCTCCCACCTCTCTCTCTTCTTCAATCCAGACACCCACTCTCTCTTTCTTTCACTGTCAGTCCTACCAGCCTCTCACCTTCCTCAGACTCTTTGCTATGTCACCTCTCTTGAGATTCAGTTTCCTTCTCTGTGAAAATATATCATCCCTTTTTTACACCTTATTGGACAGGGATGCCAAGAAAACACCCTTTATTCTTCACGCTTTTCTTAAACTCCTATAATTTCAGACTCTAAACACAGTTTTTCACATCAAGAATGCCATTATTTTCATCTAACTAATTTTCTCAGGATCCTTCTACTTTTACACACATATTTATTTAAGAGCTATGTTCTTATCCTGTATTCCCTTGTTGGCTTTTTTTTTTTTTTTAGCATTTTAAAATTTTGAGTTCCAAATTCTCTCCCTCCCTCCAACTTCTCCCCCACTCACTAAAAGGCAAGCAATATGACTTCAGTACATATGAAATCATATGAAACATTTCCATATTAGCCATGTTTACCCCCCAAAATGGCAAGTAAAATGAAAGTGTGAAAATCACACTTCAATCGGCACTCAGATTCCATCAGTTCTCTTTCTGGAAATGGATGAGAGTTTTCATCATTGGTCTTTCAGAATTGTCTTTTACAGTGGATCATCACACAATATTGCTGTTACTGTGTATAATCTTCTGGTTCTGTTCACTGCATTTTGCATCAGTTTATATAAGTCTTTCGAGGTTTTTCTGAGAGCATCCTGCTCATCATTCACTATACCACAATAGTAACTCTATCACAGTCCTAGACCACAGCTTGTCCATTTCCAGTTCTTTGCCACCACAAAAAGTGCTGCTATAAATATTTTTGTACATATAGGTCCTTTTTCATTTTATTTGATCTTTTTGGGATACAACTAGTAGGGGTATTGCTGAGTCAGAGTATGCACAGTTTTATAGCCCTTCGGGCATAGCTCCAAATTACTTTCCAGAATGGTTGAATCAGTTCACAACTCTACCAGCAGTGCAGTAGCATCCCTGTTTTCCTACAGTCCTTTCAGCATCTGTCATTTTTCCATTTCTTTCATGTTAGCCAATCTGATGACCCTGAGGTAGTACCTCAGGGTCTATGTTGGTTTTATAATGAGATACTCTGCCAATTTCTAACCTTCAGGGTTAATTGAATTTGCCGCCCCTCCTACCTTTGTACCTCAAACACTCATCATCCCTCTTAGCTATTCCTTTTTTTCTCCTCCCTTTAACTTTTCTGGTGACTAATGGCACATTTATGTCTCAGCTTGAACTTGCAGGTTGAAAAATCCCTGCTTGTACCATCTCAGCTTTAAGAAGGGAAAACTGGCCTATGAGAGAAGATCCTTTGTTCCTCTTCAGAGGGAGTGTGAACATGACTCAGATCAGAGGAATCTCATGTTGCATTTCTGTTCTAAGTAATAATAATAATAACTGACATGGAGAATTAGCCTTGGAGTCAAGAAGACCTGTAGGTCCAAACCCACCTGTGCTACAAACTGACTGTGTGACCCTGCCACTTACCTCTCATTGCCACAGCAGCCTCTAAGGCCGTACGGTGCAGAGAAGCCTTCCTCCTGTGGGAGAGGGAGCTCTTCACTGGCCGTTCTCTATAGTGGTGACCTCACGGGTCTGGTAAAAATGCGTGTGTGTGTGTGTGTGTGTGTGTGTGTGTGTGTGTGTGTGTGTGCGCGCGCGCGTGTGCGTACGTGTGTGCACATGTGATCTAATTTGAGCCTGTAACAATCCTGTGAGGGAGGTAGACAAAGTATTGTTTCCTTATTGTGCAGATGAGGAAACTCATAGTCCTAGATATTGAATGACTTGAGCAAAATCACACAGCAAGCTAGTGACGAATCTGGGATTTGAACCTGGGTCTCTGGCTCTGAGTCTAGTTCTCCTTTTTCTATATCTTAGCCCTTTTTGTGTGTCATGGAGCTCTTTGAGAGTCTGGAAAAGCCTATGGATCTCCTCAGAAAAATGATTCATTTTGTGTTTGTTTGGGTTTGGGGGATGGGATTTTATAACTAAAGGAAATTCAGTTAGAGGTTGGCAAATACAAGGACAATCTTTTATCCACCCATCTTCACAGACCCCCTGAAATCTGCTGATGATCCCCTGGGGAATTTACTAACCTCCTGCATTACCCCATGACAGTCCCTACTGTTTCAGTTGGTGAGGCTGACTTGTTCTGACTGGTTTCCATGTGACTTTGGGGCTTGGCTGCTCCCCAGGGGAGTGGCAGAAGGCATTCAGAAACCCTTTCATTTGGTGCACATGGCTTTCCTAGGTCTAAGACACAGTGGCTGTCAGGTATCAAAGTGCCAATATCTATAGACTCAGAACAAGAAAGAAAATAGGCATGCCAAGGAGGCATGGTGGAAAAAGGGGAAGCAGAATTAGGCCCAACTGTGCCATAACAGGAGATAACCAGGCTGTTTAGTGACCCTTTTTTTGTCCCCTAGTAATAGGGTTGGGATCTTCTCTTCCTGGCCTGGTAGCTAAAACACAGCCATGACCTGGCTTCAGAGGGAGCCCTTCCTGCCCCCACCTTCCTCGGCAGAGACATCTCACACTCCCTTGTAGCCTTCAGTTTCCAGGAGTAAATTCAAAAAGACTGCTTCAAAAAGTAATAAGCCCTAGTGCTAATGGAGGGATAGAGATGCCCCCATCCAAATGGCTCTTGCGTTTTCCAGAGTCAAAGGAGCTCAGCCTCCCTGCCCAGTTTACTCGCTCTTCAAGAACTACAAGAAGTATAGGAGTCAGTCCATTGACCAGACTGTTGCTTCTGACTTCATCTCCTGGATGTTTCCTTCTCTAGGGCTCCCAGGAAAGACTCACCTGCCAACCAAAGCAGGAAGGGCTGGGTTAGGTTCATCTCCTGCTTTTTCCACCTTTCCCACAGGGCATTTTGCCAAGGACTGTTTCATGCAACCAGGAGGCACCAAGTATAGCCTGGTACCTGAGGAGGAGGAGGAGGAGGAGGAGGAGGAGGAGGAAGGAGCAGGTGCAGCAGAGACTGAGGGAGGGAAGTCTGTACAAAGAGAAACTACTTCCCGGAAGAGAAAGAAGGTGAGTGCCGCCTTCCTGTCTCCATCAGTTACTGCCAGACAGGTCAGGAAGGACACACTGGAGCTGGGCAGGAGGCCCTATCCTTGCGGCCCAGTGTAAATGGCCTTCTCACTTATGGAATAGAAAGGTTAGTGCTATCCTACTGGAGGCTATTTTAAAAAATATTGATCACCCCTCTCTGGGAGTTTAGGTTTTATAAAAGCAATGAAAACATTGGACTAGAAATCAGAAGATTCAAGTTCTGGGTTTAACTCTACCATTGATGAATTGGGTGATCTTGGACAAATTAATGACCCTCTCTGGGCCCTGGTTTCTACTTCTATAAAATGGTTGTTGTTGTTGTTTAATCAGTTTCAGTTGTGTTGGACTCTTCATGACCCCATTTTAGGGTTTTCTTGGCAAAGGTACTGGAGTGGTTTGCCATTTCCTTCTCCAACTCATTTTACAGATGAGGAAACTGAGGCAGACAGGGTTAAGTGACTTGCTTAGGGTCACACAACTAAAAAGTGTGAGGTTAAATTTGAACCCAGGAAGATGAGTCTTTCTGACTCCAGGCCCAGCCCTCTATCCACAGTGCCACCTGGCTGCCCGCTTATAAAATTGGGAGACTGGATTGATATAATTTCCAACTTCTCTCCACCTCTGTTCTCTTCCATATGACTTGTATCCATTCCCCTAGTATAGAGTCTACCTTCCTAAGGTCTGGGCATTGTCCTTGATACTTTGCTGCAGCTTCATGGACTGATTCTTGGAGGCTCAGAGAAAGGGCTCCCTGCAAGATGGAGGCAGGACCGCCCTCCCGGGTGGCATTATCTTGTCCGTGAGGCTGCAGCAGCTAATGACTGCCTTTTCTGGGACTCTTGGTCCCCTCTGCCATTTCTTCATAAGAGCTAGTACACTGATCCAGCCTTGAATGGCCTTCAGCAATTCCCCCTAACTTACTCTTTATTCCTGCCAGCAGAACCACCTGTTCTGCTGTAGGAGGTTTGCAGAAATGCTTTATCGTTCAGATATGTTTTATCTAAACCCATTCTAAAAAAATTAGCCAAGTACATTCTAATAGAAATCTCTAGATTATGTATCTGGTATCTACTCTCTGAATTGATAGCAGGATATGAGGAGGAGGAAGATTCAGGCATGTTATTGTCAACAATTCAAATCAATAGAAATGTATCAAGTGCCTGCTATCTGCCAAGCATTAGGAATACAGAGGTAACAACAAAAACCAGTCCCTCCCCTCAAAGAGCTTATATTCTTCTGAGAAATGTAGCCTGTTCAGAAATAAGTAAAATTACTGGAGGAGGAAGAGAACTCTGAAGATCCGAAAGGGATTTGCATAGGACACAGCACCCAGGGTGAGCCTGAAGATAATCCAAGAATGCTAAGAGACAGTATCCTGAGCCTGGGGAGCAGCCTGGGCAAAAGTGTAGAGGTGGCAGAGAGAGCGTCCCCAACAGGGAACAGCAGGAAGGTCCATGGGGCGTTAAGAGAAGAGAGAATGGAAGCAAGGGGATCAATTAGGAAGCTTTTGCAGTAATCCTGGTGAGTGGTGAGGCCCTTAACTAGGGATCACAGGGTCATAGAGCCTGGGCTTAGAAGGGCCTTAGAAGACATCCAGTCCAGCCTTCTTATTTTATAGGTGAGGAAACTGAGGTACAAAAAGGTTAGTGACTTGCTCAAGGTCACATGGGTAATAACAGAGCTGGTATTTGAACAGAATTTCTTTGATTCCACATTTACTTTATATCGCACCATTGCTGTTGTGGTTTGTCTGTCAGTAAACCTTTGTTAAGCTCTGACTCTGTGCCATGTATTGTGCTAAGCACCAGGGATACAGAAAGAGGCAGAGGAGAGCCTCTGCCCTCAAGGAGCTTGTGATCCAGTGGGGGAGGTAACTAAGCTGTTTACCAGATAAAGAGGAGATAATTAACCCACCAAAGGCTCTAGAATTAAAAGGGGTTGGGAGAGGCTCCCTGTAGAAAATAGGATTTAGTTGGGACTTTAAGGAGGCCAGGGAAGCTGTCATGACAGTACAGAGAAGGGGGGCCCCAAGTAAGAAAGGTCATGTCATGGAGGTAGAATCCATAGGACTTGGCCACTGGTCAAAAATTTGAGTGGCAGGAGAAAGTTGAGGAGAACTCTGAAGTTGTGCACCCAGGTAACTGGACTGGTGGGGATACCCTGAACAAAAATAAATAGAGAAATTGGGAGAAGGAGCAGTTTTAAGAGGGAAAAGATAACAAGTTCTCATTTGGACATGTTGAATTTGAGGTGCCTGTGAGATTTCCTTGTGGGGACGTGCATTTGGCAGTTGGAGATTGGAGTGCCAGAGAGATATTAGGGCTGACACACAGACTTGGGATTCCTCTATTTAGAGATAATAATTGAACCCATGGGAGCTGATTCTGTCTGCCAGAGAGAAGGGAAGAGGAGCCATACCAGGACCCTCTCAGAGGGAACCTCTAAGCAGGAGCTTAGTCATGGGCAGTGGATCCAGAGGAGCCACAGGCAGATGGGAGGAGAAGGGAGGAGAACAGTGCCTCAATGGCGAGTCGTCCTCTCTGGCTGAAATAGGACAGGGAAGGGAACAATTGGGAAATTAGTCTGGATAGAGAGGTTGGTGCTCAACTATGATGCACTTTAAAAACCAAGCAGAATAGGTTAGTATTATCTAGAAACAGTAGTGAATTGTGGATTCTTTGTGAGCAGGAGTGTGATAGCATCAGACTTGGAACAGTTAAGAAATCATTAGTCAGCAACTTGAAAAGTCTTAGTTCTGATCAACACCGTGAAACCAGCCACAGTCCAGAAGACTCCTGATGAAATATCCTAATCATGTCTAGATAGGGAGGGGCACATTGAAGCATAGGGGTGAGGTGGGGGTGCCTACCATGGGAATTTGTTTTACTTGACTATACACATTTGTAATGGTTTTGGTTTTCTTGCTTTCTCAATGGATGAGAAAGGAAGAGTGGGAAAGAAGAGAATTCAAAACTGAAAATGAAACTGAATTTCAGAATCTCAGAGGGAACAATTTAATTTGGTTGCTGAGTTTGGAAGCCAAATTACAAAGGGCTGAATGGTGAATGGGAAGTGACAAACTGAAGGCAAGGAGTATGGATGACTTATTCTAGAGTGGCCTTGAAAGGAAAAGAGGCATAGAATGAATGCTAGGTTGAGGAGAGGGCAGCTTAAAATGAAGGCCTCCTTGTTAAGGACGAGAGAAACCTGGGCATGCTTTGAGGTAGTATGGAAAGAGCCTGTAAATAGAGATGGAAGATGGGATAAAGACAGAGTAGCCAGAAATGGTAAGCATCTGAAGGAAATAGTAGAGGGTAGGATGAAGGGCTCACAAGTAAAGGATCCAGCCTTGGCAAGGAAAAGGCTTACCTTTTCTTCAGACTGGAGTAAAGGAGAGAATGAAGGATGATAGGTTTTGAGGTGTACCACATAGAAGAGTTTATAATGGATCCCCTCAATTTCCTCACTAAAGAAAAGGAGACAAGATGTTCTGCCATGTCAAAGTGAAGAAGTCACGTAGGCGGCTTGTAGACTTATAGAGAAGGTTTGGAACAGCAACTTTGGAAAGTCCCCCAGAGCGGCAATCTGAAAAAGAAAAACGCTGCTGTGCAGTGGTGAGGGCCCAGTCCAGGTTATATGTAACATAAATCTGTAGTGGGCCCAGTCAGCACAGTTAAGTGTAGGATCAAGAGAAGGCAGTACCCGGGGGTAATCCGGGGTTGTAGTTTGATGAGCCATGAGCAATAATAGGTAAAAGGAGCAAGGAATTCAAGTGTATATATAATGAACTAGTTAACTAGATCAAGATTGTAAGAGGAAAGTTAGCAGAGTACAGAGAGTGATGGAGTGACTAGATATTATGGTGAGGATGATTTAGTAGGCTTAGGAACAGTGAGGCAGGAGAGAGAAGGAAAGGAGATTATGATCAGAGAAGAATCTCAGGGCTCTGGATCCCAGTGGTATAGCCTTGACCATCTCTGTGTGTTGGAGGTGGTATGAAACTTTAGGTCATGGAAGCTGAAGAGGTCTAAATCAGAAGTTGTTTGAGGGGACGTCAACATATGTGTTGAAATGTTCAAAGAAGCAGGCAGGGATTTTGGTGGAGAAGAAGGATATAAGCCATGTAGTGAATGCCTTATGAAAGAATCGACTGTGGGTTGGCAGATGATCATGATGAGGATCTGAATAGGGGAGCTTCAAAGAAAATAATGATAGAAAGAGGTAATGGTGTGAATTGGGAAGGAAAGTGAATGGCCTTGATTCTGTTTAAATGTGAGGTCAGGTCCTTTGCTGGGAGAAATGGAGAGGTACTGGTTTGGGTGGCTTAGGAAGAGAAGGCTTAGAGCAGATACTTGAGACTTTAATAGAAAGTCAGGCAGTAAAAGGACTGCCGTGCAGTAGGGAGAGCCTAGTTGATAGCAGGCAGCTGGGTGGCACAGTGGATGCATTAGAAACACAAATCTAACCTCAGACACTTAGCAGCTGTGTGACCTCAGACAAGTCATTGTACCTATTGGAAACTCAGATGCAAAAACAGACTAGCACCAGGGGCTCCTAACAGATGGTTGTTAAATTGACTCACCATTGGGGAAACATTGGAAATTTTATGCGGGAGAACTTCATGATCAGAGAAAGACTGGAAGAAGAGACTAAAGACCAATCATGGGGATGAAGGCCTGAGCTAGGGCAGGGGCAGTGGTGATAAAGATCAAGGGGATAGAATAGAATGGCCAGGATTTGAAGGGAGACATCAGGGATGAGCCTGGGTGACTGGGCACCCAGAGGTCCTACTGCCGGCAGAAAAAGGAAAGTGGAGAGTGATGGGTGGTAAAAAGCAAAAAGCTCCCGTTTTCACTGACAGGGAAGCATTCTCTGCAAACTGGAGCCATCAGTGTTGCCCTGTCAGGTAGACAGGCAGGTAGGCAGGCAGGCAGGCAGACAGACAGACAGACAGAGCACTTATTAGGTGCTTGCTTTGTTCCAGGCCATGTGCCTGGAACAGAAGACAGAACAAAGACAGAACAGAAAGAGTTCCTGGCTTCCTGGTATTCTGTTAGAGAAGCTGGACATCTCTGTGAGAGAGGAAAAGTCAAATAATCAGAAACAACTTTTGGAAGCCCACTGTGGGGCTTTTAAAAAGAAAATGAATGAATGAATGAAGCATGAAGTGCTTACTATTTGCAAAGCGCCATGCTAAGTCCTGGGGAGATATATAGAAAAGTGCAATGGTCTGTGCTCTTAAGAAGCTCACCTTTTTTTACTTCCACTTAATATAATAGTATTTTATTTTTTCCAGTTATATGTAATGATAGTTTTTAACACTCACTTTTGTAAGATTTTGAGTTCCAAATTTATTCTCCCTCCTGCCCTCCTGCCCTTCTCCCTCCCCAAGACAGCACGCAATCTGATGTAGGTTATACATGTACAATCCTTTTTGACATATTTCCACATTAGTCATCTTGTGAAAGAAGAATCAGAACAAAAGGGAGAAACCACAAGAAAGAAAAAACAAAACAACAAAAAAAAAGAGAGCAAATAGCTCACTGTGATCTGCATTCAGACACCATAGTTCTTTCTCCGGATGTGAATGGTATTTTCCAGCATGAGTCCTTTGGAGTTGTCTTAGATCCTTGCATTGCTGAGAAGAGCTAAGTCTGTCCAAGTTGGTCATGGCACACTGTGGTTTTTACTGAAGAAGCTCACTTTCTAATAAGGAAGAGACAGCATGTTGAGGATGGCATGGCATGGTAGCAAGCCAGACAGTAAATCCCAATGGTCTGGAGGGAAGGGGGTGGTAGCAAAATCTAGAGCAAGGCTGTGATTTCTTCCTCTTGCCCATTAAAAAGTATGATGGATCCACATCTCATTGTTGAAGAGGAAATGCTAAGCATGCTGTGCCTATGGGCATCCAGTTGTAGATGAGCTGACTGTGAAGTCCCAGCCCTATTGCTAGCCACATACAGGGTGGCTGCCAGTTCCCTATGGCCAAGCCTGCCACAAAGCAATTGTCATAGCCTGGGGGCAACTCCACCTTAAGGTCACTGACCACAGGAATCCATAAGGAAGGATGATCCTGTCCTTGACAGAAATAAGGAAGTTAGGAAGGGGTTGGATTTTAGGGTGAGACAGTGTGTTCCGTTTTGGACATGTTGAATTTGAGCTGAATGAACTAATGAATGAAAAATCATTTATTAAGTGCTTATTCTCAGCTCATCACCTTGATAATTCTGGGGATACAGAGGGAAAAGCAGAAACGATACCTGCTCTCAGGGAGCTTTGGGGGAGACAACACAAGAGGCCTATGGGACTTCAAGGTGGAGATGTTGAGGAGGCAGTAGGCCTGGAGCTCAGTAGAAAGTTGGGGGCTGCACCAGTAACTCTTGGAATCATCTTCCTGGAGATGATTGTGACATCTGTTGGAAATGATTAGAATGGCCTTGTTGAATTCATGTCATTCCTCTAAAGCCCAACTCAAGTGCTGCCTTCCCTAGGAAACCCTTAGTGGTACCACCCTCCCCCAGTATCAGATATCAATAACAAAAAAAGTGAATGTTGTGCCCACCCCCCCCTTCACACAGTGCTTTAGATACTAATAAATGGTAATTGAATTTAATTCCTTGCTAGAATTCCTTACTAGGTCATAGAATATAGAGGAGTTGGTGCCAGGTGGTGCCCATTCATGAGACAGGCATAATTTGATAGGTGAGCCAGCTGAGAGCTCCTTCACAGAGGACTCCAGAAAAGAGCTAGAAGGAAGCCAACAGGATGTTTAAAGAAAATTATTCTTGTCACTCTAGAAAAAGTGCCATGTCTGAAGTAGTCACAGAGGCTACTGAGACCAGCTCAGGTGACTTTGGTCAGGGCGTGGCCCCACTCAACATTTAGCCCCACATTTAGTGTAGGGTTTGTTGAGGTGAATACCTGGTCTCCTTTTAGAAGGAGGAAGGGCCACAGGATTCAGGAACAAGTCGGCATGTGGTGAGGGAAGGGGCGCGGGCATTTGGGTTCAAGGCATGAGAGAGGGATGGTGGTTGAAATGGCATGAGGAATTTGGACTTTGAAACTCAGGATATCTCCAGCAGACTTTTAAGACACATTAGCCATCGACTAGCCCATTTCAGTCCTTAAGTAAATGTGGTTTGGAGTGGCTTAAATCAGAAGAATGACCAAAGGAGCAGCATCCTTTCAGGCTGCTGCCCAGCAGAAGCTGGCTGCTGAATAGGGGATTGTGGGCTCCTCCTAGAGTCCCCTCCAATGTCTTGTTCTGGTGGGACTCCTGTGGAGTCCTCACCAGGCCCAGAAGCCTCATCTTAGAACCCTCCCACTGCCACTTGCAGCTTAGCCACTGTCCTCGGGTGAACAGCCTGCTCACTGTATGTCACGGTCGTTAGTGGGGGATCCCTGGCTGACTCTGGGAGCTCAGACTAGGATCAGATGGCAAGAAGGGCCAGCCCAAGTCACACCAACACCAGTCAGTAATGCATGACCTTCACTCTGCTGAGGCAAGCCTCCGGAGGGGAATCCTGCCCTCCAGGATCTCTTCTATCCTAGCATCCACTTTAGAAGATTGTGACTGAGGGGTGAGGTGAGGGACTACAGTTCTCTGTTTTTCAGATGGGGGAAACTGAGGCACAGAGCAGTGAAGAGGTTATCTCATTGTCCTGCGATGGACTATGAGAGCTTTGGAACCTTTTGCCCAAAGGGTTATCACAGTTTAATACTAGCAGTACAAGCAATACTTTATCTGTGATGCCAGAAATACCTCAGCCTAACTGTGGGGAGAGTAAATGATTACCAGCCCATAACGGCCCTTCGTCCCTGTTCAGCCGGAAACCCAGCCAGAGAAAAACAGTATGAAGTACAAGTCAATAAACATTGGCAAGCAGTGAGGGAAGCAGTGAGGTGTGGTGGGATGAGGACCTTGGTTCAGATCCTGCCCCTGACACAGACCTGTGTGACCATGGCCAAGTCATTTCATCTCTCTGAGCCTGTAAAACGAAGGGTTGGACCAGAGGGCCTCTGAGGGCCTCTTCAACTCTGGATCTGGGGTCCAGTGATATAGTCCTAAGAACACTGTGCTTGGGGTCAGAGGACCAAGGTTCACATTCCTGCTCTAGTATGTTTGTGACCTGGAATAAACCACTTCCACTTCCTACGCCTTCATTTCCTCTTGTGTAAAATGAAGACATTAGATGAGAATCAGATCCCTGAGGTCCTTTCCAGCTCTAACTCTGCTCTTCTGATCTCTGGAGAGAGTCTTGCCACTCCCTCTTCTACTCCTTAAAAAGGAAGCATGAGAGTATGCACTTGGTGTCTCCATCCCTGTAAATCCAATGAGCAAATAGATAGTGGCAGCAGGCCCTACTCCAGTGCTTCATTTTAGCTGGAGGGGCCCTTCTAAACACATGTTAGTAGAGCCCAAGCCAAGAAGGATTCGAGGATGGGCCCAGACTCGTGCTGTGTCTGTCAGCTTAGGAGAGACGCCGTACTAGGAAGTTATTCTTGCCAACTGAGGAATTTCTCGACTCTGAAACGGAGAACCTTGTGCTCCGCATCCAGGAATACCCACACCTAGGAATTCACAAAGATTTATGTAACTGGTCTAGGGCCACCCTGCCATCCAGAGGCTCCAACAACTGCCTCCCATCACCTTGGCCTCCAGGCTGAACTCCATCTTCCAGTGGTCTTAGACAAGAACGTCTCCATTGTGCCGTCTGGTCTTCAGATCTCTTGTGGGGGATGCTTTAGAGAGGGTTGTTATTTAGGGACAGGCTAGCCTACATTATCTAACAGGTGATTGTGGACTTTCCCATGGAGATACAAGCACATGGTGGCATTGCTCTCTCTCCCTAATTATCCTGTGGGAGGAGAGGGAAGGAACAAGCAATTATTAAGCACCTGCTGCATACCAGGTACTGGGCAGAATGTTTTACAAATGTCATCTCATTTGATCTCACAGTGTCCCTGGCAGGTAGGTGCTATTAGTACCCTCATTTTTGTGGTTGAGGAGACTGAGGCAAACAGAGGCTAAGAGTCATACAGCTAGTAAGTGCCTGAAGCTGGATTTGAACTCAGGTCTTCCTAACTCTGGGCCCAGGGCTCCATCCACTGAACCACCATGCTACCTAATGAGCAGAAAGGCAGCTTTCTTAGTAAACTACACTGAAGCCAACCACAGCCCCTGATCAAAGGCGAGTTTGCCCCATAATCTAATCTGAAATCAACCTTCCAGGAGTTTGGGCTGAAGGTTGAGGAAGGTGCGGGAGAAATGAGATAGAGGAGCCTATGCAGGAGTGATGGGCCTTATCCTCTAGCGGGGAGGACATGTGGAGCAGGGGAAGGAGTTGTAGCCATCTATTTGGCGCTTACCACCCATCTTGTCCAACTGGATGATGAATTTCTTTGGCTCCCCCTCAAGCCTCAGTAAAGAGCTCTTTAATGGGCCTTTCCCTTGTGTTCTGGCCCTTGGTTCATGTGTAGGGAGCTGTTGACTTATAGGCAGACCCTAACTAGAAGCAAACCCTTCTCTGTTTTCCTAACCCCTCAAGTCATTGTTAAGATCTTTAGCCACTGCCTTTCTAGGCATAAGGTAGCTGAGGTCCTTTTTCCCCACTTAGAATCAGAGGCTCACCAGTAAGCCAGGTGTAGGCCTTTTCACATTGCAGCAACCTTTCCCAGAAATTGTAAAGGAATAAGGAGCATGGGTCAGCCAGAAGGTCAGACCCCAGGCTCCCCAGTACTTCCCCTTCCCTGACTTTCTTCTTTTCCTGGAATGGCTTTGTGGAAGCTTCTGGGCAATGGCTTGATCTCTTTCCCTTCTTCCTCCTCCTCTCTTTCCTCCTTCCTCCTCTCCTCACAAGCCAGGGAGTCATTTTAACTCTTTGCCTTCTGCATGCCATGTTAAAGTACTGTGGTTGGGTAGCCAGGCAACAAACTCTCCCTCTGCTTTCCCTTTTTCAATTTTTATGGTTTTTTTCAACCTCCTACTATGCTGGTGTATTTGAAGTCACTGCTCTTTGTTCTCCATCTCTGCCAAACTGTGTGAAAACATCTCCTCCTAGTGGAAGGCTGCCTTGTCTTTGTTCAGTCGGGCCTCTGCTGCAAAGTGGGAGCCCAGAAAGAGCTTGCTTTCCTGGATATCTTTTTTATTTGTTCAGTGCCACCAAAATTGTTCCGAGTTCCTGAGCATTTTGCCTCTTCTCTCATCCTCTCACCATGTGGTACCTCCACTCCATGGAGGATGCTTCCCTCTTTGGAAAAACAGCCTCTTTCCCATCCATCCCAGGGGATGTCACCAGACCCTACACTTTGGCTTGCTTACTTGTTCTGGGGGCCTGCCAAAGGGGCTGAGCCCTGGAACCTCATTGAGTCCCACTTCACCAGGGTGTTCACCTTCCAGTGTTCCAGGAAGAAGTTACCCAGGAAGTACAAGTGTCAGAGTTGGCTGTTCCCACTTTCTCCCTCTGTGACCCCTTTGTACCACCCCAGGTAGATGCCACCGGATCACCAAGGGTCACCCCCCCCAGCCCCTTCACCCCAACCCCACAGGGACCATTCATTTAACCTCCTTTCCAGGCTTTGATCAGTATGATTTATCGCCCTCATACCCTCAGTAGCTCTGGCTTTCCTCAATGAGATGCCAGCAAGAGAAGAGATTTAGCTAGTACTTTTCTAGGCATGGGGAGCTGTTTCAGTCCTGAGACCTTTCCCACTCAGGATCCTGAGGGTTTGGGGAATAAACTGACTCACAGCCCCTGGTTAAATACATAGCTGCATCATAATGAAGAATAAAAAAAAAAGGAAAGAAAGCAGTTCAGCCAGAGCATCGAACAGTCTGTGCTCTGTCCCACACCTAGAGAAGCAAAGCAGGAACGGGGAAGAACACAAGGGTAAACAGGGGCTGATGGTCTTGAAAGCAGCTACAAGCACCCTGGGGCCTATCGATGTCCTGATCACAACCAGGCCAGGACATTGTCCTATTCTCAGCAGGGTTTGAAAACTGCCGTTTTCCTCCTCCTCTTCCTCCCCATCCTTTTCTTCCTCCTCTTCTTCCTCCTCCTCCTCCTCCTCTCACCTGCTAACCCAGCTGTTACTGTTATGCCCTTAGGCTCTGAGCTTCCAGAGCACCCCGTTCAACTTCACTTATCCCATAATCTCTCTAGGCCACAAACAGCTAAGTTTTCTGGCATCTTCCTCTGTGACTGAAGGGAAGAAAGAGAAAGGAAGGCATTAAAATTGTGTATTTATAAAAAGTCACTGTATCCTCTGTCTCCCCTACCATGTGGCATGTTTTGGGCAGCTGCATACATTGCCTCCACTGACTCTTGACTTTGGTGCTGGGAAACCAAGTGATGTCTGACATAGTAGAAGCTGCACTAGCTGTGAAATCAGAAGTCCTGCTTCTAAGCTGTGGCTTGGCCATTTTCAAGCCATTTAAACTCTCTGAGCATCAACCAGTTTACCCTTCTAGAAACTAGGGATAAAATCTCCCCTAACCAACCTCCTAGGAATGTTCTTTGGATCAGACGAGGTAATACAGAAAATATTCTGCAAACTTCAAATCAGTATAAACATAAACTTTTGTTATTTACACAAATAATCTTTAAAGGTGTGGCTACGGTCAGTCACTGCAGTGAATTTTATTGTCTGTCTTCTGTCCATCCCCTCTAAGCAGGAGAAGAAAAAGAAACAGAAACACAAGAGAAGGAAAGCATCCTCTTCCAGCAGCTCTGACTCTGACAGCAGTGAAGGTCAGACAGCCAGCAAGAAGTCGAGAAACACTGCAAAGGAGAGCAAGAGGAAGAAGAAAAAGCACAGGAAAAAGAGCCAGGAGTGAAAGGCAGACTCGCCTCCATCCTGCCAGAGCCTCCTTCACCAGTGCACTGGCTCTGGACTCTGGCAAGTGTGCCCTGATGCCCCTGCCCCAAGGGCCACACTCTCCACATTGACTGCTCTCTTGTCTTGCTGCCTCCAGGCAGCCCTTGCCACTGACCTTTCTGGTCCAGTAAGCCTCCGTTAGCCCTTGGAGCTATCACTTTTTGTCTAGTGATATGTCCGGTTTCTCTGGCCCAGCCTCAGGGTTTGAGGCTAGCAGTGGCCTGCTGACCATGGCTACTGCTGCAGGGAGAGGTGTGCTTTTAAACCCAAGGCAAGAGCATAGATGGCCAGCCTTAAGCCCAAGCTGGTCAGTGAACCTCTGCCTTCAGTCCAGGGCCAGAGGACCTCTTCTCTGGCACCTGACAGGGCAGTCCCCTCATGTTCCCATGTTTCCTCAGCAACAGAAGGGCAGGCAGCACCAGCTTGACCAAATTCTGGGAGGAAACTGTTCACAAGGCTTCAGAGCTTGTGGTCTCATTCCCTTAGGTCATTAAATCAGAGAAATGATGCCGTCACACACAGGGCTGTTATTCAGCACTAACACTGATGGTCATGGTTTCTTAATTTCCTCTCCCTCCACTGCCAGCACTGGGACCTTTAGCTTGCTGTTTTAACACATAATGGCCTGGGTGTTTTGACCCCCCCCCCACAATCTCTGCTTTTAGAGAAACTGAGGCTGGTGGATTGTGTGATCTCTGGAGTTCTGAGCTGCAGAAGGCCCACAGCCTAAGTCCCAGTGTGAGGAAGCCCTTGGCTACCTCGCTGCCTAAGGAAGTTGGAAATGAGATCATGACCCCCTTGTGGTGCTGATCAGTAGTTGGATTGGGCCCAGCCTGGTAAGATCATGAGACCTAATCTCCAAGAAAACAAAAAACTCAAAAAATAATTTATGAAGGTGGGGAGTTCTCTAAAACCCTTGTCACCTTCTGAAATTTCATAGCTTTAACCTCAATATCTGGGTCATTTGTAGGGTGTGCCCTGCTAGATGCTGGTCCTTCCTTGTGTTTATTATGGAGGCTTCCCTCAGAGATGGAGTCAGTTTTAATAGATCCCTGTCCCACAGCCAGCATTCATGGGATCCTCCAACCTTTTACTGTAACACATTTCCCCTTTATTTAGCAAACAGCTTCCATTCTTTGGAGGTGTGTGGTAGGTTTCCTTCGTGTGTGGTAGGTTTCCTTCATGTGTGGAGGGAGGGAAGATGACAGGGGTGAGTCTTTCGTTGCATTGGAATGGTTTAATGAAAACCAGCGTCAGAACTCCTAAGTAGGATTTGCCTCCCCTCCCCAAACTGCATAAGCATTGCCTAGTGGAGGTGGCTGAGCTCGGAGCCTTCTGTTAACATATCCCTGTGAAGTCAGGGCAAGGACCACAACCTCCAGTCATTTTTCTCCATCACTGTTGTCCTGAGCCCTAGTGCTGGGAAGGGAGAATCACAGGCACCCACCAGTGAAATAAAAGGCTAAGGGACTCAGGAAAGCCAAGCCCAGCCATGAGCATCCTGCGCGGAAGATTAGGGATCTGACAGAAGGGCTGTAACTAAGCCTGGGAAACCATTAGTTTTTCTATCTTGGCAAAACCCAGTATGAAAGAGAAGCCTCGGGGGAATGTGATTATTGTCTGGACCAATGGGTGGACCTTTGATGGCAAGCAGACTACAGCTCAGTGTAAGGAAAAGCTACCTAGCTATCCCAGAGTACAACGGGCTGCTTGGGCAGGTTCTTCTCCAGGCCCTCCCTTGTTGGGTATACAGAGGAAACTTTCTCCAATGCGGAGGCCCCTTCCCACTTCAATTTGGTGAGATTAGAGACTTGCAGGAATTGATGAGGGGCAGAAGGGGTAGGCAGTGAAGGAAAGGGAAGAGTTCTAGATGTATACAAAGAATAGAAGAAGACTACTTTACTCCTTGGGCCTGTCCACAGACAGTGGTCCTGCTTCAGCTGCATCAGGCTTGGAATCATTGCCACCTGGACTTGGCTTCTGACCAGCTTGGCCAACGCCTGACTCAGGTCCCAGCAGCCTCTTTGGCCACTCCAGGCCACACTCATGGGAAACCCCCCAACAAAGGCAGTAAAGCAGCTGCTGTGTCTGAGTGCCTGACTGTGAGATCTGCTTTATTGGCGTTGGATCAGCCATCAGATGCAGTTAAAAAAAAAATACAGAATGGGCTTCAACCAGGACCAGGACAGCACCATGTGTTTTCCATTTCTGGAGAGTTCCTTGACCAGAGTCAATTGGTACAAAAACACTGGGTTGGGGAGGGGGAAAGGGTACAGAAACGAGGCAATCTGGTGTTGAATTCAGTGGTAGCCGTCGGCAGAGGAGTTGACAGTGAACAGGTGGGCTGGCTTCAGGCTGTTTCTTTCTCATAGGTCCTAACGCAGACTACGCTGCCATGGGTTAGTGTCTGGAAGGAAAGAGAGCACTGTTAAGAATGTTGGGGGAAGGGGATGGAATGCTGGGCTTCTTCTCTAGTTCAAGGAAGGGAGCATTTGTTCTCTTGGGGAGGGGCTTAACAGTGGAGGGACTGGCCCCATTCTATCCAGCTGTTCTCTCTGTACTTTCTCTTCCTCCCTACCTCCTACCCCTTTCCTTAAAGGAGTGCAGTCAGGGCCAAAGTCCTAGCCTTGAAAGCCCCCAGTCCCTTCTAAATTGTGGGAGATCCCTTCCCCTCTTCTTAGAGTAGAGACAGCATTGGTAGAAATGCATCAGACAGACAGACTGGGCAAACCTTGGAGCACTTGAAGATTGTCCACCCTAGGAAACGGCTCCTCTGTCTACATGCGCTCAGAGGTACAACCAATGTGATGTATGGCGTGCCTGGTGGGAAAGCCCTAAATTACCTACAGAGCCAGCCTGCAACACTGCACTATCCCTCTCTGGGCTGGAGCCAGGAAGGCACAGTCCTGCCAAGCCACCAGGATCAAAGAAGTCTGCCCGAGTCTGAAGAGGTAAGATGTCAAAAGGATTGAGTGGCTAATCAGTGGGTGTTCCCAGTAGTGATGGAGGATGGGGGGGTGGGGTGAGTAGGCACTGACCTTCCTTCCTCAAGGAGGAGGGGATGTTTGCCTTTGGTTTTTTTAGGTGTTTATGGAACCCCTGAGAATCTTATCTGGTTCATTTGTAACAAGCTGAAAGTCCACTCCAGCAGAGCATCCCCAGGTTTGGGCTCTAACCAGGCCCTGTTTCATGGACTCAGTAAATGGAAGAAACTATACAGCTCATTGAGTCTCACCCCTCCCTGAAGCATAGCTCTTTCAACATTCCCACCTAAGGGACTGAAGCTTCTGGGACAGCCTATTCCATTTTGGGATAGCTCTGTTGTTGAGAAATTCCATCTTTTGTTGATTGAATTGAATGGAGAAAAGCAGTTGTGGTGTGACCAGGAAGAGCTGGGTTCAGGTCTCTCCTTTGCCACTGGCTGGGATCTTGAGCAAGTTACATATTTTTCCGGAGCCCTAGGCAGGTCTCTAAGACAAAGCTACCCTCCTACCTGCGTTGAGAGAGTGTGGTTTGTCCGAGTTCCCTGTCAGGGACATCACCAGTTCAGTCCCTACACTTGTAGAACAAAAATCTGCCTCTGGCTTTCAACTCCTGGTCTTGATCCTACCCTCTGGGACCAAGCAAAGTCAGTCCTTCTGCATGGTAGCCCCTTCCATATTTAAAGACTGAAATGTCTCCTAGGTTTCCTTCAAGCTAACTTCCCTAATTTTCTCAGATCATTCCTCATAATAAGGTTTCAAGTCTCTCACCTTCTGAGTTGATCTTCTCTGGGCACACTAGCCAGTGGAAAGAATATAGCCCGAAGTTAAGGGGCAAACCACTTCTCTGGGCTTCATTTGTAAAATGGATAAAAACCTGTTGTGCCCCCCAGTTAAGATCATCTGAGCATTCTATAAACAAACCTCTCCGTAAAGAAAGCTGCCTCTATTGCTAGGGAAGGTGGTCTACTTTCCCCTTCTGGCTTACCAGAATGAGCTTCCCATCCTTCAGCTCCCGAATGAGTGTGGTCTCCTGCCCATTCCACTTCTGGACATGGACAAGTTTGCCCCCATCCAATGTGACGAGAGACTGTGGAGAGAAGACGGAAAACAGGATGAGATTTAGGGCCGGCAGAAAGATGAACACTAATCTAGCTCCACTTGCGTTTGTGCAGCCTCTGAGGAAGTGACATGCCCAAGACTGCACAGATGACAGATCTGGGACTCCAACTCAGGTCCCCTTGGAAGGCAGCCAACTAGAGAAGGGAAGAAGCACTTATGAAGCACCTGCTGTGTGCTGAGTACTTTATAAATGTCTGATTTGAGTCTCACAACAACCCTGGCAGGTAGATGGTATTATGATCCTCATTTCACAGTTGGGAAACTGATGGAGGCAATTAAGTGACTTGTCTCCACCTCGAAGGTGAAGTGGGCTTGGGGAGGTTGTCCACCATTGCTCTCCATGGGACCTACATGTTTTGGGTCTGTTTTATTTGGGCTCACAGCCCTGGACAGGGGGCTAGACAGACTCAAGAGCAAAGGCAGAAGCAACACCCACAACTGTGGGTTCTGTACACTCTAGGACTTTCCAAGAATGTTGCCCATAAGGGTGGGGAGATTCCAGTTCCAAACCCATTCCTGGATGTGGCTGTGTAAGCTGGAACTTCAGCTGTTAGGGAGGGAGAAATGTTAGACTAGGAGTTGGGGGATCTCAGTCAAAGTTCAGGGTCTGAGTGACCTAGAGCATATCACAGTGTCTGAGAACCCCAGCTTCCCAGTCTGTAAAATGCTAATTCCAGGGTGTTGTGGGGAAAGTGCTCAGTAAGCCACAATGTTCTACAGAAATGGAGCTTATTCACTCCCTAATGCTGCCACATACACCCTGGGACCTTGGACAAGGGCCCTTCCCATCTGGCCACCAGCTTCCCTTTCTGTATGACAGGGGAGACCAATTTCTGCTCCTTCCCTTTGCAGACAGTTGAGGGGAGGGGCTCAGGACTGTGTGGTTGAAGGGGAAGTGATAAAAGATTGCTCTTGTGGATAACTCCCAGAAGTAGATGAGGCCCAACCCTCCTTGAAAACCTCCAAAGTACTTCAGTGAGCCCCTACTTTACAGTTGCAGCAGGTTGGCAAGACCTGAAGGGGGTTAATGTGCCAAGGTCATCCAGAGAAACCTGAAGGAAACCCTATTTGGGACCTTGCAGTTCCTGCCCATCAGCTGACATGGTTGGAAATAGTTTCTCAAGGTCAATGGCCCCGCTTGAGGTAGAGAAAGGTAGCTGAGCTTGGCCAGACCACATCTTAGAAGTCTGGGCTGGGTTCCTGGCTAGCTAGGGTTCCTGAGTTTTTTTCAGCAGTATGCCAAACTCCCCCTTCCAACTCCTGACTCAAAGAGGTTTAATGGCTTGTCAGAAATCACCTAAGCTGCCTACCATGGCAAGTACCAAGTGGATGGGAGCAAAGTGAATAGGATCCTGGCTTCTTGCTATCCATGGACCCAAAGCTTCCTGGTCCTCTATGGAAGTCACATCCCAGGCTGGTTCCCCTCACATTTCTGTAGCATGTTTCAGTTACGATTCTTTTCTATATGTTATTCATATAATCCCTGTAAGGTAGACAGAGCAGCTTTATTATTTACGCCCATTTTACAGATGAGGGAACAAGCTTAGGAGCAAGTGACTCATCCAAGGTCACACAGCTGGTAAGTGGACTAGACAAGGGTCAAAGCCAAGTCTTCTGCTCTGACTCCAGTCCAAAACTCTTTTCCTCTACAGCACTTTATCAGCTGCTTTTCTCTTTTCCCAAATAAGTTCCTGGAACCAAGAATTGACCCTTCTTGGGAAGAGGAACTGCTTGAAGCCAGAGATTGAGCATTTGAGAGCCAGGCTGGCTAGAGATGCCTGGCCACGTCCCAGCTGTCTGGCTTACCTTGACTTTCCTGTCATCGGCTGTTGTCTCATCAAACTCTACTCCCAGCTTGAAGGAGATCTCCATGTTCTTGAAAGTGCTCTGAGTCTTGATAGTGATGGTGTCCCCACTGACTTCAATGATGATGGTGGGCTTGGTCATGTTGGCCACCTGCCTTGTGGCAAAGCCAACACCTGCAGGAGTGGGAAGAAGGGGGGACTGGTGAGGAATGGAAAGGGCTCCAGCCTCACTGAATGGTGCTCAAGGCTATGGGCCAGGAAAAGCCTGTAACTTTTTATCCATTTCCTAGCTGTGGGGAAAGGGTAAGGGGTCTAAGTCTAAAGACTGAGGGACTGAACAGGCTTGTGACCCTCACTCCCCCACCTTGGGTTACACAGCAGAGACTAGAATCGGTGATTTTAGACTTAAATTTTCTGGATACAAACTCTAATCAAGGGGGCAGCAATGTGAAACTCCTTGGATGGAGAGGCAGTCAATTTCTGAATCTTCACCAAAAACCAAATTGAGAAGATAAGGAGGAGTGTGCTCTCATAACACTAACCCCACACTAATAACAGGAATAATCAGCAGAATAAGAGACTTGGGTTTTGAACCCTGGCCCTGTGACTCCAGACTACTTGTATCACTTTGAGCAGCATACTTCACCATCCTGGGTCTAAATTCTTCAGTCATAAATTGAGAGAATTGCACTAGATATCCTCTGAAGTTTCTTCCAACTCTCAGTCTGTGACCCTTTAATCTCAATTTTCTATAATTGTGAAGGCACTTTCCTATCCCCCCCTTTTTTTAATCCTTCCACTACCAGTAAGATCAGAAGGGTGTTATTCTCATTTCAAAGATGAAATCCCAGAGGTCCAGGAATGCTAAGCAGCTTACCCAAGAGCACACACCCCAATTAGTGTCAAAGCTCAGACAAAAAGCCATAGGTATGAAGGACCCATTCTTTCCAGCTGGGGACACTGTGCACTGCTGCTCCCCTCATGTTCTCTATCTGGAACTCCCCCAACCATAAACAACATGGTTCCCTGAGCAGCTGCATACTCCCCACCCCCAACCTTCTCTCCCAGGACCCCTCAGAGGTGCAGTCTAGAGAAGGAACCCATTCTAATCACCATAGGATGGGACCGCCTCACTAGCCCTACGTTATTCCCGTCCTTTACTTGTGGACTTCAGACGGCTAGACAGTGAAATCTCCGCTTATGAATCTGGGCAGAGCCCCCAGCTAGATTTGGGAGAGTAGGTCTAGGATCGTTCTGTTTTCTGAGGAGTCAGAATAGTGGCATAGGATTTTCAGTTTTTCAAAGCAGGGTCTTCATGATAGGATCTGACATTTACATAGCATGCTTTATACCCGTCATCTGTGCCTCACAGTCCTGTGAGGTAGGTACTAAAAGTGTCTTCATTTTACAGATGAGGAAGCTGAGGGAGAAGTTCAATAATTGCCCCAGGTCACAGCCAGCTAGTGTCATCAGTGACATCTGAACCCAGATACTGCCTCAACTGGTCCTTGAAACAGATTTGTGAGATGGTGGAGTGGGCATGACAGCCTCCCTCCCCCCCCCCCTCCACAGCCCCTACCTCCCCATGTGAGCAATGATGTGATTAAGTGCTTCACTCTAGCTTGCCCAATTTAACGTCAGAGCTAAGAATGAGTCTCTAGACTCAGAGGACTCCAGAGCAGTGTTTCCCAAACTGCTGACTATTTGGTGAAAAAGCTTCCTGGTCCCCAAAACTTTTACTACAAAAGGTCCTTGCCTCTTGGAAAGCTAGAGACTTAGAAACACACACACATCCCTGACACTGAATAGCAGTGTGACTGAGCAAAGTCACTGTCCCAGAGCCTCCCTTTCCTTATCTATAAAAGGGGGTTAAGGGGCAGCTAGGTGGCACAGTGAACAGAGCCTTAACCCTGGAGTCAGGAGAACCTGAGTTCAAATCCAGCCTCAGATACTTAATGCTTACTCACTGTGTGACCTTGAGCAAGTCACTTAACCCCAATTGCCCTGCATTTTCCCCTCCAAAAAAAAAAGGGTAAAAAGGAGGTTAACAATTCTAGTGCTATCTGCTTCATGGGGCTGTTAAGAGGAAAGTGATTTACAAACTGTAAAGCGCTAACTACATCAAGGTGAGTTGTATTACTCCAGGGACAGGAGTCCCACCCCCGTGAGTGTGTCCTACCATCCTCCAGTGTGCCAGTTGCAGAGGGCATAAGCTGCTGATAGGAAGTTTATAGTGATTTAATTTTTCCCTACAATATGGTTCAACTTGGAAAACTATACTCAAGATCTGGAAGGAACATGAGAGGGCATCTTGGCCAAACCACATTTTATTATTACTATTAATAATAATAATGATTATATAATAATTACTATTAACAATAACAATAATGACTGTTAACAGTAATAACAATGACAGCTAGCAGTTAGGTAGCACACACTATGCCAGGCAATGTGCTATTATCACCATTTTACAGGTGTGGAAACCGAGACAGGTTAAGTACCTTGTTCAGGGTTACACAGCTAATGAGTGTCTGGGCTCAAATTTGAACTCAGGTCTTCCTGACTCCAGGTCTATCCAGAAAAGTGAGGGGGCACTAAGGTCTAGTGGGAGAAGCAACACCCCCAATGAAACCATAGCGGATCTTTGCAATAGAACCCTGGTATCCTAAGACTTAGTTCATCGTTCTTTTCCCTATTCTACACAAAGCAGGTGAAGAGCCTCTGAATGTAGGTCCAGGCCTTAGAAAGATTCAGTGTGACTAATGCTGGAGTCAGAGAGGGGAGAAGGGAGCACTTGGGCTGAGGATCTCAGGGATGGGCTATGGAGGTACTGGGTAGGCAAAGGAGAGGAAGCGTCATTGTAAACCTGAGGCAAGAACCCTAACAAACCTGAAATAAGTATGTCCCTGCCAGAGAGTGCTGGACTAAAGAATGCAAGGCTCCAAACTGCCTTTTTCCAAACTTAATTCAATTTCTCACTCCCTGGTGGTGCAGTGGATAAAGAACCGATCCTGGAATCAGGAGGACCTGAGTTCAAATCTGGCCTCAGACACTTAATAGCTGTGTGACTCTGGGCAAGTCACTTAACCCTGACCGCTTCAACAACAAAAGACAAAACAAAACAAAAATCCCCCTCTCTAAAATAGCCTCATAAATAGAGGGCTAGCCTTAGAATCAGGAAGATGTGGGTTCGTGTCCTGCCTCTGGCACATACTCTGGCACCATACTAGCTATCTTATGATGGGGAAGTTTCCACAAAGGAATTTCCCAAGTTGATGAAACTCCAGACTTGAACCTCCCCTCCCCAAGACACACATACACACAAGAACCCTTGAGACACTATTGCTCCCAGTGAAAAGGAAGATCTGAATTGTAAGATACTTGTTTATGCTGCAGTCCAACTTCTGGGTGATGACAGCAATTCCTTTTGGCAGTTTAGGACTGTGCCTGTCCTCCCAGTATGGCTTTGTTGAGCCCCTGTCCTCTGTGAGGTGTCTGAGCAGTCACAGATTGGCTTGGACAAGGCAAAATACAGTGACCAGGAGGAAGAGACCACGAACCTTCACTATGGAGGCTAAGGTAATTGATTTGGAGGGTAAGGATCAGAGGGCCTCCTTCTTCATCTATACCAAGGCAAAGAGGGTTCCAGCACAGGGAGATGTCCAAAGGTGGGGTCTGAGGAGCCCTAGAAATGCCCCCTTTCCCACCAACTGGGAAAGCCAGGCAAACATAGGCAAAATGTGGAGAATTCTGCTCTAACTATATTTTCCAGAGGTTTATGCACTCCCATATCTGAATTGAAGTGACTGGATTCCTTGTCCCTCAATTCTGTCTCCCTTCAACCCTGCTATCCTCAATACCAAAGAATGGTTTATTTGGTCCTAGAAAGGGTCGGATGTGTCCAAAGATGATGGGAAAGAGCTGGATGAAGGGATCTCTGGGTCACTGGGCCAGGTCACCCCAGCAGAGAGGAAAAGGACCTATAAGAGTGAATCAGTGGATCCTTCCCAAGTATGGCTATAACACAGAGAAAGGTAAGAGTTCTTGCATAATAAGGAGCCCCACCCTTAATTCCCATCCCAGAGTTCCCAGTTCAGGAGAGGGTTAAGGGCAGAGACAGAAGGTACTAGAATTGGTCACTCCCCTTCCGGAATACTTAAGACTCCAGATTTTGGCAATGAATAGTCCAGGACCCTAACCAAGGTCATTCTAGTCTTTGACCCTCTGATGTCCCCAGGCCAGGCTCCAGAGCCTACCTACAACTGAGAACTAGGGAAATGAACCATAAATACAGTTGGAATAATATGGATTTCTCTCCTTTCCATAGTTTGGGGAAAACACCATGAGGGGTTCAGGACTGTGTTAGGAGATAATTGGAGTTATTAATAACTGGATTGTTACTGGAGCATAAATACATAACTCATGAATCCTTCCTTCCTCCCAGCTTACCCCTTTCCCACCTCTCTTCTCCCCAGTGGGCAACCAGCCTTGACCTTGCTTATTATCCCAGGCACTATCCCTACAGATAAGGATAGCTGGGAACCCCTTCTCCAGTCCCCACTGGGAAAGGTTCCGGGTAATGGCAGAGACATATATAGCTGGCAAGCCTGTATGTCTGTGCCTCTTTTAGGCAGATATCCAATGCCAATGATTAACCCAGGCACATGCAGTCGACCCAAGATTAGACCTGGAAGCAGTGCTCAAGGAGAACCATTCCGGGTGACCTATGAGGGTGTCTGGGTTTGGAAACAAGCCTGGGACTCTTAAGGACGACCTTCCTCTAATCCAGTCTATAGAGCAAGCCATGGATGGATAAGAACGACAGCACACTTGGACAGATCCATACACTCAGACATGCCTGTCCTATGCATGCACACACACACCCGCCAGCCATTGGCCGCATTCCCTCTGCATCCCCACCCTAGAGTACACCCCACCTTCTTTCCTTTCTCCCCCTAGACGTCCTCCTCCTCCCCAGACCCTAAGCATATTCCCCATATACCCCTGAACACTCACATCCTTCCCTCGAGTATGTCTCTCCCATCAATACACCAAGATGTATCTTCTCTGCCCCAGCGTTCAGTGGGGGAAAGACTGGGTCCCACCAATCCAGATAACTCTGTTGCAGCGGCCCATATCTCCCTTCTCCCAGGCTTGCAGTCCCAGATTCCTCCACCTCATTCCTTGGTGCATCCCCTCCTATCCTCCAAGGAATCCCGGCCGGCCAGGGGACCTGAAAACCTCTGCTGCTGGGGAGGCTCCTTCAGCCTGTCCCAGCCGCTCCTCTCTCTGCCTGATCACACGTCACAGACAGCCCCAAAGGATGGAGCCCCGCAGCCGCCCCCTCCCTGCTTACCAATGGACTTCATGTAGTCATCGAAGTTCTTGCTGTCAACCATCTTCCAGGTGCCAACGAAAGCATCTGCCATGGTGCTAAGCTAGAGGAGGCGCAGCTGGGCTGAGCTGGGCTGGGGATGCGCTGCGAGGTGTTGGGTCCGGATCCGCTGGACTTCGCCGCGCT
The DNA here is from genome assembly GCA_028646575.1 of Pseudocheirus occidentalis. Lineage (NCBI taxonomy): Eukaryota > Metazoa > Chordata > Mammalia > Diprotodontia > Pseudocheiridae > Pseudocheirus > Pseudocheirus occidentalis. The sequence goes on from CM053596.1 coordinate 53,142,902, forward strand.
GAGCTGCACTGAGCTGAGAGGGGCTGGGCTGGGCTAAGCCGCAGGCAGGCGGGCGGGGGAGAAGAGAGGGGATGTAGAAAGGTTCCCTGCTCTGAGTCGCCTGCCAGTGCGGTCTCTTTAAATAGCCCTCCCAATCACATGATGGAAAGAAAGCCCGGGAGACAGGCTCCCGAAATAGGAAGACCCTGGCAAGCGGGCGGGGCCTGCGGGCAGCAAGCTGGGGAGAGAGGGCCGGGCTGGGGGAGGGGGAGGAAGAGAGCTCCTCCGGTGCCCCACCCCTTCTCATTCCCCCACAGGCCCCCAGGCTAAAGCCCCAGGCTGTAAAAAAGGGAGCGGGGGCGTCCGCTTCGCCTCCCCACCCCTCCACCTCCGCACACCTGCGTCAGGCCCCTTCAATCAGCACCTTGTGCTTGGGCCCCGCCCACTGCCCCAGGACAGGAGGAACCGGCTCTCCTCCGCTGCCTGGCCCGCCCGAGGGCTGCTTTTTCCCCTCTGCTCTCTCTCCTGACTCCCGGCAGCTTGGGCAGCCAGAGGAAAAGGGCTGGACTCATCCCGCCACTGGGGAATGGGGGGGGGGGGGAGGGAGGGAGAGGAGGGAGAAGAATTCTTGAGTAGAGATCTCGGGGTGCGGAGATGGGGAATGATCCGCGCCCCTTCCTCACTTTGCTCACCCTCTGTACAGAAATGCTTTGGCCTGTTCCTCTCCCGTTTCTAAATCCTCCCTTATTAAGGAGAAAGGTAACTTGGTGAAGACCCTGTAGACCCAGTCCCTTCTGCAATTGGTTCGAAGCTCACCTTTCTTCCTCAGACCCACTCTGCAGACCCCACCTTCTTCTTAGTCCACTGTATCTACTCACCCTGAACCCCATTCCATCCTCAACAAACTGGGAAAATGAGGACGCCTCCTCCTCACCACTCATTCTCCTTAGACCCTCTAGGTTGCCTGCCTTTGCCACCACTGCACTGAAACGGCTCCGTCCAAGGTTACCAGTGGCTTTAGAATGGCCAAATCGCCCCCTCTACCCCTCCCCTCCCGCCCCGGTCTCTCCTCTTCGTCTTTCTTCTCCTGGACGTTTTCTGCAGCATTTGGCATTGTTGGCCATGCCCTCTTCAGTGATATCGTTCTAATCTCTTTTGATTTCCTCGTCTCTGAATCTATGAGGACAAACTACATACTTGATAGATGGTAGCTGGAACCTCTCTGGAGCTTAGTTTCTTCATCTGTAAAATGAGGGGGCGGGGAGGAGGGCAGACTAGTATATCTCAAAAATCCTTTCTAGCTCTAGCGCTCTGATTCTTTCGGTGGAAAGCTGAGCAGGGTATTTCAGAGGGCAAAAGAGATCGCTGAACTCTCCATGGTACCTACACACCTCCTGACTCACGTTCTGGCCTTACCAAGGTGGAGAATTTGTCCAAGGAATTGGTTCTAATTCGAGTTCTACCATGCTGAGTGACCGTGTACCTCCGTGGAACAAGTTTCCATATCTATTAAATCGATAGAATTTATCTGTTCCATCCTAGGGGAGAAAGTCTGGGCTGGGGAATCAAGCTTGTGCCTCCTGGCAGACCACACCTCATCCCACCTACCCCTGTGTCCCCAACCCTCTTGCTCTCCATTTCCTCTATCCCTTCTTCACTTTCCCCTAGTTTTATCCTTTCCCCTCTCTTATTTCTGTCCTCCCTCTTCCCTAACCCGTTTTCACTAGTCTCCATATTCCTCATGTTTACTCATATCCATTCCCCCTGCTCCCAGTCTTTATCATTCTTCTCATTCCCTCCCTTTTTCCTCCCTCTTCTTGGGTTTTCACAGCAAGTGGGTATTCTCAGAGGGTGAGAGCCAAAGCATCCTGAGCTTGAGCTCGGTCTGCTTCCTCCACCCAATCACTGCCAGATGTGAATGCAACATCTGGCAAGGCAGCAGTCAGACACTACCCAGACTCCATCTCCCTGAGTCCTTCCTAAAGGGTGACATCATTCTCCGTGTTTCCATGGTAACTGAGTGAGGGCGTGGCCTTGGCTAAGGGAGAGAACCAGAGACCAGACTCAGCACGAGGTGATCCATAAGACCATGGGGAGGAGCCTAGTTTTCCTAGGAGGGAGGGGGAGTTGAAGTGATATGAAACTGTATTTTTCTTGTCCAAGAGTCCATCCATTCGCCCCTACCCAGTCACAAGGCTGGGTTTCATTGAATCCAGCTATGTTTACTATTCACTAGTCAGGGAAGGGAATACTTTCGTCTGGAAAAAGGGAGAAGTAACTGTCAGAATCCTTAGACATTCAACCACATGGCTCCATTCACCTGGAAAGGAACTCCTCTGGGTACATTCTGCTCTCTAGAACAGAAAATCTGGGCATCGGTCCTCTCCCTGACCCTGGCCTGCTGGGCTCTCCCCAACTCTGCCTAAATTTCTGACTGGCTACATTTAGTGCCAGCATGAAAAGTACCACCACTTAATGATAACAGCTAGCATTTACAGAACACCTAAATCTTCCCATTGAAGAGGCATAATCAATACTTAACTGATTGCTAATTGGAAGGGAGCTTAGGATCATAGAACTCTAGCTGGACAGAACCTTAGATGTCATCTAGTCCAACTTTATCTTACTCATAAGAAAACAGAGACCCAGAGAGGTTGTGACCTGACCAAGGTCATACAGGTAGTGATGGAGTCAGGATTTGAATTCAGCCCCTTCCTTTTATTGTGGAAGAAACAAACCCAGAAACTGGAAAGTCTACAGGGAAAGGAAAGAAAGATATATTTCACAACTGAAGTAAAAGTCAGGACTACAATGAACAATATGAAGTGAATGAAAGAAAAAAAAAGCATTTATTAAGCATTTAGTATATGGAAAGTGCCATACTAAGCACAGGGGACACAAAGAGAAGTTAGACCCTGCCCTCAAGCAGCTCCCATTCTAAAAGTGGGAGATAATACTCCCTCTAATTTGTTATTCAGTGGTTTCAGTGTCTGATTCTGTGACCCCATTTAGGGTTTTTCTGGCAAGATACTGGAGTGGTTTGCCATTTCCTTCTCCAACTCATTTTACACATGAGTAAACTGAGGCAAACAGGGTTAAGTGACTTGTCACACAGCTAATAAGTATCTGAGTCCAGATTTGAACTCATGAACATGACCCTGCCCTATTCAAACCCAGTGCTCTATCCACTGAGCCACCTACCTGCTCCACTCCTAATAATACTATCAGAGGTTTCAGCAGCAAGTCAAATACAAGGGTCCAGTGGTTCATAGATAGACAAACAGGCAGATAAAGGGAGAGAGAGAGACACAAAGACAAAGTATTTATTAAGTATTTACTATATCAGGCTTTGTGCTAAGTGCTGGAAATCAAAATACAATAAGAGTTTCTGCCCTCAAGAAACGTACTTTCTAGTGTGAAGACCACAAATAAAGGAAAACTGGAAAGGGAAAGGGAGGATGAGAGGGAAACAGTGTGGTTTGAAGACTGGTTTTGGAGAGCTGGGCCATGGCATGATAAGGCAAAAGCTCAGCTATCAATCAACAAATGGTGATCTCTCTTTTTTAGAGTTGTTTTTGTAGATAAAAACGCGTTTTTCAACTTCGAAAGATTAAAAGCTCTGATCAACACAAATAATGACCAACCACAAATCCAAAAGATTCATGATAAAACATATGACCTACCTCCACATAGAGAATGAATGAATTCAGAGTGCAAACTGAGCATCCTGTTCTTTTTGGACATGACCAATGTGGAAGTTTATTTTGCTTGATTATATATATTTATAACAAGTTTTGGTTTTCTTGCTTTCTTGGTGGGTGGGGGAGGAAGGAGAAAATTCTGAAGTGAAAACAAAATAGAAAAGAAAAAATTTAAACCTACATGTTTCTTATGTTAAATGACTTGATAGGACCAAGGACATTTATAACAGCTTTCTTTTCTCGGTCTATTGCTCTTGGGCCATGCTAACTGGAGCCTCCACTCTTTGCCACTCTTGACCTGTTGTCCTCCTGAGCTTCTTACTGGGGAGAATCCTCCAAGTAGGGGAACCTAGGCCTGCATCTTTGTGGCATGTTACCAAATGCATTTCTTCAACACCACCCCCTTCTTTCCATCGCTAGCTCTGGAAGAAATAACCATATCATTATTACCACTATTGGAAAATGCCCTGTGGCTCCATTTGCTATCCCTGTGGCTTCTTAGCCTGAAAAGCCCATCCCTGGCTACCATCCCCCTCTGTGGGTTATCTCTCCCTATTCCCTGAATGCAGCTACGATCTCTCTTTTGTATTTGTATCCCTAGTGCCTGCCACAGAGCAAAAACTTATCAATGCTTTTTAATTAATTTGTTTGTTTATTCATTCATTCATTGTCAGGTAACTGTGACTGCTGGGGAGGCAGGGGCTACAAAGTCTGTGGAAGTAGTTGCCAGGATGAATCTCCACTAGGGTGATTCCCCTGCACAAAGTAAGAGTAGTCTTGGACAAATTAAAGGAAAGACTAAAGGTCTTGAGAGAGAGAGAGAGAGAGAGAGAGAGAGAGAGAGAGAGAGAGAGAGAAATCCCAAGGGTCTAGATGAGGTCACCAAATGAGGAAATGTAAAGAAAAAAGAGAAGATCAAGGGCAGAGCAGCTTTGGGGGCCAGTGATGGATAGTGATCTAGAAAAGCAGACCAAGAAGAGTAAGACAACAAGTAGAAGGAAAAGGTGGAAGCCAAGGGAGAAGGTATCTAGGAGAAAGGGATAGTCAATATTGCCAAAAGCTGAAAAAAGTTCGAGAAGAGTGAGGAGTTCTTTTCTTTCTAGGGTTTAATGACAATATTCTTTCCTAGTTCTCCTAATTGTCTGACCACTCCTTCTAAGTCATGGTTGTTAGGTCACACCTGTTAACTAGGATTGTCTTTTCCATTTCTATTATTTCACTTGGTGATCTCATCATCCTCAAAAGATTCAGTGATCATCTCTATGCTAATAATTCCCAAAACTCTTAGCTCAGCTGTAACCTTTCTGCTGATCTCCAACTGCATGTACCATAGACATCTTAAACTCAACATGTCCAAAACTTAACTCATTATATTTCTCTCCCAAGACTTCCCCAATTCTTAATTTTCCTCTTACTGTCTAGGGTACCACCATCTTCCCCATCACCTAAGCTCAAAGCCTAGGGGTCATTCTTGATACCAACTTCTCTCTCACCACCACCATTTGAATAACCAAATCAGTTGCCAACTGCTATGGATTCTACCTTCATGACATCTCCACCTCATAATTTTGAAGTTTAGGGTGCTAGGAACCCTGAAATGCAAGGGTATGGGGTACAGGGCAGGTCTGACTTGAAAGAATTTGACCACTTACACCTTCTTTCAGTCAGAGTAATGAGGTTTTATTCTGACACTGGTTGAGTAGGTGAGATTTCTAGTACATCTGCAATTGTGTCACCAATAGAAGCAGGCAAGATTCTCAGGGAGTCTGTGAGATTTAATGGAGGTAAGATTGGTAGTTTTATAAAGAAAAAGACTATGGGAAGATCTGCATGGGACTAAGTAATTCCAAGTAGCCTGGGGTGGGTCAGGTGCAGACAAATTAGGTGGCTGGACCACAAAGAAAGGACAGTTAAAAGGATTATTGAGTATTTAGGTAGACCAGATGCCTCAGGCAAAAAGCCAGTGTGAAAAAGGTTAAGGCAAAGATATGGTCTTACTCAACTGTGGGACAGTTCAGGGCCTTTTAGATGTCCCATTGCCCTATCAGTAATTTCCCTGATTTCCTTCAAGTCTCAGGTAAAAGTCTCACCTTCTGCAAGAACCTCTCCTATCCTTTTTTATTTTAGTACCTTCTTTCAGAAATTATTTCCAATTTATGTTCTTTATATCTTGTCTGAACATAATTGTCTCTCCCATTAGATTGTAAATATAATCTAATCTTGTGTCCTTGAAGATAAAGATAGGGTTGTTTGCCTTCCTCTGTGTCCCCATTGATTAGCACAGTGACTGGCACATAATAGGTTCTCAATAAATGCTTGTTGATAACTCCAGAGGTTGGTAGATGATGGCAACAGGAGTCTGGATAGACAGAAAAGAATGGATTTTAAAGGGGGAAAGATAGTGAGCAGTGGTAGCAGAAGAAGGATCTGGAAATAACAGTGGAGAACAAATATACCAATTCCTCCTCCTGCTCCAGTGTGTTGGTGGGAATGAGAAGAGCAACCAGCACTGGAAAGGGGAACTGGAGACAAGGTGCTTTTCAGGAAGGACCAAGTTTCCATGAATGTTCAAAATGGAAAAGCTCTAAGAGAATAAGAGCTAGGAGAAAGTGTCTTTGTTAAATTAAAGCCAAATTGAAGAAGACATTTTATGTGAATAAAATTATGTTCTGATTGTGTGGAAAAGAAAAACAAAATGAATGCCCCTCTTGTTTATGTGCTATTGCTAACTGTCCAAATTATATGTTATTATGTCTTTTAAATTTCCATTGTTGACATAAACATGAAATTGCCACACTGGTTAAAAATGTTGCCATTTAATGATAATAGCTAGCATTTATAGAGCTGTTTAAGGTTTGCAAAGTTTCCATATGTGTAAAGCCAAGCATGAGCAACTTTCCAGAAGAATGCTACTGTGAACAGTTTTCGAGGTTCTGATTATATAGTATAGTAAACACTCTATTTATTCAATAACAAATCAGAGCAAAACATTCACAGAAAATCAAGATACAGCATTCAAAATATTACAATTTATCACAGAAAATCAAAATACAGCATTCACAACAACTTATCATGAAAATGGCCACAGTTTTCACCACAGTGGTCACATAGTTTTGAACAAAGTATAATCATTTAGTCAATCAATTACTTAGTAACTCAATCATTCAATCAACTCAATCATTCAATCATCCTTAAGGAGGCTTGTCTCCTTAAGGGTCACAAAACACAAAAGTCAAAGTCCTCCACTTGTGGGGCACACTAAGTTACAATATCAGTCACTACTCAGCACTGTCTTAAGGGATAGTATAAAATACACAGGCCATCCACCCCTCAGTCACAAATAAGTTACAATTTCAAGGTCATAAGTAAGGTATGTCAATCAATCACTACTCAGTATCCACGGAGAGATCGCTTCATCTTGACCCAAAGTAGGCTCTTAGATTCCTTGGATCCCCTTCTATGGTCCCAGCCCCTACCTGGATTCACCAAACTGTCACCTGGGTTCAAAGGCAGATAGCTCCCAGCTCTTTGTCCAGCTCTCCATTCCACACTGAAGCTCACAGTGTCCAATTCACTTTAATCCTTCACAGTCTCTGTTTCCCGGGAAGTCAAGGCTTAACAAAGCCACAAACAGACAAAATACTGTCACCACTGCCTTTCCCATCTGGGATTTTTCCTTATATACAATATTGCTCCTTCCTGTCATGTCAGCAACAGGGGTTTTCTGTTCATCCCCTTCCTGTTACATCAGCAACAGGAGTCCATACATTCTGTTTCTTTAACAGAGGCTTAATTTGAAACTAGGTGCTAAATACCTCAGCTTAGCAATACAAAGGGATCTTCAAATTTCATTACTATTATAATATGTCATCTCATTTTATCTTCACAAGGATCTTGTGAGGTAAGTGCTAATATTGTCTTCATTTTATAGATGAGGATCTGAGGCTCAGAGAAGTTAAATTACTTTCCCAGGGTCATATAGCTAATAATTTTAAGGCAGGATTCAAACTCAGGTCTTCTTGACTCCAAGCACATAGCTCTAATCACTATACCACCCAGTTGCATTTAGGATGTAGTATATATATATATATATTTTTTGCTTTTTGGAGGGGGGAAGGCAGGGCAGTTGGGGGTAAGTGACTTGCCCAAGGTCACACAGTAAGTGTTAAGTGTCTGAGGCCAGTTTTGAACTCAGGTCCTCCTGACTCCAGGGCTGGTACACTATTCACTGCACCACCTAGCTGCCCCTAGTGTATAATTTTTAAAAGAGATTTTAAAAACTGGCAAAAACACAAAAATAAATATGAAACCCAAGAAACTATCAAATTTTTTAAATATCTTTTTTTGGTTTGTTTTTAGAATCTCTTTCAAAGAACACATATTTTCAATGAATATCTCTTAAATGTGGAAGTATCATCCATGGAAAATTATTCCCTGCTCATTCTATTCCATGTAATATGGAGGAACAAATTTAGTAAGTATAAAATCTAAAAATAATGATAATCAAGTTTGGATGGAGAGCCCAGAAGAGTCTGTATACTACCCAGGAGCCTCCAGGTCTCCCCTTGGATCTAGTTAGACATTAAGGCAGCACCACACTGTCTTCAGAACTGATGTGCCCTGGCTCAACCCACAACGGTTTCTGTATGGTACCTGAGAGAGAGAAGTAGAATACAGGAAAGGCTTGAAAGAGATTGCAGTGGCTTGGGTTTGGTGATCTAAGGTCTTTTCTCCACTGTCCTCCTGGGAGTCCTTTCACAAAGCCTTCACTGCAGCTTGTCCAGGAGGATAGTCAGTGAGGAGAATGAGGACTATTTATTTTCCTGGAGGTCTTAGATGGAGAACCTAAGTTCAAATCCAACTTCAGACACTTACTTAGCTATATGATCCTGGGCAGGTTACTTAATGCGTCTTGTTCAGTTTCCTCATCTATAAAATGAGCTGGAGAAGGTGATATCAAACCACTCTACTATCTTTGCCAAGAAAACCCCAAATGGGGTCATCAAGAGTTGGAAATGACCAAACAACATCATAATCCTATAGCTGTGCAGTTGATTTTTTTGAACCCAAGTATAGGGATTTACATCTGACCTTCTAGAGGGCCAGATTTGGAACTAGACAGACACGGGATCAAGTCTTATCTCACATTCATTGGTTATGTGTCTGTGGGAAAGAGAGTAACCAGATCCTTAACCAGTCATTTAACATCTTAATTACCTCCAAACAACTCCTGAACTATAAGTTATAAACAAGTTGCCAATCTACATGGTTGAAGGATTCATGACAAGAGTTCCCTACACAGATCTGAACCATAAAACAAAACATTCAAGAAATAGAACTATGTCTTATAAGTTTTAATTAACCTTTTTAGCCTAATATGATTCCATTGAATCCCAGTTCTGTCATCCATCATGTTAACCCTCCCTCCCACTTTAATTTTATCCTCAAATTTGATAAATACGTGATTTTATCTAAGCCATTGAGAAAAATGTTGAATGCCACAAAGCCAAGGACAGGTTTGTGGAACATAACACTAAAAACCTCCCTCCAGGTTAACACTGATCAATTGAGGTCTAAAAATTTGGGCTGGATGGCTGCTTATTGGGTGGATTGTAGTGGGGGATCCCTTTCATGTATGAGTGTGACCAGATGACCACCACGGTCCTTTCCACCTCTCAAATTCTGTAATACTAGACTATTTTTTTAATCTGACCACTCAGTTAGTTATGAATCCAAATAACTGTAAGGCTGCCTAGCTAACATCTGTCTGTGTGGTCCACAAAGATATTGGGAATGGTTCGCTGAAATCCAGATACATTATGCCTACCTTTACTGGTCTAAGATACCTTTCAAAAATGGAAAGGAAGCTAGTCTGGAATGACCTGTTCTCTTAGTATTCTTGATATTCTTACAAGATCATGCCACTCCTTTGACTTTATCTTCCTTCTGTGGCAAGTGTCCCTGATTTCTCTGAGTTCAATGTGACCTAAGTAAGAGGTCATCTTAGTTCCAACCATACCTGAGACTCTATCTGAAGACATCCACTGAAGGGAAACCCACTACCTCCCAGTCAGTCCATTCCACTTCAGGACAAAATAGTATTAAAGTAAAGAAACTTTTTCCTTCTATCTAGCTTGATGCAACTGGCCTATCCCAGAGAAAACCATTTAAGAACAAATATTCTTTCCTTGACAGAACATGCACTCAGATAAGACATGACTCATTTTTATTGATTTCTTTAAATTGACCTTTGTTGGGCTATAAATAATTGCATACTCTTTGACCCAGTAATACCACTTCTAGGGTTGTATGCCAAAGAGATCATAGAAGTGGGAGGAAGACTCAAATGTACAAAAATATTATTGCAGCTCTCTTTGTGATGGCAAAAAATTGGAAATTAAGGGGATGCCCATCAATTGGGGAATGGTTAAACAAGTTTTGGTATATGAATGCAATGAAATACTAATGTTCTATAAGAAATGAGGAGCAGATGGACTTCATACTTACCTGGAGAGGCTTATATGAACTGAGGCTAAGTGAGAAGAGCAGAACCAGGAGAAATTTGTACACAATGGCGAATACAACATATATGTGATGAAGTACTTTGATAAACTGGATTCTTCTCAGCAATGCAAGGTTATAAGACAACTCTAAAAGTCTCTAGATAGAAGGAGATGTCTACATTCAGAAAAAGATCTAGAGAGAACAGAGTTTAAGTGCAGACTGAAGCAAACTACATGCTCTCTTTCTTTTCCATGTTTGGTTTTGTTTCCTCTTTCCCATTGTTCATTGCATTGGTTACAACCCTTCTTTACAACCAGACTAATGTCTAATGTGAAAGTATTTAAGGATCCTATACTTGATTGCATGTCACCATGGGGGGTGGAGGGAAAGGAGAAAATTTGAAACTCAAGGGATTGTGGAACTGAATCTTGTAAACTAAAAGTAAACAAACAAATCAATAAAAAATACTTTTTTAAGAAAAAAAGGATTAAAGAGAGTCTATTGTGTTAAAAAAAAAAGAAATTGGCCTTTGTTCAGGTGTTCAGTCTTCTCTCTGTTCATTATCTCCCCTTTATCCCATTTATAGTTGTTTGCAGGGTATGTGGGGTGTTTAGGGAGAACTACAAACTCTAATGCAAGGGTTTATCAAATCCTTTTCAGGATTGCTTATCTACCTTTGATGACCCCCTGATTCACCCAACTCTCCACCTGTGGTTCCAAGAAGCTGTAGCATGAGTCATGATCACACTCCATTAAATCCTCTCAGCAGATGAGCTAAATCAGGTTGATGATAACTGGGGGCCTCAAACCAGTCAGTGAGTTGGGGAGTATCTACCCCAAGCATGTGAAGACCTTCCCCAACAGAATGGGCAGATGAGAATAATTGTTCAATTGAGAGAACATGGCCAATGGCCATGAAGGCAGCTGAATTAGATGCCCCATGTTCCATCCATTATACCACTTAGCTGCTGGTGAACAGCTGTTTATGGACTCAGGAATAAGTCCTTTACATTTTTCTGTTGATTTAAATAAAGTCTGTCCTATACTTTATGTTTTGTTAGCCTGAATGCTCACATGGGACCTAAGGACCCTTTTCCTTTCCTTTCTTCTTTTTAGGGGTGGGAATCTTACACATAAAGCAAATTAATGTTTCTTAGAGAAACCCTGAGTGAAGTCAAGAGCCTAATCATTGTATTCTTGACAGACTGTAATTTGTTAATCATAATTAAGAAGAAGCCTCCAGGATTTAATAATAATTCATGTGAATCCAGAGTCTTGGTTCTAGAGCCAGAGGTTTTACTTCCATATACATATTTTAAAAAATTAAGGTTGGTCAGTGAGTTCCCTACATATATACCTTAGTGGAAAACATCATTCTACATGTTCCCATTCACCCTCTTTAGAGGACCTCCCTTTTCCATATTATTGGAATCATTGATATTTATCTTATCAGAATTTTATTCTTAAGAGCTCCCCATCCCTCTTGGGTCATCTTCCCCTGGAGAATTTTAAACCACGAAATCCTACCTACCCTTTACCTGAATTCTTTGGAATCAGTTTTTCCAAAATCTCAAGTACATGACAGCCTGATCCCAAGACACCCTGTTCATCTACAACGAGTTCTAAGATGGAATGATCAGCATTCTAATTTCTGTCATTTCTGCTTCTAAAACCAAACCATCCTTGCTATTCTGAATCAGGTTCAAATCACAGAATTTCAGAGTAGGAAGGGACCTCCAAGGTCATCTAATGGAACTCATACCTAAATAAGAATTGCTTTTACAAGAACCCTAATAAGTGGTCATTTAGCCTTTAATGGAGCTCCTCCAATGATGGGGTTTTCCTGACTTATGAGCTCACTTTACTCTTGTGTCTCTCTAATTGTATCAACGTATAGTGAAAAGATCACTTACCTTAAACAGACCCAAGTTCAAATCCCACCTTTGATTTTATGATCATGGGCAATGATCTCTAAACCTCAATTTCTTCTTTACCTGTAAAATAGAGATTATAACATATGCAGTCTCTCTTGTAGAGTTATTGTAAGGACTGAATAAAATAATGTATGCAAAACACTTGGCAAAACTTAAAAGGCTATACAAAAGTTAGTAATCATTATTCCATGGAGTTAAAATCTGCCTGGTCTTCCTACTCTTGCCTCCTGGGAGTCAAGTTTAATCTCTTATCTAAATAATAGCCCTTCAAGCACTTGGAGGCTACTGTAACAATATCTCTCTTAACACTTCTCCATGCTGAACAAAATTAGTTCCTCTGAGAGATCCTCATACAGTATGAGCTGAAGGCTATTCACCATTCTGGTGACCCTTCTCTGAACACCTCTTTTGTCAATTTTCTCCTTAAAATGTGTTGGATAATACTGAACAAAACATTCTAAATGGCAAAATAGCAGCTTCTTTCATCACTACCTCTGTTTTAAAGAATGAAATTGTCATTAAAGTAAGTCAGGAATTTGTCAGGTGTTCTGCCTTCAGCAAAGAGAAGGAAGATCAAATATACAGATCAATGAAGTCCCCCATAAGTATCCTACCATCTCTCCATACCAGGTGTTAGTTTTGTGATCTGTTCCCAGAATGTGACATCCATTGCCTCCTCCTGCCTGGGTGGCCTCTAGTATACCTTCACTATAATATTTTTTTCCCTCTAGATCCTCATCAGGTTTATTATCTTAAACTTAAGTTGACTAGGATCATCCTAAGTCTGAGTCACAAAGATATTATGGATATTTTTAAAAGATTTTAAAACCATAAAGATTGAAATAGGAGTTGTTCAATAAATATTTGTTAAATGGATGAAATGAAACAAAGGGTAAGCCTTCCTTCAACTAAAAAATATACTCCACTATTGTTCCCCCTGTAGATGTTGGGTGGTACAATGGAGAGAACACTAGATTCAAAGTCAAAAGGGCCTACTATAGGTTCCTTTCTTTCTATGATCACTTATTTCCAGTGTGACCCTGAACAAGTAACAAGTTACTTAACTTTTCTGGAGGGCCTCAGTTGACCTCATCTGTAAAATGAGATTGGACTTCATGGTCTCAGAGATGCCTTTCAGATCTAAATCTATGCCTCCTTAGTGTTCTCATTCCTCTGGATTTGACTATATTATCTTTTTTTTTTATTTGATTTGACTATATTATCAACCGGAGAGGATGTTCGACTCTTATGTAACTTTAGACAGCGTCTTTTTCCTAGAATAAGGCCCTTTCTATGAGAAAGATCTCAGGCTGCTGAGTAAAGACTGGGAACAATAGGCTTCCTGGGCCAGCACTGAGCCTGATGATGTAGGTAGGTGAAGAACATGGGCCAGAAGGTCTCAAGTATCTGTAGGGTGTGACTCAGCTCAGCCTAGCCCTTGGATTTTGCTGCATCAGATGAATTGTGATGAGAGGAAGCATGGATGACTGGTTTCCTCCCTCTAAGCTTCCTCTTCTCATTAGCTGATTATGACTGGCCTGGGCACCCACATTTCCACTGTGGGTTTTCTCTTCTTTCCCCTTCAGTCTTTCTCTCCCAAGCCCCAACCTAACCTTCCAGAAAACCAGTCCCCTCAGCTGCCCTTCATTCTCTGATTGTCTCCTTGCCTTGAGGATAAGACACTGAGCGTGCGGTTCCTGGGAGCAGGACTGGGGAGAGGGGGGAGTTGGAGAGAAGCATTTAAAAGGAGAACAGGATATTGGAGAGTGAAACACTTAATCCAAAGGAATGGAACTAATGGGGAAATTTTAGGAAATCACAGATAGTTAGGGGAGAAGCAGGATCTTTGTACGGCTGTTAATTTAAAAATATTTAACCTTTAAAAAAAACTTTATCCTTCAAAAAAGGTCTTCACAACTGTAAAAAGTTATGTATGTTCTGTGCATTGACATAGCTTTGAAGAGATTTTTGAAAGATGGAAATGGTTTTTAATGCTAATTAATTTCTGTCTGTGTCTCTGTGTTTCTCTCCCTCCCCCTTTCCCTTCTCTTTTGATAAAATTATATAGTCTGGGTGGCAAAGTGAATAGAACACTGGACTTGGAATCAGAAAGACTCATGTGTTCAAATCTGGCCTCAGACACTTCTAGCTGAGTGATGCTGGGCAAGTCACTTAACTCTGTCTGCCTCAGTTTCCTCATTTGTAAACTGAGCTGGAAGAGGAAATGGCAAACCACTCCAGTATCTTCGCCAAGAAAACCCCACATGAGGTCACAAAGGGTCAGACATGACCGAACAACAACAAATATATAGTCTAGTGTGTTTGGAGAGAGCCCTTGAGTCGAGACACCTGGGTTCTAATCCTGGTTGTACTATTAATTCACTGTGTGACTTTGAGCAATCTTCTCTGACCTCAGTTTTCTCCTCTATCAGGGGAGGAAGGGAACGAGCATTTATTAAGTGCCGACTGTTTGCCAGGCACTGTGCTAGGAGTTTTACAAACATTACCTCATTTAATCCTTACAACAACAATAATAGCAAAAGATGCTTATAATTATCCCTATTTTTTGTTGAGGAGGAGACTGAGGTTCAGAGAGGTTATTTACCCAGGGTCATTTAGCTAATGTGTTTGAAGTAAAATTTGAACTCAGGTCTTCCTGACTCTAGGTCTAATGATCTATCCACTAGGCCACCTACCTGCCTGGGAAGTTAGATTTTATAATCTCCAAGTGCTCTTCTATCTACAAAACGTCTTGATTTCATCTTGCCCCTTGGCCCATTTTGTACTATCTCCCCTTGTTCAATCAACTGGTCAATTAACAAGGCATTTATGATGGAAACTATGATACCAACTGTGCTGAGCACTGCAATATACATTAGAGATAAAAATAAAAAAAGGAAAGAAATAGAATCTGTCCTCTTATTTTTTCAGAAATGCAAATATAGCATGTGTCAGCCCCTGACCTCTGAACTGGGTTCAACCTCAGAACCTTTTTATCTATATTTGTCTACCTGTCTCCTCTCTTTTCTCTCTCCTCCTCCTCCTCCACATCCTCCTCCTCTTCCTCCTCTTCCTCCACTTTCTCTTCCTCCTCCTCCTCCTCCTTCTCCTTGTCTTTCTTCTTCCTCTTCTTTTTCTCTTTCTCTCTCTCCTATTTCTCTCCTCCATCTCTCTCTCTCTCTCTCTCTCTCTCTCTCTCTCTCTCTCTCTCTCTCTCCATCCCTCCATATATTTTTCATCTTCCTCTTACCAAGTGCATCTTACCTTCTTCTTCATTGTTTCAGAAATCCAATATAATCACAGAATCTCAGCTTGGGATGGGATCTCAGAACTCATCCCAGTTTGACTACCCAATATATATATCCTGTACCTGAATGGGCATCCCTTCTATAAAATTCCTGACAAGTGATGAATCACCAAATATTTATTATGTGTCCACTATGTGCCAAGCACTGTGCTAAGCAGTGAGAATGTAAAAAAATTATAAAAGACAGTTGTCATTCTCAAGGAGATCACAGACAAAAAGAGAAGACAACACACAAACAACTGTGTACAAACAAGCTGTGTATAGGAGAAACTGGAAATAATCAACAGAGGGAAGACACTAGAATCAAGAGGGATTGGGAAAAGCTTCCTCTAGGAGGTAGAATTTTATCAGGGACTAGAAAGAAGCCAAGAGGCATCAATGAGAAGGAAATACAATCTAGATGTGGGGCACAATCAGTGAAAATGCCTGCACATAGAGTGTCTTGATGGAGGAACAGCACAGAAGTCAGTACCATTGCATTGAAGAGTTCATGGTGGGTAGAAGCAGCAAGGCTTCACACCTCCCACACAACCACCCTAAACACCCATAAAATATGACCCCAGACAAAAAATACAGAAAACACATCTCTCACTGAAGGCAGCTTGTCAGCAGGGGCTCATTGCGGCAGGCTGAGAGCAGAGGCCGGCCCAGCCTGAAGCAGAGACCGTGGCCAGGCCCCAGGTGGTAGGAAGGAGCTGAGCTGAGCTGAGCTGAGCCACACAGCAGCCAGTCTGCAGGAGAGAAGATCTACAGCCTCCAGCACCTCCACATCTGCCAAGGCATGAAAGCCAGCTCAAAAAGCTAAATGCAGCCAGGTCCCAGAGCGACCAGGAGAAGCCAAGCCTCCCAAGCCACAGTGTGAATCTACTTCAGAGAAGATCTAAAGCACCTGAGGGAATCTTCAAATCCAGCAAACTGGTTACTGAAAGTGAAACTTTGAAACTTAATTTGGGGGAGGAAAAGCAGTTGGGCCAATCTGCCCCCGGGGCAAGGAAGCAGTGGGGGAAGGGAACTGCTGGAACCAGCAGCGGCCCCCACCAGGCTGCTTCAGAGCCCCATCGATTGATCAGGGCCAAGTGCTCTTGTGTTGAGTGGCCTGGATCCAGATCGTGGTCT
>CM053596.1:53159942-53179875 GCA_028646575.1 Pseudocheirus occidentalis
CTTTCCTTCCTTCCTTCCTTCCTTCCTTCCTTCCTTCCTTCCTTCCTTCCCTTCTTCCTTCCTTCCTTCCTTCCTCCCTCCCTTCCTTCTTTCCTTCCTTCCTTCCTTCCTTCCTTCCCTTCTTCCTTCCTTCCTTCTTTCCTTCCTTCCTCCCTTTCTCCTTCCTTCCTTCTTTTCTCTTTCTATCTATCTATCTTTCTGAGCAGTAGCTCAGGAAATATTTTTTTTATTAAAAGATAGTATTCTATAAAGTAAAAAGTAAAGAAAAACAGCAGAGAACAAAAGAAAACCTAGAAGGAAGCAAAGGAAAACTGAATGGCTTTGAAAACAATGTGTAAATTACAGACATATAGTATGTGTGGCAACTAATTTCGATAGACCGGGCTTCTCTCAGCAATGCAAGGTTATAAGACATCTCCAAAAGACTCATGATGGAAAAGGCTGCCACATCCAGAGAAAGAACTACAGAGTCTGAATGTAGACTGAAGCAAACTACTTGCTCTCCCTCTCTCTGTTTTGTTTTGTTTCTTCTTTCTCATTGTTCACTCCATTGGTTATAATCCTTCTTTACAACTTGACTAATATTTAATGTGAAGGTATTTGTAGAACCTTTATCAGATTGTATGCCACCATGGCGGGGGGAGAGGGAGGGAGAGAAAATTTGGAACTCAAGGAATTGTGGAACTGAATGTTGCAAACTAAAAGTAAATTTTAAAAAAGGAAAACAATGTATTTATTATATAGGTTTTCTTGAAATGGAAATTTATTGTTTTATATTGAATCCTCTCCTGTGTTCTGTATACATGAAAATGTTCTTTTTGTTTTGTTTTGTGTTGAAGCTTAAAATGAATAAAAAAATGAGAGAAAGAGAGAAAGGGAGAGAGAGAGAGAGAGAGAGAGAGAGAGAGAGAGAGAAAGAGAGAGAGAGAATCCTCTGCTCATCAATTGGGGAATGACTGAAGAAGTTTTGGTACATGATTGTGGTGGAATACTATTGTACTATAAGAAATAATTAGCAAGGTGCTTTCAGAAAAATCTGGGAAGACACATATAAACTGATGAAAAGTGAAGTGGACAGAACCCAAAGAACATTGCATACTAATATAGTAACAGTACATATTGTACGATGGTCAACTGTGAATGACTTAGCTATTTTCAGCAATGCAATAATTTAAGACAATTCCAAAGGATTTATGATGAAAAATACTGTCTACCCTCTGAAGAACTGATGGAGTCTGAATGCAGATAGAAGCACACTTTTTTTGTTCTTATCTTTCTTGGGTTGGGTTTTTTTTTGGTCTGTGTTTTCTTTCACAATATGACTAATATGGAAATATGTTTTACAAGACTGCACATGTATAATCTATATCAAATTGCTTGCTTTCTAAATGAGGGGGAGAGGAAGGAGGGAAAAAATTTGGAACTCATGAATGTTAAATTTGTTTTATGTGTAATTGGAAAAAAATGTTTTTTAAAAAAGAGACAGTATCCTCAACCTAGTGGACTTTTGAGAGGTCATCTTATCCAGATCTTTGACACCAGGAAGAATCTATCTAGCTAAGGTTCTCTAAGGTAAGACACACCTCACCTTGGCTACCCACTTTTAATGCTTCAACACCCTTCTTCATTGAAAGATTTTTCTGGTCACAAATCCTGAATTCCTCTACTGCAGCCTCAGCAAATTTTCCAACATGGGAAATAATGTCTAACCATGTCTTCCTCGAGGCTCCTCTCTGAGGACTTACCTCACACCATACCTGACTGGAATGACTGGAAATTGGTTGGGAAGGATGGGGGATCCAGTTTCTTCAGCTCTGATCACTATCTTACTTTCGAACATAGTCTGAAGTCTTAGGCTAGACCTAAGAGCAAAGACTGGTCATTGTGGAGATAAAAATTTCAGCCCTATTTAAGGGAAAACTTCTTTTTTAAAAATTAACTTTTGTGCTTATTTTTAGTTTACATCATTCATTTCCACAAGATTTTGAGTTACAAATTTTCTCCCCAACTTTCTCCTACCCACCACCCCAAAACAGTGATCCCACTGTATACCCCCTCCCCCAATCTGCTGTCTCCTATATCCTCCCCCGTCACCCCTCTGACTGCTCTGGTAGGGTAAGATGGATCTCCATACCCCAGTGCCTGTATATCTTATTTCCCAGTTACATGTAAATAATAATAATAACAACAACAACAACAACAATATTAAAAAAAAACATTTTATCTTAAAACTTTAAATTCCAGATTCTTTCCCTTCTTCCCTCGACTCCCACCCTTACTGGGAAGACAAGCAGTTCAATATAGGTTGTACATGAGTAGTTACACAAAACATTTCCATAGGGGATATATTGTGAAAGACTGACGATATTCCCCTCTATCCTATCCCCTCCCCACTTGCTCGGTTCTCTACTTTGTCCCCGTCCCTTTACAAAAGTGTGTGCTTCTAATTACCCTCCCCCCAACCTGCCCTCCCCTCCATCATTCCCCCTCTCATCCCCTTCCCTCCCTTTTGCCTTCCTGTTCTTCCCCTCCATTGTAAGTTTCCCTTGCCTCTTCTATATGAAATAATTTACCTCATTCTGTCTCTCCCTATCTCCTCTCATTATATTCCTCTCTCACCTCTCAATTTCACCTTTTATATATCATCCCTTTCTATTCAATTGATCCTGTGCCCTTTGTCTATGTACACATATATACACATACTTACATATGTATTCATATGCATATATACCCTCCTATATTGACATGTGTGTATACATGCATACATATATATGTATGTATGTATATATGTACACACACATTTATATTCCCTCCAACTGTCCTCATACTGAGAAAAGTTCCATAAATTACAATGATCATTTTTCCATGTAGGAATGTAAATAGTTCAACTATAATAAGTTCCTTATGATTTCTTTTCCCTGTTTACCTCCTCATGCTTCTTGTATTTGAATGTCAAATTTTCTATTCAGTTCTGGTTTTTTCATCAAGAATGCTTGAAAGTTGGGGCGGCTAGGTAGCCCAGCAAATAAAGCACTGGCCCTGGAGTCAGGAGGACCTGAGTTCAAATGTGACCTCAGACACTTAGCCATGTGACCTTGGGCAAGTCACTTAACCCCAATTGCCCTGCCCTCCCCCCTCCAAAAAAAAGCCAAAAAAAAATGCTTGAAAGTCCTCCACCTCATTGAATGAGGGAAAACTTCTTAATAATTGAATTGCTTCAAATATAAAAGAACAAAATCCATCCTCCAATAGATAAGTAGTGGAAGGGTAGAAGCAAACAGTTCTCAAAGTAATTGCAAACTATTAACAACCGTATGAAAAATCGATCCAAGTCACTAATAATAAGGGGAATGCAAATCAAAACAACGCTGCAGTTTCATCTCCTATCCAGCAAATTAGCAAAGATGGTATAAATATGGGAAGAGCCAATGCCGGAGGACCTGTTACTTCATCTAACCATTCTGGAAAACAATTGTAATTATAATAAGGAAGAGGCGAAGAGGCTCATACTTTTGATCTAGAGATTCCACAGCCAGGACTGGGCACCATACATGTCAATATTTAGAGCAGCACTTTTTATCTTAGGAAAGAACTGGAAACAAAGTAGATGCCTGTGGGTTGAGGAATGGCTGAAAAGAAATATAATGGAATATTCCTGTGCTATGTAGTGTAGGCAGCTAGGTGGTACAATGGGTAGAGCACTAGACCTGGATTCAGGAAGATTCAACTTCCTGAGTTCAAATCCAGCCTCAGACACTTGCTGGCTGTGTGACCCTGGGCAAGTCATTTAACCCTGTTTGCCTCAGTTTCCTCATCTGCCAAATGAGCTTGAAAAGGATACTGCAAACCATCCCAGTATCTCTGCTAAGAAAACCCCAAATGCGACCAGGAAGAGTTGCAAATGACCAAACAATAACATAAGAAATGGTGAATATGATATATACAGAAAAGCATGGGGAGGACTGATACAAAGTAAAACCAGGAAAACTATACATGATGAATACAGAAGTAGTTTCTTTTAAGTGAACCTTAATATAGTGACATTATAATGACCACACTTAACTCCAATTGCCCCTCCAAAAAAAAATAATAATATTTTTGGGCCGCTAGGTGGCACAGTGAAAAGAGCACAGGCCCCAGAGTCAGAAGGACCTGAGTTCAAATGTGACTTAACACAAAAACTAGCTGTGTGACCTTGGGCAAGTCACTTAACCCCAATTGGCCTACCTTCCCCATTCCAAAAAAAGCAAAAAAATTAAAATAAAAAAAATTATAATGACCAAGCTTAACCTCAAAATGAAGATAGGAGAATTTACTTCTCTGTGCTGAAGAGGGTGGAATACTATATTCAATGTCAGATTTGGCTGATTATTAGTTTTGCTAAATTGTTTCCTATTTTCTCATTTAAATATATATATATATATAGTTACAAGATATATTTAGAGAAATGTAGGCAGCAAAAAGACATTAAATGCATTATATATACATGTATATATTTGTTGTTGAGATGTTTTTCAGTCATGCCTGACTCTTCATGACCTCATTTGCTGTTTTCTTGGCAGAGATACTGGAGTGGTTTGCCATTTCATTCTCCGACTTATTTTACAGATGAGGAAACTGAGGCAGATAGTTTTAAGTGATGTGCTTAGGGTCGCACAGCTAAGTGTCTGAGGCCAGATTTGAATTCAGAGTTGGCAGACTGTCCACTGTACCACCTACTTCCCCACAAACAAGACAGAGACAAAATAAATCGGAAATAATCTCAGAGGGATGGCATTAGCATTAAGGGGGATCAGAAAAGGTTTCTTTCAGAAGGTGAGATCTCAGCTGAGCCCTGAAGGTAGTGAAGCCAACTGGTAGAGTTGAGGAAGGAGAGCACCCCAGGCACAGGGAACAGCCAGTGCATATGCCTAGAGTCCGAGCTGGTGTGATTTACACAGCCACCGGGCCTTGGACAGATTTTTTAATGCCTCGATGCCCTAGACAACTAGTTAAAGCTATGACTTGTAGAACAAATGTCAATCTGCTTTTATAGAAGACAATTCCTCCTCAGGATTCCCTATACCAAGGAAATCACAAGTGTATGCATAAAAATTAATAGCACCTACTTCACAGGGTTGTTGTGAGGGTCAAATGAGATAATACATATGTAAAGCATTTTGAATACCTTAAAACAGTCTCTCTTTTCTACATATGCACATACACATGCACAAATACACACACAAACAAGTACACACACATGCACACACACATGCACAAACACACATGCAAACAAGTACACATATGCACAAACACACACAAGTACACACACATGCACACATGCATACGCATATCCTATATTTTTATTATGGAAGCAGACTTGACATAGTGACTAAAGAGCGGGGCTTGGAGACAAAAAGGTCTTGGTTCAAGTCCTGTCTCTGACTTTTACTACCTGTGTAATGGAAGCAAATGTATTTAACCTTTCAGTGCTCAGTGTCAAACTCAAATAGAAATGGCTCCCTGATGACTTCACATTGACTTAGAAAACCACAAATGAACATTATCTATGTCATATTGTATTTTTTATGCTTGTTGGCCATCTCAATGAGTTTGATACCTCTGCTCTAGAAAATTTCCTAAAGCTAGAAATTATGGAGAAGGTGTAGACCTGAATTGATGGAGGGAGTTTTCTTATCTGGGAGTTCCCTATATCAATAAAATCATAGGCCCAAGCCCTATCTCCTTATTATTGTCATCATCATCACCATTATGGGAGAACCCCAGTTACCCATTGACTGGCGTTTTGGAGTCTTGGGAGCATAGCTACAGAGCTAGAAAGAACCTCAGAAACCATCTAATCTAACTTCCATTTTCCAGATAAGGAAACTGAGTTCAGACAAGGCCTGTGAAGTCCAAGATCACACAAGGAACTTGATAGAGATATGATTTGAACTTAGGTCCCCTGACTCCAGATCTGACCCATTTGCCATTGTAACAGACTTATTCAAAGGAGAACAGAAGGATGAATGACCAATGTGTCACAAGACGGAGGCAGAGGCCAAGTGATGCCCATTACCCAGAGATAATGCCAAACACAAAAGGAGGAACAAAGAACATTATATGGTATTTGGGTTCCCTTTTAGGAATGGCAGCCAGGAGACAAAGTTCTCCTAGACAATCTGGAAAGGATGAGGTAGCTGAGTGATGGATATGACACCCTATCAAGTAACAGAGACTAGAAGGCCTGCCAGTTTGTGAGCAACACCTGCTGGGGCGATGGGGTGATGCATATCACTCACAGTCATTCGCTACTCATAGAGGAACTAGGTGAGTCACCAGGGGATGAGGAAATAGCACAGTTAGGGTATAACAAAGGCCTGAACAATGAGTGTAACCAGACATTATGGAGAAGTCTACTCCACAGGTAGACTGGGTCAGGGTCCTAATGATAATGACCCTGAATCTGGATTCAGTGGTTATTTTGGCTTCATTTTGCATATATATTGTATATACTTATATATGTGGATGCTGTCTTCCATTAAATATTAGCTCCTTGAGGTCAGGAATTGTTTCATTTAAAAAAAAATTGTATCGCTAGTGCCTAGTAAAGTGTTTAGCATAGAGTAGATGCTTAATAAATGTTTCTTGATTTATTATAGAATACCACCTGGGCTACCTCAACTCTTAGTAAACACATACCTTGGCACAGAGACCCTCAATTCAAGACCTACCATACAGGATATGACCTTACCTATCCAGAAATAGTGGATAATCTCTCTTGCTGAGGTTATCCCTTCTTAGGTTAGTGTCTTAAACTCTGCCAACCATGGTCTCGCATCTCCAATTCTATCTCCAAATGGATGTCCAATAGTCATCTTAAATTCAACATGTACAAAACTGAATTTATTATCTTTCCCCATAAATTGCACCTCTTTCTCAACTTCCCTTATTATGGCCAGGGGCATCACCATCTTTCCAGTCCCCCAGGCTTACAACCCAGGCATCATCCTGGACTCTCGACCGTCTCTCACCCCTCACATTCTGTCTCTTGCCAAGATCTGTCGATTTCACCTTTGTAACACTCCTGCTCTATGCTCCCTTTCTCCCCTCTCATACTGCCACCTCCCTGATACAGACATTTATTTCCTCCTGCTTGAATTATTTCAGCAGCCTGTCGGTCTGCCTGCCATATTATGTCTGTCCCTACTCCAGCCCTTCCCCTTTTTAACTGACAAAGTGATTATTGATAAAGCACAGGTCAACCAGAATACTCCCATACTCAGTAAACTTCAATCATTCCTTATCATCTCTGGGATTAAATACAAAATCCTCTGTTTGGCGTTCAAAACCCTTCATAACCAACGCACTCTTCCTACTTTTCCACTCCTTGTCCCTATTCCTCTCCATTACTCATCAATTTCATATTAGTGATAGAGTCACCCTTTTAATTTTTAATACTAGTTATTTGGTTTTCTTCTCTCTTTTTTCAATCAAATCAGCCACTGGTTTTTCTATTTTATTGTGTTTTTTTCATAAAACCAACTCCTAGTTTTATTTATTAATTCTATGATTTTTAAACACTCGATTATATTAATCTCACCTATAATTTTTAGGATTTCCAATTTTGTGTTTAATTGGGGATTTTTCATTTGTTCTTCTTCTAGTTTTTAAAAATTGCATACCCAACTCATTGGTCTGCTCTTTATTTTATTTATCTAAGCATTTAGAGATATAAATTTTCTTCTGATTACTGCTTTTGCTGTACTTTTCAATCTAATGACCCTGGCTTCCTTATTGTTCCACAAATAAAACACTCCCTCTCTCAGCCCTGGCCATTTTCTGACTGTCCCCCATGCCTGTAATGCTCTCCCTCCTTATCTCTGCCTCCTGGCTTCCCTGTTTGCCTTCAAGTCCCAGCTAATATTACGCCTTCTAAAGGAAGCCTTCCCCAGTACCTTAATTCTAGTGCGTTCTGGGACAGGTAAGCAGCACACTGGATAGAAGACCAGCCCTGAAGTCAAGAAGACCTGAATTCAAATCTGTTCTCAGCCATGTGACCTTAGGCAAGTCATTTAACCCAATTACCTACCAAAAAAATTCTAGAGCCTTGCCTCTATTGATTATTTACAATTCAGACTGTAGCTTGTTTGTACAATGTTGTCTTCCCTGTGAGACTGTAAGTTCATTAAGGGTAAGAATAGCCTTTGCCTTTCTTCTTATCCCCAATGTCTGGAACACAGTAGGTGCTTAATGCTTATTAGCTGACTGATTGACCAACTGACTTTTCTGACTGTCAAACGCAGTCAGAAAACACAGGACTTAGACTACTAATCAGCGTGCCCCCAAAGAGCCTCTTTTTTATAGATCCTAGGATCACAGATTTATAAGTAGAAGTGAATTTAGAAAGACGAGCTGGTTCAAACATCTTTTTACAGATGGAGAAACCGAGGCCAGGAGAGGTTAAGTGGCTTGCCCAACATCATATAAGTAGCAAATAGCATGGGGAGGATTTGAACTCAGATCCTATGACTCCAAATCCAGAATTCTCCTTACTGTACAACTGTACCTCTCTACCTAGATGTGGTAGCAAGTCACATCAAAAGTGTGGGCTATCTGGGCAGTGGCAAAAAGACGTCTCCGTGGAGTGCCACAGGATTTTTGCTTATCTCTGTGTTGTGTGACATTTTTATCCATGGATAACATTATATTACTTGGGTGAAAGTATAGATGGTATGCCTATCTATAAACTGATCACTCAATAGGCTTACTATTGAATGTTGGGAACTATGTCAAGCTTTGGGGATATAAGTAACGGTCAATATTTCTCCTTGACCTTAAGAAGCTTACATTCTAGTCAGAGAGACAACATGTAAGTAAATAAATAGATCCACACATAGGGTAGGTGAAATGTCATCTTAGGGGAGGGGCAGCTAGGTGGCGCCATAGTGCACAGAGCACTGGACCTGGAGTCAGGAAGACATCCTTTTTTTAAAAAATTGACTTGCTTGTTCACTTTTAGGTTACAAGTTCAGTTCCAGGATCACTTGAGTTTCAGATTTTTCTCCCCTTCCTCCCCACCCCCACCCCCGCCATGGTGGCATACAATCATGTATAGGATCTGCAAACTCCTTCATATTGTACAATAGTCTGGTTGTATAGGTGTTGTAGCCAATGGAGCGAACAATGAGAAAAGAGAAACAAAAACCAAACATAGAAAAGAGCGATAGCATGCATTGCTTCAGCCTTCATTTAAACTCTGGTCTTTCTGGATTTTTCTCTGAATGTAGACATCTCAGGAAGACTCATCTTCATGAGTTCAAATCTGTAAAAAGTCACTTAACCCTGTTTGCCTCAGTTTCCTCATTGTTTAATGAGCTGGAGAAAGAAATGGCAAGCAAGTCTAGCATCTCAGCTGAGAAAACCCCAAAACAGGGTCACAAAGAGTTGGGTACAACTGAACAACAACAATGATCTTAAGGAAAAAGGCTTCTGCAGAAGCTGGTGTTTGAGTTGTGTCCTGAAGAAGCCAGAGATTCTTGGAGGCAGAGGGGAAAAAGAGGTAGGAAATGCAGCGTCATGATTGAAGAACAGAAGGTAGAACCACATATTATCAAATGGTCTTATCACACAAAGTTGAGAGGGATGACTAACACACAGGATGAAAGGATCTGAAAAGTTCTTGATGGGACAGAAAACTGAATGGAATCATATCAAATCAAACTGACCGAATCAAATAAGATGAAATTTAATAGAGATAAATGTCATGTCTTATACAGGATATCCTAAAAGTCTTAGGGTAGCTTTAAACTATCAAAGCTTAAAGGTGTACTAAGGGGCAACAGTGAATAGAACACTGGTCCTGGAGTCAGGAGGACTTGAGTTCAAATTTGACCTCAGACACTTCACACTTACTAGTAGCGTGACCTTGGGCAAGTCACTTAACCCTAATTGCCTTGCCTTCCCCCCTCAAAAAAAAAAGGTACACTAAGATTTTGGAGCCACTCTGCAACTGTGTAAAGAAAATCAACTTCAAAAATATAAGGTGGGAAAGACAGAAATTAGATAGTAATCTATGAAAAAGATCTAGGGGTCTTAGTAGATTGTAACCTTAAGTTTAATACTGTAAAATTAACTCGAAGAGAGAATGCTATCTAAAACAGCATTGATCAATCAATGAAACAAGTAACCTACTATGTGCCAGGCACTGTGTTGGAGCTGGGGAATACAAATACAAAGAATGAAATAACCCCTTGCTCTCAATGAGTTTACTTAAAGGCATTAAGAGAGGCATAGTATTCGGGTCTAGGGAGGCAATAGCATTGCCACATCCCCTCAACGCTATCCTTGTCTGACCACATCTGGAGTATTCTATTTAATTCTGGGTCCAGTATTTAAGAAAGATAAGCTCTATTTCTTAGGTAAACTAATTTCATCTGCAATAGGCATAGTGCTTATCAAACACACATTCCATTGCTGCAAGGCTTGTGACATTTAAATATTCAATTTGTCCAGTAACTAGAATTCCATCTAAGCACATGGCCCACCTCATCCTTGAGTGGTTAGCTAGGTGCTGGAGGAAGGGGTGTCAAACGCCAGTATTCCCTTAGAATCTTGGTGGGGGGTGTAGGCCAGAATGGGAATGTGACCTATAACTCTAGAAAAATGTAAACTACCTTGAATGTAAACAGCAAAAGAAGCTTCAATTATTCTGTAGGAAAACTTGCACATGACACTGGGCCATCCTTGCCACTATGCCTTCTTTCTTCTATTTCTATAAAATACTTGATCTGACCTGAGGTTGGTTGGGGGATCCACCACGTTACTTTGTCCTGCTATGGCCCAGGATGACTGGCTTCTTTCAAGTAAATTCCCTTAAACAACCCAATCAACCTAATTAACTCTAATAAAATCTATCAATGACCAAGCTGGTATGAGCTTCTCTTTCTTTGATATCTCAATATTCTCTCAGAGATTGGCATAATTAAGGTAGAATAGTCTGCCCCCTTTATTTTGGTGTAGAGGGCAGAACAGATCTGCCCCCTTGCAGACCTTCCACTACAATGAACTTTGTCAGCCAATGGGTAAACCTCAAAGTTTGAAGAGACCAACTGGGTTCCATCACAACCTCTAGGAAAATGATAAAACTTGAGGGTGGCCCAATAAAGCCTTTCTACTGGCTTTGGTGGCCTGGCTTGTAACCCCAACCTCTTGAGGCCGCCTGCATCTCTGTATTTAGGCCTAAGCTTGAGTCTGAGATGGCCAGGCAAGACTTTTCAGCCAAGGATAGTCCAAGAAACACCATTAGCAGCATCTACCACTATGGCAGTTTCCTTTCAATATCATTGGAGCTGTACACCTAATTTACTACAGCTGTCTTTGTACTGATTGCTTTTCTGTATTGCAATGACTATACCATTATAGACTTGTATACTGGGTATACTAGGTGTGTGCCCAGGTTTACCCTCAAAAAAAAACCCTTAGTATTTTGTGTTTTCTTCCTTTTTCGAGGGGGGAAGGTAGGGCAATTGGGGTTAAGTGACTTGCCCAAGGTCCCATAGGTAGTTTTTGTGTTAAGTGTCTGAGGTCAAATTTGAACTCAGGTCCTCCTGCCTCCAGGGCCGGTGCTCTGTGCACTGCACCACCTAGCCGCCCCTTATGTTTTATTTCTATATGCCTTGTCTTTTCTTTCTTTTTTTTTTTTTAGGCAGTGGGGTTAAGTGACTTGCCCAGGGTCACGCAGCTAGTAAGTATCTGAGGCCATATTTGAACTCAGGTCCTCCTGACTCCAGGGCCAACACACTATTTGTTTGCATTTTCAAAGAAAAGTTTAGTTGTTAATTTTTAGAAAGTTTAGTTTAGTTTCTTTAGTTTGAAGAAGAAAAATCGTGTGCCTAATAATGTCTTAGTTTTCGATAAATATTCACTTTCTAAAAAGGAAATATAATTCCGTGGGTGCATCACCCAATGACATGTGCTGCCCTTTTCTACATTCACTATGGTCCTCTTTGTATTTGTGACAATTCCTTATCTCTTTGTTTTACAGTACAAACCTACATACAGGTTACCACCAGAGGGCACTCTGGGCATTAGCTAATACCCCTGTTCTCCAGATTCTCAGGAGAACTATTTAACCTTCATCCTCTGGGTCTGCTCCTCTGAATTTGGTTACACAAAGTTCTGGTGCCATTCTAGGTGTGTGGGCTCGTGTGTATCTACCAACCAAATCCCTTAGCTTATCCTCCTGTCAAACCATCCATCAACAGCCTCCAATCAAAGCCGGATTATTTTAGACTCCTAAAGACTCCTGCTCATGAGAAAGGAAGCTTCTTTAACTGCTCCCCATAAAAAGGTCCAAGACATCAAAAGAGATTCTCCCCACTGCTGCCTCTAAGCTTTGCCTTGAAAGTCTCAGGCTCAGAAGCAGCCACACGTCTTCCATGGGCCTCTGGGACAAAGGCCAAGAATTCACATACTGGCTCCCTCCACCAAACATTGGAGAGATATGGTTCCCAAGGAAGTGCAAAGGTCTGGGATGAAAGGGATGGGTTGAAAGTGACCTTGAGAAGCCTCGTATGAACCGATGCAGAATTAAGGGATCCAGAATTAGGAGGATGATTTATACAATGACTGCAGTAACATGAAGGAAAACAACTTTGAAAAACTTAGGCACTCCCCAAATCATGACTCTAGAACAGTGATGATGAAGCCCGTTTTCCATGTTATGAACAAGAGGTAATGGACTTGAGGTTCAGAATGAGACTTATATTTTCAGATGTGCCAATATGTAAGTTTGTTTTGCCCTATGTGTTAACCAGAAAGGTTTGTTTGGGTGAGGGTGGGGGTGTGGGTATGTGCACACACGTGTGCAAGCATGTAGTAGGCAATGATAATACTGAAAAAAGTAAGAAAAATGAAGAAGTATCCATGAAACTTTTAAAAATACATCAAAGGGAAGTAAAGAATTTTCAGAAAAGGACAGAGCTGAGCAAGGGCATGTTGGTACTATTGTTTAAATATAACATATACTTATTCATAGGAAATTGAATATATCCTTAAAACAAGCCGTACAAAATAGAGATTCATGGTTTCATGTACATTCCTTTTCTGTTCTTTGTATGTAGAAAAGTTTGTTATCTACATTCACAATAAAAATAAAAGCAAAGTTCTGATTATAGATATATGTATGTGTATATGTGCACATGGTTACCCCAAGGTGTAATTTTGTTGGAAGTTCCTGACCCCCAGTGAAGGCGATCCCTCTACCAATGGCACACACATTGCTCTCTATATTTAGACTGCTGGGAACAGGCTAGTGCTGGTTCTCCTGTCCCTGGAGGTCTTCAGACAGAGCCTGGATGAACTCTTATTGGGGATGGTGTAGAGGGGACTTTTGACCAGAGTTCAGACTAAATTGTATCTGAGGCCTCTCCTCAAGCCTGAGACTGTTGTGCCCACCACCCCCAGCCCAGTTCTGTTCTCAGTCCCGTTTTCTGTCCACTCTCTGTTCTCGCTCACCCTCTTCCTGCCCTCTCAGTTGGCTCCCTCTCTGTACCCAGTCTAAATATCCCACCCTCACTTTTCTCTGACGTTACTGTCTCCTATATTACTATCCCCACCTTGCCTAATCTAACTCTCATCATTCTCCAGTCTTTCCCTCTCCTGTTTTGTTGTCCCCATCTCCCCTGTCTCTACCCTGACTATTCCTGCCTCACAGTTCCCGCTCTCACTGACCAAAACAGCAATGGTGAGGTGGCTGGGGCCATTTGGACCTTATTCATTTCCTTTTCCTCCTTGTTCTGCCACCCCCTGACCTCTCTTTGACCCCTCCATCATGAACCATTGGGAAGTAGCTCTGAGGTCAGTGCCTTATGCCCAGTAAATCCAAATGTATTATTATCCCTGTGACTTCCCAGTAGAGTGACTTCAGTTCTGTTCTCCCTCTGCTGGAGTTTTCCCGGGCAACAGATTGTGTACCCTCTAAGGCTGGTGGGGTAGGGCATCTTCTAGACCCAGATCCCAGTTGACCCCTTCAACTGGGAACTCAGGGCTGACCCCTTCTGGACATCAGAGCCCTCACATAGGTAGGGAAGCCACAAGGGAACAAGAGGGGCTGACCCTGAATCAATGGATAGGGTCCTAATCAGGATTGGTGGGAGGGAGACTTTGATCAAAGGTTATGAAAGATCTCCAAGCCCTATTGCCTTGGGGGTTGCTGACCTGGTCTGATTTCCTGAAGCTTCTACCCCTCCTCTTCTAGTTTTCTTATTTGCTGTCCTAAAAATTTCCTATTCTCCTTAATGACAGGGAAGGGAGATCTTTGAGTACAATAATTAGCCCCAGCAGCTTTCTTTTCCCCAGGCCAGCTGGTTGCAGAAGAGAAGCCAGGTCTAGTTACAATTAATCAAACCTCAGACCCATCCTGCTACATACCCCCAACCACAAGGGTCAGAGCCCAGCCAGGGCAGGAAAGCTGGTACACAATACAGAGGACCCCAAAAGACTAAAGGGGCCTCCCTATCCAACCTCTGCCTTGAAAAGGGTGGCATCCTCTGGGTTACCTGGGTCACGCTAAGTCCAGGAGTCTAACTCTGGTTCTTTGCCACCTTCAGAGAGAGCTACCCCCAGAACTGCCAACCCCAGCCATTCTAATTCCAGTAGGAACTGGGGAGGGCCCTGCCCTATGACTTCTGGGACCTATCTCCAGGCTCCCCTTCAAATGCCATCTTCTCAGGCACGGAAATTCTACATTAACAGTCTGTTCTTTGGGGATTTGTCCCCTTTCAAATTGCACATTCCTCTGAGATGGGGAGCAAAGTCAGACTCTCAGACCTCAGTAGGAAAGAGATTATTAGAGCCATAGATTTGGGGCTGGAAGGGACCCCAGAGGCTGTTTAATGAAGCCCTCTCATTTTACAGATGAAGGACCTTAAGACCAGAGAATTTCCCGAGGTCATACAGATTGTTAAGTATCAGAGGCAGGATTTGAACCCAGGTACTTTGACCGGAGTCAGGGCCCTTTTCACCATCCTACAATGTGTTGTTATTCATTTCAATGCTTTCACCTATTTTAGTGAAATAATCACTGTTTCAGTGTCTAATAATGATACACAGTGTTAAGAAATAGGTTGCATAGGAGTATAGACTGTGGTGTAAGATGCCACCCATATTTTTTGTTAAGGTATGCATGTCTGACTGAGAAAGTTGTTGTTCGTTGTTAGTCTTTTACTAATTTAGGTGCTATCAGATGCCTTTCTCCTGCCAGTTAGAATAAGACAACAAAAGCTGAGCAGACCCTAGGGCAGTGGTTCTCAACCTTCCTAAAGCCTAGACCCTTTAATACTCATATGTGGGTATGTGGGCGTATCTGCACGTAGGCAGACCCACCTGGAGATGGATAGAGGAGTGGTGTCTCAGTTCCTAAAACAATAGGAAATATGTGTTTTCTGATGGTCTTGGGCAATCCCCAAAGGCATCGCCACCCACAGGTTGAGAACCACTGCCCTAGGGGTTGGGAGTGGTGTGGAGGGTAGCTTTAACCTTGGCACTAAATCCCATTCTGAATCTCTACTCTGGAGAGGGGAGAAAGCTAAGCCCTTATGGCCTGATAGGCTCCTGGGACATAGCAAGTGTCATTACTAGGGCTTCATCTCAACAAGTTCAGGGCAACATGGACAGAAAGAAAGGGTGGGGGCTTGGGAGCTAATAAATATCAGCTGAGTGCTTTGAGAGCCTGATGAAAGGGGCCCCACGCTTTGGAGTGCTAAATGAGGAGTGTCCTGTATCTGGGCCATGATTACAGGGAGTTGGCCAAGGCAGGATCACCTAGTCTACAGCCCAAAGCCCCTGTCTTAAGGATGCCATGAGGATGTGATCACCAGGGTCACGCAGGTGATTCTCAGGTGTGTTGCTTTCGGAGTTCTGGGACATTACCTTATTCCTGGCCCTCATTACCACCTATTGGGCCTATTGCAATAGTCTACAAACAGGTCTTTCCAACTCCACTCTCTTGCCCTTAAATGGTAAAAAAAATAAATAAGTAAGTAAATAAAATAAAAATTTGGGGGGTGGGAGGTTTATTTTTATATCACTTTCATCATTCCCCTCTGCCCAGAGAGTCATACTTTGTAACAAAGAATTAAAAAGAAAGAGGGGTGAAAAAAACCAACCAGCAAAATTAACCAACACATCTACCAGGTCTAATAGAATATAAAATGTTCATCTAGACCCATAGTCTTCTATCTCTGCAAAGAAGGGAAGGAAACAAATTTTCTCTTTCTAAAAGTAAATTTTCGTTCATCTTTTGTTTTTATGTCATCTACATTTCCCAGTATCCCTCTTCTTCC
The DNA here is from genome assembly GCA_028646575.1 of Pseudocheirus occidentalis. Taxonomy (NCBI): domain Eukaryota; kingdom Metazoa; phylum Chordata; class Mammalia; order Diprotodontia; family Pseudocheiridae; genus Pseudocheirus; species Pseudocheirus occidentalis. The sequence continues at coordinate 53,176,268 of CM053596.1, forward strand.
CTTTGCCAGAGAGCCTTCTTTTAGAACAAAAGAGAGATGGAGAGAAAATAGTTCAGCAAATCTAAGACCACAAATCTGACATTGCATGTAGTGTTCTGTACCCATAGTTCCCCCACCTCTGTAAAGAAATGAGGGAAGGTGCCTTCTAATATCTCTTTTTGGGGGCCACACTTAGTCATTACAATTTCTATTTTGTTTGTTTTGTTCTCTTTCCACAAACACTGTTATAGACATCCTGCATGTTTTGCTAGCTCTGTTTACTTTATTTTGCATTAGTTTGTATGTCTTCCTATGTTTATTTATATTCAGCATAATAGTCATTGCTTCTAGCACAGCAATATTCCATTACATTGATGCATCACAACTTGTTTAGCCATTCCCCAATCAAAGGGAGATTTAGTTTTTTCTCATTTCTTCTTTAGGGCCAAACTTGGTCATTTTAATGATATTCAGTTTCAAGTTTATTTGTCTGGTCTTGTTTTCTGCTATTTTCATTCACATTGTTGTCATTGTGTATAGTTTTCCTGGTCTTGCATCAATTTATAATAGTTCATACAAATCTTCCAATGCTTCTCTGAATTTTCATATTTAACATTTCTTATAAAGAAGTAATATTTCATCACATTTATGTATCAATTTTATTCATTCCCCAATTGATGGATGGCATTCTCTTTGTTCCCACTTCTTTGCTAATACAAAAAAAAATGCTGCTATAAATATTTTGGCATATATGGGATCTTTCATCAGTGACTTTCTTGAGTTAGGGTCAAAGGGTACTGGTGTTTTAGTCACTTTTGCAGCATAATTCTAAATTGCTTTTCAGAACAGCTCTACCAACATGTACTGGTTTACATGTCTCTCCACAACTATTCCATAAGGTGAAACCTCAGAGTCGTTTTGATTTGGATTTTTAAATTTGGAGTGATTTGGAGCTATATTTCCTACGGTTGTTAATTGGCAATTCTTTTGAAAACTGTTCATCTCCTTTGACCATTATCCACTGAATGTCTCACATATTCATGTTAGTTGCCTATATACCTTAGATATCATAACTGTAGAGATATTTGAAGTAAGGACTGTTTTTTCCCCAATGAACAGTATTCCTTTTTATCCTAGTTGCACTGATTTTGTTAGTATAAGAACTTTTCAATTCTTTGTAATCAATTTTTTTATCTTTTGTGATCATCTATATATACCTTTTTTGGTTAAGAACTCTCCCCTCACCCCTTTTCTCCCCTTCCTTGTCCCTTCCCTCTCCTTCCCCTTCCCTCCTCCTCTTCCTCTCCTTCTTCCTTCTTCCCTCTTCGTCCTTCCCCAACCCCATCTTTCCCTCCATCCTTTGTCCTTCCTACTTTCCCCGGCTGTGGTGGAGAGGGCCGAGGAGGCCATGGAGCCCATGGAGGAGACCACAGAGCCCACTGAGGTGGACATCACGGGGCTGTTCTCCAAAATCACCACGTACCTGATGGGCAAGCTGACAGTCACCAGTGAAAATTATAAACATCTGAAAAATATGAACAAACTGACTAGCTTGAAGTATCTAGAAATGAAAGATACTGCAGTAAACATAAGTAGAAACCTAACCAGAAATCCACAGCACCTCAAGCACTTACAAGTTGGTAGCATATTCAAAGAAACTAGAAGCAAAGTATAAGAATTTAGAGAGATGATGAAAGAATTCTTTAGCACAAAGACATAACTATGAGAATGTTTTATAAGAGCTGAAATATGTGGGATGGAACTTAATCACTATGCTTCAGTTCCTAAAAGGAAGCTGGGCTACTGACCCACGGAGAATCCCAGCCCCCACCTCTGGTTGGACCTGTAACTCTGGCCACCCTCTGATGTTTTCCTAAACCTGTACCCCTTAGAACCTCATCTGATCGTGGGCTTCGTTGTGTGCACTGGACCAAGGCTCAGAAATCAGGATCAACTCTGTCTAGAGCAGATACAGATAAGAAGCTCTCCTCTCCCTGACTCCTCCTTCTTCCCTCTCCCCTAAGGACCACCCCCCACTCCCTTCATAGTCTGTTCTTGAACCTAAATAATAACTGCTGACATATGAGACTTAGGAAGAAAAAAAAAGAACTCATCCCTCAGCCATAGCTGTGAAAGGTACTTGATCTCTTTTTTTTTCTTCCTAAATTTGTATACCGTGGCTTTTAAGCTTTAGGTAGAGTACCTATTTTGAGCTCGTTGTCGTATATAAGATGTTGGTGAAACCTAATTTCTGCCAAACCACTTTCCGTTTTACCCCCAAAGTTTTTGTCAAATAGCTTGTTCTTCCTCAATGTCATCATTTCATAGCATTTCCCCCCATTCATTCTACAGTAGCACATTACAGAAGAGGAATCATGCAAGGGAGAGAAATGATACCATCAGATAAAGTAAGACTATAGGGGAAAAGGATGGTTTGGTGAGGAGTAACCAAAAAATAGATTGTGTGCTCCAGTCTTGTTGTTTTTCAGTTGTATCCAACTCTTCATGACCCCATTTGGGGCTTTCTTGGCAGAGATACTGAAGGGGTTTTCCATTTTCTTCTCCAGATCATTTTATAGATAAAGAGACTGAGGCAAACAGGGTTAAATTGACTTACCCAGAGTCACACAGCTAGTAAGTGTCTGAGGCTGGATTTGAACTCGTGAAGATGAGTCTTCCTGATTCCAAACCCAGTGCTCTATCCACTGTGCCACCTAGCTGCCCACTGCTATCTGTGAAATATCAAAATAAGACAGATTCCCAGCAGCCTGGGTCGGTTCCTTTTACTGAGTTTGTGGAAAGATATGGATGAGAGTTGAATGATCAGGTAGGGATGCATTATGAACTGTATTGCTGGAGGGAGTAACCCTGGTTGAGATCCATTGGACTATTAGCTCGTGTATTCATAATAGGGGAATGTTGAGAGAGGTCCTAGTCCTTAAACACTCTGGTTTGTTCTTTCTGGTGGGTAATATGGAACTTAAGCAGATATTGCTAGGCAGACAATGGAAACATGAAACTTTCAGCATCTCAGCTGTGAGCAACTGAAGGGCTGGTGTTGTGTGATGACAAAAAGTCTCCTATTTGGTTCAGGAGATGGAAGGTCTGATGACTCAAGAGGTGCTGAGGCTGAACTGAGTTTGTATCCAAAAGATTCAACTTCAGTTCCTCAGTCTCTTTTCCTACTTAACAAGGGACACAGAACTCCTGGGAGCCTCCAGATGAGAGAGAGGCAGGGATGTGCTAGAATCTATGGCAGAATGGGCAGATGAGAACAGTTTGTTCCAGGGGCCATGAAGGCAGCTGAGGCAGGCATCAAGGAGCCCTTGGAGCTTGGTTGGACATTGGAGATGCCACGGTCATCTGTTGCATCCTGAGCCATTATCAGTTATCTTCTCTTTTGTCTTGGTGCAGGACTTCAATGACTCTGGAAGAGAGAGGGAGGCTGACCACTTTGCACAGCCCTGACTCGCTTAAATCCAAGTCCCACATGAGTCAAGACATCACCCGCCTGATGTCACTGATCCTCTTCAAAGACAAAGGATGAAAAGCAACAGCAACATTTCCCAGTGGCTCCAGAGAACAGATTGCTAAATTTTCAGTGTGAACATTTACACCCCAGAAATCAA
>CM053596.1:53180375-53198314 GCA_028646575.1 Pseudocheirus occidentalis
GAAGAGAGAGGGAGGCTGACCACTTTGCACAGCCCTGACTCGCTTAAATCCAAGTCCCACATGAGTCAAGACATCACCCGCCTGATGTCACTGATCCTCTTCAAAGACAAAGGATGAAAAGCAACAGCAACATTTCCCAGTGGCTCCAGAGAACAGATTGCTAAATTTTCAGTGTGAACATTTACACCCCAGAAATCAAACTCTGTAAATCAGTATTGTTTTGTTTTTGTTGATTTCAAGACTTAAGAAAGTCATGGAGAAAATGTTAGCAATGCAGATTAAACTTGAAAGCATGTTGTGGGAATATATATGTATATATATTTCTATATATAACAGAAACTGATCTTTAAAGATTTCCCAGCACACCTCTAGCTGCCCTCTTACATGTTTTCTGTGTGTCTACATGTCAAGCCAAGAAGTATGTATTAATCATTTACTATATAGTCTAAATGCTTAGGCTACACAGAAAGGCAAAGGACAGGCCCTGCCCTCAAGGAGCTCATAGTTTAATGAGGGAGACAACATGTAAACAACTAGCCACAAACAAGATAGATACAGGTTATATGTCACCTCTGATGTGTGTGTGTGTGTGTCTGTGTCTGTGTCTGTGTCTCTGGGTGTCTTTTCTTTCCTGATTTTAGATGAATGACTATCTCAAGAATAAAGCACCCAGCTGACTGGGAGATCCATCACAACTCTCCAAGCTCCTTCTGGTGGCTGTTGGTTGCAGAATTCAACAAGGTGGTAGCAGCTGACAATGGACGTATCTACAGACAGAGGTAGAAAGACAGTTTCCTGTAGATGGGGGCAACTTCAGAGATCACAATCCTTCCTGATAGAGAGAAATATTGGTCTTAGACTCTAGAAAGGCCCTGATCCTTGGTGATCAGGAGAAGGAATATCATTAGTACTCTGGTTACGGAGAAAAGGACCCCCAGGCCCAAGAACCTGGGCCCCATGTGTTTTCTGCATGTGTGTGTGACTACCTTTATACCTAAAGTGTGAGCCTGCTCTCCTAGGGGCCTTGTAAGGGTCAGTAGACTCTGCATCCCCAGTCTGGGAGAGGAGGTTGTGTTTGTAACTATTGTTCTTTCTTTCTTTTTTTTTTTTTAAATTATTTACTTTTAGTTTACAACATTCAGTTCCACAATCCCTTGAGTTTCAAATTTTCTCCCTCTTCTCCTTCCCCCTACCCCCTATGGCAGCATGCAATCAAATATAGGATCTACAAATACCTTCGCATTAAACATTAGTCAAGTTGTAAAGAAGGGTTATAACCAATGGAGTGAACAATGATAAAGAAGGGACAAAACGAAACAAAAAAAGAGAGGGAGAGTGAGTAGTTTGCTTCAATTTGCAGACACTGTAATTCTTTCTCTGAATGTAGATATTTCTCTCCATCATGAGTCTTTTGGAGTTGTCTGCTGAAAGGAGCCCAGTCTATCGAACATACATCATACATACATTGTGTCGGTCATTGTGGACAAAGTTCTCCTGGTTCTGCTCTCCTCACTCAGCATCAGTTTACATAAGTCTCTCCATGTTATTATGAAGTTTGTCTGCTCCTCATTTCTTATAGTGTAGCAGTATTCAATTACATTCATATACCACAACTTGCTTAGCCATTCTCCAGTTGATGGGCATCCCCTTTATTTCCAGCTCTTTGCCACTGCAAAAAGAGCTGCTATAAATATTTTTGTACATGGGGGTCCTTCTCTCATTTCTATTATGTCTTTGAGATACAGCCCTAGAAGTGGTATTGCTGGGTCAAAGGGTATGTACTTTTTTTTTAGTTTTAGTTTTTTTGCTTTTTGGAGGGGGGGAATGTGGGGCAATTGGGATTAAGTGACTTGCCCAAGGTCATACTGCTAGTTTTGTGTTGTGTCTGAGGCCAGATTTGAACACAGGTCCTCCTGACTCCAGGGCCAGTGCTCTATTCACTGTACCACCTAGCCGCCCCCATTAATGCACTTTTTAATAGCCCTTTGGGCATAGTTCCAGATTGCTCTCTGGAATGGTTGAATCAGTTCACAACTCCAAAAACAATGTATTAGTGTTCCAATTTTTCCACATTCTCTCCAGCATTTATCATTTTCCTGTTTTGTCATCTTAGCCAATCTGACAGGTGAGATGTGGTACTTCAGAGTTGTTTTGATTTGTCCCTCTCTAATCAGTAGTAATTTAGAGCATTTTTCATACACTTATAGATATCTTTAATTTCTTGCTCTGAAAACTACCTATTCATATCTTTTGACCATTTATCAATTGGGGAATGACTTGTTGTATTCTTATAGATTTGACTCAGTTCTCTGTATATTTTAGAAATGAGACCTTTATCAGATATACTGGTTGTAAAGATTCTTTCCCAATTTTCTACTTCCTTCTTAATCTTGGTTGCATTGGCTTTATTTATACAGAAAGTTTTCGATTTAATGTAATCAAAATTATCCATTTTGCATTCCATAATGCTAACACTTGTTTGGTCATAAAATCTTCCCTTCTCCATAAATCCTACAGGTAAATTATTCCTTGCTCTCCCAGATTGCTTATAGTATCAGCCTTTATAAACTTTTCTATAGTTTCTTAGTATAACACCATCCATCCTTGTCCCCCATCACTGCCTAAAGGCCAGGTATGTTACATTTCACCTCTTTCCTAGGGTTCTCTGGAGCTCCCTTTTCTTCTGAGGCAATTGGGATTAAGTGATTTGCCCAGGGTCACACAGCTAGTAAATGGATTCGAACTCAGGTCCTCCAGACTCCAGGGCCAGTACTTCTCTGGAACCATTAAGGGAGCTTAAAAGGTATCTAAATTCTCTGCTTTTAGCTCCATCCCCCACTGATGGTATTCCCTCAAGTGTAGGGAAGTTCCCTATAACCTAGTTCCATTTAACCACTAACAGTTGGTTTTATAGGTGATTCAGCTATTACAAAGAAATATTTACTTCAAAGGTATAATCACATATATACAGACTTAATCCATAATATGTGGGAGGCATAATCCTGCTCCCTCCTGTTCCCTCCTCTTCCCTCCTCCCCCATACCACCTCAGTCTCTGGGGAGGAGAAGATTAAGTTCATAGTTGTGCTCAGTTCCTATAGAGCACAGTCCCATATTCTAAGGCCCTCAACCCTCAGCCCCTCCCGCCCTCCCAGAGCTCAAATCCCAAGCCCCCTTGCTTCTCAGAGCTTCTTTAATGGGGGGAGGGGAGGGTGCCAAAACATCTTGCCTAGAATCCTGGTTCTCAGGTCACCATGTCTCAAATTCTCAGGTCCAATGGATACTCGACCACTTGAATCTGAAAACTGAGATGGGTAAACAAAACAGAATAGAAACCAGAACCTCAGACCCATGTCACAGAACCCAGAGGGAAGGAGAGCCTTCTCAGCTCAGTTCATGGTAGCTACTTGTGGGTGAGCTCTCTGTGTGTGTACATGTGTGTGTGTTTGTGCATATGTATACGTGTGGTGTGTGTGTGGGGATCTTCAAAGAAAGAGATGGCCTCAGGTTGGCAGTTTTTAAAGGTACAGCTGGTCCCAGCTACGTAACCAATCAAAGGACACTACTCTCACCAACATGGTAGAAGAATTTGGTATGCATGGTGCCTCCATGTTAGGTGATTTGGGCATGCTCCAAGCTTCATTATACCAGTAAATATCATTTTCTAAAAGCCAATAGAGTTTTATTGGTAGATTGATAATAAGGAGCATACCAGATGGAGGTTCACACACAACTATATTAGAACTCCCATTCCCCTCAGGGTTACCTCCAGGACCAGGAGGTTAGAAACAGTCAGCTGCCCTCTGGGGGTCTGGCCCACCACTACTCTATGCTGCCCCCAAATTGATTGATCCCTCCTCCTTGCCTTTACTCTTGTTCCCTGTGCTAGGAAGTTTCCCCACTTCCTATTCTTTGCCTATAGATTCGGGTTTTTTGGCCAGTACTTGTGATTTCATCAGTGTAAGGAGCTTTTGAGGGGAAAAAAAACCCTCTACCAATGACAATAACTATTGTCATATATAGTTTATAAGACTTTATAATCTTTAAGACTTAAAAAAATACCCTGGGGGCCCTAAGAAGTTAAGTACTTACCTAAGGCCACACACCCAGTAGGTATCAAAGGTAGGGCTTGAACCTAGGTCTCCCTGACTCTGAGATTGGCCCTCTAGCCACCACTACATCACTATTCATCCCAATCCTTTAGATTTCCTTTGCTTCCCCCACTCGCCAGGAGCTCACATTCATAATGCTCCCATGGTATCTCTCTGAATGTTTTCCTACAACAAATGCATTACAGTTACCTGTGCCTGTGAATATCGCCCTACCAGACCTACCAGATGAGCTCCATAGGAGCAGTGGCTGTATCTGGCTCGCACTTTGTATTTCCCCTGGCTCCCAGCTCAGTGCCCGGCATGCAGAAGGTGTTTCTTTAATAATAATTGTAAGCTAGCATTTATCTAGTTGGCTTTAAAGTTTGCAAAGCACTTTTCAAAAATGATATCATTTGAGGCTCATGACAACCTGGTGAGGTAGGTGCTGATGAGGAAGTTGAGACCAAGAGAGATAAAGTAATTTGTCCCAGGTCACAGGTAGTAAAGGACAGAGCCAGAATCTGAACCCAGAAACTCTTAGTCCAAATCCAGGGCTCTTCACATGATATACTTTGAAATCTTAATTCTTCTCCCTCCAAGAGGGGATGCAGACAGTCATTGAAGGAATGCATTTGTGAGATAAATCATCTCAGTGACAGAAAGGTCTGGATTTCTGGGAGCACTGGGTTCTGGAGAATGATGGAAAAAGAAAAAGAGGCAGGGTGTTTAATTTTCTAATTTTCTAATTTCATCACTTAGGACTGCTCCCGAGCCTGGGGGATTGGTCTCTCCCCTCTTCTAGTCACCAATATACCGGCCTCCTAGAAGAAAGCACAGTTCCTGTTTTACAGCTTCCTTCACTTTGCATCAGTTCATACAAATCTTCTTGTTTTCTCTGTATTTAGTACAACAATCATTGTTTCTAGGGACAGCTAGGTAGAGCAGTAGATTAAAGCACCATTCTGGATTTAAGAGTCAATAATCCTTGAATCTTGAGTTAAAATCTTTCCTTTGGAATTTACTAGCTTTGTGACCCTGGGTAAGTCCCTTATTTCATCCCCTTAAAGCCTTGCTTTCCCCTTCTGTAAAATGGGGGTAGTAATAGCACCCACCTCCCAGAATTGTTGTGAGGATCAAATAAAGTGACACTCTACATGTTTCCCAAAACTTGAAGCACTAAATAAATGATAGCTACTATTATTATAGGGCAGCTAGGTGGAACAGTGGAAAGAATGCCGGGCCTAGAGTTAGGAAAACTCATCTTCTGGCCTCAGACACTTCCTATCTGTGTGTCCCTGGGCAAGTCACTTCACCCCATCTGCTTCAGTTTCTTCATCTGTAAAATGAGCCAGAGAAGGAATGGCAAACCACTCCAGTATCTCTGCCAAGAAACCCCAGATGGGGCCACCAAGAGTCAGACACAACTGAAAAACAAAAAATTATTATTATTTCTTGAGCACAGTAATATTTCATTACATTCATGACATTTTAACTGCCATGCCCCCTCCCATATATTCTCCCAACTGGATCTCCAGCTTCTGTCTTTGGGCCATGCTGACTGGTGGTTGCTCACTACATCTAGTTAGCCCACAGCCTCCAGTTCTGAGTAGGAGACCTGAGTTCAAGAACTTTTTGTCATTAATCACCAGTGTGATGCGGACTTCCTCTCTCTGGCCCTCAGTGCCCTTGCCTGTTTAGTAGGAGGCAACAGGAGGCCTAGAGGCGTATGGGCTGTCTTGTCCCTGAGCCAGAGATGGGGAGCCCTGAGGCCTAGAGTCAAAAGGTCACACTTGAGGGCCTAGAGGGCCACATGTGCCCTTGGCGCCACAATTTCCCCACCCCTGTCCCAGACCATCCTGCAGGGAAGAACAAACACTTAATAGGAAAAGAGGAAGTAGGAGCACAAGAAATGAAAATTTAGAGGTGGAAAGGCCCAACCCCTTCATTTTATTCTTTAAAATTTTTTTATTTTAAAATTATGATATAACAATCATCAACCAATACAAACATTTTAACACATGAAGAAATTGAAAAGAGCATAGGAAGCTATGAATCTCTGCTTCATACAGATTGGTTTTTAAATGTATGTAAAACGTAATTAGACAGTAATAAAATCACCCTCTTTGCCTCCCCTTCTGAGTTTCTATTTGTTTTCTTTGTATGTTTTTTAGATGTTTCATTGATGTTCTTTTCTTTATTTTTTGTGTCTCTATCACTACCCATTAACTCACATCTCTGTTTCCCCTACTGTAGAAGCCCTCCTTTGTAACAAATTTGTTATTGTTACTTAGTCACGTCCAACCTTTGTGACCCCATTTGGGGTTTTCTTGGCAGAGACACTGGGAGTGGTTTGCCATTTCCTTCTCCAGTTCATTTTACAGATGAGGAAACTGAGACAAACAGAGTTAAGTGACTTGTCCAGAGTCACACAGCTAGGAAGTGTCTAAGGCCAGATTTGAACTTAGATTTTCCTGATTTCAGGCCTGGTACTTTATCCATTGTGCTGCCTCGCATATTCATATTCAACATATTCATCTCCCTCTTCTTACAGTCGAGGAACCTGAGGCCCAGAGTGGTAAGTAGCTAAGGCCATAGGGTTAGAGACTGCTTGCTTCTCTTGTGACTTGAACAAGCTCTTAGATAACCCATGAACACAGAAAATACTCGAGTGGGATCAAGGGATGAAGAGAGAAAGTGCTCTGAGAGGTGAGAGGGAGGAGAGGACCCCAGTCCCTTCTCAGGAAGTCGGTTCAGTCTGAGTCAGAGATCCCAGGAGGAGACCATCTGTGACCTAGTGACCTGGCTTGCTTTTGTCATAAGCGTTCCCAAGCCCTAAATAATAGTGTTCCCACTCCTGCCCCCCTCCATTCCCACCCACCCCCTTCTCTTAGGAAGTTATAAAGCAGTGGGCCAGGTGCCAACATTCCTGCCCTGCCCTCTGCTCTGGAGGTTCCCCCATGGGCAGGAAAGGCCACATGGGCAGGGAAGCCTTCTAGGAGAATGGGGAGGCATGAACCGTCAGAGGATGCTAGAATGACCCTCCCAGGGAATGTTTTGCTAAAACCCCTCTCTCAGGTGAGGAGCTCATGATGCAGAAGGAGACATACGTCTTTGGGCATGGCCAGTGTGAGAAGTCATCTCTCTTGACTCTGCACCCAAGAATTTTGCTTTTCTTTTCTTCTTTTAAACTAGGAGTGGGATAGAGCGGGAGGGAGAGAAGATAAATGCTCATTAATTGAGAAAAAAAAGAAAGAAAAATAATTATTTTTGTCACATTCATCCCCAAATATAACATCTCCATATAAATATATGACTTGTGTGTGGACACTAATGCATAGTCAGGAATATACACGCAAGCTCATGCCCAAAGCACACAGATAGAAGCAGTGCCCACACATACAGACATGCGCATGCTCACACACATATGCACATACATAACATGTAGGCTCATAGATTTAGAGCTAGATGGAGCCTAAAAGGCCATCACATGTAGCCTATTCATTTTATAGATGAGGAAACTGAGGTTCAGAGAGGGTTACTGACTTGCCCAAGGTGACGTGGATAACAAGTATCAGAGCCAGGGAGTGAATCCTGGTCCTCTGACTCCAGATGTGGGTGTGTGTTGGGGCAGTTGGGGGGGCCACCTTGCCTCCATCATCATTACCCTGGTGGACCACAGCTTCAGACTTGGCCTGGAGTTGTCCAAGTATACCTGGGTGCCAGCCTTTGCATGGGACTTACTTTCTATCCATCCTGGTAATGTCTCTCACTGCTCTCTCTCTCTTAAAGGATTGATGTAGGGGTGGGGGAAATGGAGGCTGGCCCAAGGCCAGCTGGGGAATGCTTTGCTCCCTGTAGGGCCAAGGATGCCAAGAAAGTATTATCACATATGTATATTCATATAATGCTCGGAGGAGGGGCCTCCCCCAGGGATTGTCTTTCCTCCAGGTTCTCTATACTTTTGGCAAACGTGCCCCTATGCTCATCTCGACTGACCCTTGATGTCCAGGATGCCAACATTCACCAACTTTCCTCCAGCTGGACCTTTGGTTTCAGTAGTGTAGGGAGCTTCTAACAAGGAAACATCCTGCTCTTAAAAGGCCTGGGCTCAGCTTCTACATCTGAAGGGCACTGACCAGGGCACTAAGAGTCAGGATGTGTCAAAAGTGAGACTCTAACCAAGGTCAGCCTGACTTCACAGTCAGCCCTCTGCTACAATGGAAAGAGTACTAGATTTGGAGACAGAGGCTCTGCGTTCAAATCCTGCCTCTTTCATTTATTGCCTGTGTGACCCTGAGTAAGTCACTGGATCTCTCTGAGACTCAGTTTCCTCATGTATAAAAAAGAAAGTTGAATCTGATGACTTCCAAGGTCCCAACTTAGCCAGCAGGCTGGTAATCACTTAATTTATGTTGATCTATAAAATTTAGCCACTATGGTATGCTGCCTGGATAGTCATATCCGCTCATTACTCATAGGAGCACAGACCTATAGATACCAATTCACAGTATAAATGTACCATATTAATATGCATACATAAAACTTATACATATATATGCATATATGTGTGTATATATATATATGCATGTGTATATATGTGTGTGTGTATATATATACATATACACATGCACACATACACACGTATATCTGCAAAACTTCAAGGGTCACTGTTTTCATTGATGTCTAAATCTCCTTCCCTCTATCCATGTACCAAAGGCCCGGTGCAATACGTAGACTGGGGACTTGGGATCTGGGCCTGGACCATGTTTTTGTCTGTCTTTGTGTCTCCAATGCTTAGCATAATGTCTGGTACGTAGCACATGCTCATTGACTGATTGATTAGGAAACCTGGGTTTGAATGATGCCTCCCTTACGTGCTAGTATGACCTTCTCTGTGATCATTCACAAATCACTTTCATCTCTCTGAGTCTCCCCATCTGGAAATGGAGCTAATAGCTTCAGCTCCTACCGTTCTCCCTCCCTCCACTCCAGGTAACAAGTTTGTTTTTTTTTAATTGATTTGTTCATTTACTTTTAGTTTACAAGATTCAGTTCCACAATCCCTTGAGTTTCAAATTTTCTCCCCTCTCTTCCCTCCCACCCCCATGGCAGCAGGCAATCAAATATAGGATCTGCAAATACTATCACCTTGGACATTAATCTGGTTGTATAGAAGGGTTGTAACCAATGGATTGAATAATGGGAAAGAAGCAAGAAAACCAAACACGAGAAAGAATGATAGTATGTATTGCTTCAGTCTCCATTTAAACTCTGGTCTTTCTAGATCTTTCTCTGAATGTAGACATCTCCTTCTATCCAGGGAACAAGTTTAATTTTATGAAAGAGCTTTGGAAATCTAAACATCCTGGTGTCAGCTTTTGTTAGCCATAGATGACTCTTGAGCTGTGGCCAAAAACTCGATTACCTGGCCATGGAAGACAGACTGCAGTCAGGCTCTCCCTGGAAGCCTTTCCAGTCTCACCTGGCCTATCAGAATTTGCCTTCCCCTGGCTTGGCCTTGGAAAGTCAAAGGTGACCACTGTGTCCAAGGAGGGCCTTAGCAAAGGATATATACATAAAATACATATGACCATTTTTTTCCGTTCTATTTTCTATTATGGCTTTTGAAGTTACAGCTGAGTTGTTGCTTAAAAGGAATGAGTTTGAGGGCAATTTTGAGGCCTCAAGGGTTGAGAGCTCTTAGACCTGCAAACCCAGGGCAGGTTCTGGGGCTGGGCCTGAACGCTGGAGGAGGGGAGCAAAATGGCAAGCTAACCAGAGTGACCACACCAGCAGCCACTGGGGCCTCAAGGTACCTGAGGGTGCTTGGGCCTGAGATGGATGCTCAGAGGTCAGTACACACTCAATATATATTATGTTGGATTGATTCTAAAGGTCCCCAGGGAAAGGGGATTACAGTGGGGAAGGACGTATGAGAGAATGCCAGTTTAGCTGAAAACTTCTAGGGGTCATCTAGTCTAGCCCTGGGGGAGATAAAGTGTTTCCACTCTGGTCAGTTCTGTGAGCCTCCTTGCCTCCATCATCATTACCCTGGTGGACCTGGAGTTGTCCAAGTATACCTGGATGCCAGCCTTTGCATGGGACTTACTTTCTATCCATCCTGGTAATGTCTCTCACTGCTCTCTCTCTCTTAAAGGATTGATGTAGGGGTGGGGGAAATGGAGGCTGGCCCAAGGCCAGCTGGGGAATGCTTTGCTCCCTGTAGGGCCAAAGATGCCAAGAAAGTATTAATTATCACATATGCATATTCATATAATGCTCGGAGGAAGGGCCTCCCCCAGGGATTGTAAATGGACCAGAATAGGAAGTGAGGCCAAAGAGAAGACAGGAGGGAGAGGAGAGGAGACCAGAAGGCAACAGACGGAGGACATCCACGCCATGGATGAAAGAATGGTGAGCAGGGGCTGAGGGTTGGACCATAGAGAGAAGTGTCACTCCCTGGGAGGGGAGAGGATCCAATCTCTGTGCTGCTGTAACTGTTCCACCATAAAGCTTACTTCATGCTCACAGCTTCCCCCCACCCCCACCCCCACCCCCACCCCAGTGAAGTCACATGGAAAGACTGCAGCTCATAAGAGCAGGGCTCGTAACTTTGGATTACATTATTATTATTATTATTTGCTTTTTGGAGGGCAGTTGGGGTTAAGTGACTTGCCCAAGGTCACACAGCTAGTTTTTTGTGTTAAGTGTCTGAGGCCAGATTTGAACTCAGGTACTCCTGACTCCAGGGCCAGTGCTCTATTCACTGCGCCACCTAGCCGCCCCTGCTCATAACTTTGGGCATGTTGGTGAATACAGTTTCCTCCTTTGAAAAAGTGGGACTGATCCTTGTGTTATCTACTTCAGGGATTCCATGAGATCAGACAGGCAGTCAATAAACATTTCTCAAGCACCTGCTATGTGCTAGGTCCTGGGCTAGTCACTGAACATAAAAGACTCATTTATGCGAAACACTTTGTAAACCATAAAGTTCTAGATAAATGTTGACTATTATTTTTTATGAGGTGAGCAAGGCTCAGGTTACAATCAATAACTAATAACCAACAATCTTTAAATAAGTACAGTGGTAAGATTGTTGGCTATTGATTATAATTCTATGGTATATATGTTCATATGGATGTGTATATATGGATGGACAGATGGATATACTTTCCCTTCCTCCTTAAAGACAGAGATTGCTGCATTTTTCTTTTTTCCTTCAAGTCTAGAACAGAACCTGGCACACAGTAGGCACTTAATAAATGAATGCTTGTTAGTTGATTGATTAATACAAAGACAAAAATGAAATAGTTCCTGCCCTCAAGGAGCTTATATTCCACTGGGAAGGACAGCATGGACAACTCTCTCTCTTGTTTTCTCTCTCTCTCTCTCTCTCTCTCTCTCTCTCTCTCTCTCTCTGTCTCTCATCTCTGTCTGTCTGTCTGTTTGTCTCTCTCTGTGTCTCTGACTGTCTCCCTCTGTCTATCTCTGTCTCTTTCTGTGTCTCTGTGTCTCTATTTCTCTCTTCCTCTCTGTCTCTGTCTCTCTGTGTCTCTGACTGTCTCTCTCTGTGTCTCTGTCTCTGTGTCTCTGTCTCTCTCTCACACACACATACACATACAGTCACTCACTAAATATATGTTAATATTTGGGGGAGATATTAGTAGCTGGGGGAACAGGGAAAAGCCTCATATTGGAACTGGTATTGGAACATATTGGAACCCGAGCTCAAAAATGTGAAGGTAAAGAAATCCTTGACAAGAAAGCCATGGTCTATTTACTAGATTGTAAGCTCTTGGAAGGCAGGACCTCAGTTCCTGGTATTTGTGCTCTGTACACAGTAGGCATTCAGTATTAGTTGATGAGGATCGTTGCTGTTTTGTCCCCCCACCTGTGGAGAAATAGAAAGAAACCCTAATCTAAATCAGGTGATGGCCAAGGAGATGGATAAGAAGGTGCCTTACAACTGTTAGGTCTCAGGTGGATCAGGTCTAGTCTTTTTGTACCTGGAGAGAAGGGTGTTTAACTTAGGGCAATGAGGCAGGCGAATCCTGGAGGCTGCAGCCCTTCCTGCCCCCATCTCCATCTGGGGTCCAGAACTGGGCTATGTGCCTCAATTGGGGGAAGGGTACTCTCTGTGGGCCCTGGGACAGGCTGAGGAAGGAACTGGAGGGGAGGGGCTAGCTGAGACTTTCCAGTACCATCACCAGGGCAGGTGTGCCTTCAAAGTGTGTGTACAGCACCAGCCAGTTCTGGCAGCGGGAGAAGCTCAGAGTCTGCCCCACTAGGCATTTAGGGAGTGCCCAAAACTTCTCATACACTCTTTCATATTCACTATCTCACTTCATTCCCTGAAGAGCCCAGTAAGATAGCACACACACACACACACACACACACACACATACATACACACACATATACACACATGTATAAGCCCAAGAAGAAACAGCAACAGACAGCTAGAGTTATTTTCCCAAGGCCAATGACCAAGCAGGAACTGAATCCCAGATCTCTAGCTTTCTATTCCAAACACCTTTACCTAGGGCTCGTTAATACCTAAATCTTTGCCATTAGAATTTCCTTTCTTTGGTTTAATACTCTTTTTCCCTGCTAGATGCAAATTTCCCTCAAAGGACTGAGGAACTAAGACTGATTTGTTGTGAACTAACCTACTTGACAGGACTTTTGTGGGAATTAAATGAGATAATGGCTATAAAACCCTTGGCAGATTTTAAACGGCTATAGAAATCTAAGTTGTATTTTTCATGGTTCTCCTCTTCCTCTTAGGTTGGGGGATGTAATGATCCTTTCTGATAAGAAGTGGTTGGGTTTAGAACAGAGCTACCTTTCTGAAGCGGGAGGAGGCAGAGGGTGTGTTTGTTCCCACCCCAGGGAAGCCCTGCCCAAACCACATCTCTTCAGTTTTGGATGCTGCATTTTAGGAAGGATATTGACAAATTGGAGAGGAAGAAGATGACAAGTTGTTCTAGGGAATGTGAAAGAGGCCATATGGGACTGGCTGAAGGGATGGGTTTATTCATGGAGAAAAGACTCGTCCTCACTACCTCACTCGTGCTAAATTGGTTCATATTAAGGTATAAATGATTGTCCTTCTGGGGATATTTTCATTTAGTAAGAGATACAGGCTTGAGCCAAAGGAATGAAGCTCTAATGGTAGACTCTCTGGCCCTGTCCAGCCCCTTCTGGGCTTACTTCATTGTGAGGGATGTGACCCTGCTGGGGGGCTGATATGGCAAGGTCCCCTGTTGGTCCCTCCAGAATTGTTCTTTCCCTTCTTATCTCCCTCCCTCCTACCTGATCCCCAAACCCCAGTGCTACTTGAATCCTCTTTGGTCCCAAAGGGCCTTTTTCTTTGTTCTCCATGACACATAAGGCACCTGGCTTCCCATTCTGTCCTCAGTCTCTGGGGCTGCTGCTTGGGGCTTTTCAATGCTGGGTGATCAGAACAGACTTCAAGTGTGAATAGTTGGTAATTACACAGCAGAATTGTATAGGATGTGTGTGTCTGCTTGGGGTGTAGAGGCGAGTCCTGAACTCACATCCTACAGGAAGGTCTGTGCTTAAGGAAAAGAGCTCTGGACCACAGTTGTCGGTCTTCAGGGTCTTGTCTTCCATTACTACGGCTACAGGGAGCCGGTAAAAAGGATTATAGTGGAGGATTTCCAAATGGGGTGTGGATGCTGTGGGGACAGGAGCTGGAGGTCAGCAGCTTGTTATCAGGCAAACTCAGCAAACATTTAGTAAGCACTCACTGTGGGTCAAGCACCATGCCAAGCTCTGCAGATGCAAGGAAAGGACAGAGCAGCTCCTGACCTCAGGGGGCTTGCAGTCTAATGAGTGAGGCAAAATATTAGAAAAAGGGACATGTAAGATGCACACAAAGTAGATAAAAGGCAACCTCCAAAGAGAGAGGCCTCCTGCAGAAGGTCTTATTTGAGTTAGCTATTCATTCATTCATTCATTCATTCACTCATTCATTCATTCATTTGTTTGTTTACTTATTTTGCTTTTTGGAGAGGGGAAGGTGGGGCAGTTGGGGTTAAGTGACTTGCCCAAGGTCACATGGCTAGTAAGTGTTAAGTATCTGAGGTCAGATTTGAACTCCTGACTTCAGGGCTGATGCTCTATTCACTTCACCACCTAGTCGCTCCTGTCTGAGTTATTTAAAGGAAGCTAGGAAGGTTAAGAGGCAGAGGTGAGGAAGAAGAGCATCATCATCCTAACATTTATACAACACTTATTATATGCTAGGCACTGTTCTAAGTGCTTCACAATTATCTTGTCATTTAATCCTCACAACAACCCTGGGAAGTAGGGGAAATTATTATCCCCACTTTACAAATGAGGAAACTGAGGTTAAGTGTTTTACCCAGGGTCACACAGCTATTAAGTGAGGGAGGTCCAATTTGAACTTGGGTCTTCCTGACTCCAGGTCCAGTGCTGGCGCCACTGAGGGGCCAGAACATTCCGGGTATGGAGCAAAATCAGTCCGAAGGCATGGGAATGGGACATGGACTGTGGTAAGTGAGTTTGGTGTGAGCAGCAATAGACTAGCTAACCTAAGGAGAAGGCACGTTTATAGGGCACTTTATGGTTCTCAAATCAATTTTCATTCAACAGCCCCGAAAGGTAGGTGGTTCAAGAGTGGTTGCTCCCACTTGACATATCATAGAGGGAGCCCTTTTGAGATCAGCTTAGAAGCCAGTCACAGAAGGGCTCCTCTGCACTCAACAAAGGGACCACAGGATGTTTATAACACATTCATACCTCATCACCTGTGACAACGGAGGGAGACTGAGGCCAGAGAAGTGAAGGGGTTTGCCCACAATCACCCTGGCTCTGCTAACCTCCACCACCCTCACCAGTAGCCATTTCAAGAAAAAGAAGAAAGATGGACCTAATTGTAGAGCTGCAAAGCTGCAGTCAGTAACACCTACTATATACCAGACACCACGCTGAGCACTGGAGAAACATAAAAGAAACCGGAGACAGCAGCCCTGTCCTCAAGGAGCTTACAATCCAGTGGAGGAGTGTTGCCTCCTTATTTTACAGAGGAGAAGATTGGGCCTTAGAAAGGGGAAGTGACCTGATCAGGGTTACATATTTAGCAAGATCAATTAATTAAGTTTAAAAAAAACCTAGTATCTAACCCTTCTCCCACATCCTTTCTCTATTACGTCAAGTTGCCAGTAGGTTCTTAGGATCTCTTTTGTTGTCCTCCTTCCACTGAAAATGGACTGTCCTCAGACCTTGCTAGGTCCACTGAGAAATCTGACACCCCTTTCTTGTGCCCTTGTCCCAATTTGTGTGGGAGGCCCAGGTGCCCCACCTCTAACCTGTTTCCAGGTGAGACTGTCTTGGTCCCAAATACCTATGAATTGTCCTCTTCCTCTCATCCAAAACCCTGCTTTTGATCTCTCTCTAGGTTGGACTCAAAGACTCTGTTTAGTGTTTCCTTATGGGCATCTTTTAAAATTATAATTATGAATATTGGTAATAATAATGATAGGATGATAGCTGGCATTTATGGAATGCTGCCCATATATTACCTCCTCACAAAAATCCAAAGGGAGCTACTCAGCTATTATTACTCCCCCTTTACTTAGGAAACACTCAGATTAAGAAACTCTTCTCATTCCATGACCCTTCACTGCCTCTTTTTTTTTTTTTACCACTTCACTCCCAACTAACACTCATGTTCACTTAGGGAGCTCCAGGAAGAGCATTAAACGAAAGGTAGGGTGAGTCACTGGGCAGTCCTACCCTTTCTCCTCCCACTCACTTTCTTTTTTCCCTCAATTAATCACTTAAAAATCAGAATCACTTCCCAACATACCTAGTACCCCTACAATTGATTCTTGTAAAAATATAAAACCAAAGCAAAATCTAACCATGAGTCAACCATGTCTAAAAATATGTGCCTCATTCCACACTTGTAGTATCCCCAGCCCATATGATATTTCTCAGTCTAGTCCAACTCTTTGTGACCCCATATGGGGTTTTCTTGGCAAAAATACTGGAACAGTTTGCCATTTCCTTCTCTAGCTCATTTTCAAGATGAGAAAACTGAGGCAAACAGGGTTAAGTGACTTGCCTTGGGTCACATAGCTAATATGTGTCTGAGACTAGATTTGAACTCAGGAAGATGAGTCTTCCTGACTCCAGTATCCTGATTGTAGTCTTCTAGTTAAAGGAGGGAGATGTTTCCTCCTCTGTTCTCTCTGACCAAAATGGGTTATTACCATTCACCTGAGTTTGGCAGCATTTTTGTTTATATAATTGTAGTTGTGTATAATATGTTATATTATTTTCTTGGTTCTGTGTCATTTCAAAATATCTTTCTATGTTTCTCTGAATTCTATTTATACCTCATTTCCTAATGGTACATTAATATTCCATTACATTTATTTGCCACTGTTCAGGCATTCCCCAGTCAATGGGTACCTGCTGGGTTACCAGCTTTTTGATACCATGAAGAGTGCTGCTATGAATATTATGTTACATATATGAGTCTTTCTGTAAGCGGTCTCTTTGACATAGCTGGTAAATAGTTAGATGTCTGGGTCAAAGGGGATGAACATTTATTCAAGTGATTTACCCTCCCCCCAAAAAGGAAAGATTTCAAAGTGTTATCCTAAATGGCTGGACAGCTTCACCAACAATGCTTTAATATGCCTGGCTTTCCACAGCCCCTCCAACATTGACTGGTTTCTATTCCTTTTCATCTTTGCCGGTCTAAGCTAGAAGGACTGGTCTTTAAGAATACCTTGAAGGGCCAACCTTTGTCAATTGATGCAATGCATTTTAAAAAAAATATCTAAGGTTAAAAAAATGAAGTTAAGATAGGATGAAAATTATTTTAAATGAAAATTATAAAAAAAAATTTGACAACTGGTACCTCAAGTGTCTCACCAAACTGCTAACCATTCTATGCAGATCAGATGAGATAATATATGAAAAGCACTTGGTAAATCTTAAAGTCCATATAATAGTTTAATAATCATAATTTAAATTATTATTATTATTAAAATTATGAAACAGTTGATACTTTTCATTTGCACAACAGATAAGCATTGATCACTTTACGAACCCTGTGCAGGACTGCTGAGAGGGGAAAGAGATGGTTAAGATCCAGTTCCTGTCTTTAAGGTTCTCATACTCTAGTAGGGGGTCTAGGTCACAGGGCTAGGGAGGCCACGTGTGGCCTTCCAGGTCCTTGCCTTTTGACTTTTATTGAGGGGATTTATTTTGTGAAGTTTGGATTCAGTCAAAGAGTCACACTTGAGGGCCAATATCATATGGCCTTGAGGCCACAGGTTCCCTACCCTGGTCCAGCATTTGTGTCTTTGCTGGAAAGTTCTCAGTCCAAGAAATGTATTTGTAAGACATTAAAGAGGAAGTGGTCAGTTACCAGTGCTCCCACCTCCAGGAAAAAGCCTTGAAGTAAGAAGGCTTGGAGTTGGGTCTTGCCTCCTCTGCTTATTTCCTGTGTGAGCCCGGGCAAATGACTTCCCCTCTCTGGTTCTGTTTCCTCCCCTATGAAATAAGGGGGTTAGATTAAACGATCTCTGAAGAGCCTCCCAGCTCTGGCGTTCTCAGAGTGATAATGACATCTTAATATAGCATTAGACGTTTAGTACATTCATTATCTCATTTAATCCAAACAACCCTGGAAAGCAAACGAGGGCAAATATTATTATCACCCTTTTACAGGTGAGGAGACCGAAGCTCAGAAAGGGGAAGGGACTCGTTTGTCCACTCGGCACATTTACTTAGTGACAGGCTGGACATTCTCGGAGACAGGCTTTTCTGATTACCTGGCAGGCGC
>CM053596.1:53198814-53242117 GCA_028646575.1 Pseudocheirus occidentalis
ACAATAGGAAGATTCCCCCCCACACACACACCTCACTTTGAGATTTGTGAGGTTCTGAGAGAAAGTGGCATTTCCTCAACTCCCCTCAACCCTTTCTCAGCAAGGAAGAGAGCTTCAGAACCTGGGAGACGTGCAGGCAGTGGGTCAAATCTGCACGTTTTTCTGTTCTGCTCTTGCCCCGCCCGTCAGTCTGTCTGTCCCTGTCTCCCGCTGTCTTTGTGTTTGTCTATCTCCTTTCTCTTTCTCTGTCTGTCTCTGTCTGTTTGTCTGTCTCTCTCTTTCTCTCTCTCTCTTCCCCCCCTCCCCCCCCCCCCCCGGTGCGCAGCACTGGGCACAGAACACAATGTCAGAGCTGGCTCAGATTCTAGATGTCATTCTAGTCCAAGCTCTCTCACTTTTGCCGAAAGAAAAGCTAGAGGGTAAAGAGATTTACTAAGGGGAACCTAGTGCATCAGCGGCAGAGCCTGGACTCCTAATCTCTTTATTTCTTGTCATTTAAAAACCCGCGTTCCTTAAGCGCTCAATGATTGGCACTGAGGATTCACCAGACCAAACAAAGGACTTGATTCGGGTCCTCAGGGGGTTTACTCTCCTTTGCCGCCGCGGTTGCTCCTTGAGAGTAGAAGACAGATATGTAAATACATGTAATTGCGTAGTACTAGGTAGGTAGTGATGGGGTCAAAGGAGAGGAGCGCCAGGCTAAGTGCTTTTCGAATAGGAGAGAGAAGATTACCCACTGTGGCAAAACCAGCCCAGCGTCCGCTCACTTAGAGACCGAGAGCCCCTAAATTCCCCGCCCCTCCTCCCAATCTCCGCTTGGCCCTGCCCGGGAGCCGCCCTGGTATCGCCAGGTGAGCTCGGGAGAACCCGGCTCTCGAGCGCCCCCGAGGCTTCGCCGGAAAGGGCAGAGCGGGGAAGGGGGTGTGGGAGGGCGGACCGGGGGACTTGGGGAGGAGGAGCCCCGGGGCTCGGCAGGTAGGGCGGAGGGGGAGGGCGGGGTTCTTCGCGGAGCAGAGGGGGAGCCGAGGGGGACCGTGGCTCCGCGCGCCCGGTGGGCGCAGAAAGAGCGCACGCCCCAGAGTCGTCCGGAAAGCTGAGTTTGAAGCCGCCACCATGGGTGCCTGTTTGGGGGTCTGTTCCCTGATCAGCTGTGTAAGTGACTTTCTTCTGTCCTTCCCCAGCGTCATCCCCAGTCCTGGGCTCCTTTCTTCTCTGCCCGGTTCCTTTACTCTGTGTCCAACACCTAGTTTGCGCGACAACAGCTCTGCCCGATGCCCCTTCCCTTGATCCCTTCCTGGAGTCCCCCGACTTCTGCTGGCCGGACTCCGGCTTCCTAGCTGGGGCTAGACTCCTTATTTACCCTGAGTGCGCTGGTGGTGCCCGAGCAGCTGGCTGCAGGTTCTCGTGTTACAGGGTGAATGAAGACAGTGCGCTCTGCGCCCTGGGGTGGGGTGAGGCCCCAAATAGCTTCAAGGGGAGAGTTTCTTCTGCGCCCGGTCCCCCTATATCCCGATACTTGGGTTGGGGGCGAAAGGCAGGACAGGGATTGGGGGAGGGGTGACTGGTTCTCGGGTTACAGAACAGAGAGGGTGTTTTCCTTCCTGACAACCCTGTACACCGCTATGGAGGGATCTGACTGTTGGGGTTGGTTTGGTAGTGGGATTGGCGGTGGTTCGGGAGGAGGAGAGTCTTAGAGTGGTCTGGCAGGAAGGGGAGGGGGTCCGGGAGTGAGATTCAGGGTGGTCTGGGAGGAGGGGGGGTCTAGGAATAAGATTGGGGGTGGTCTGGGAGGAGGGTCGTTAAGCGGGATGGAAGATTATCTTATTCATAGAAAGTCAGAGCTGGAAGGGAATGTTGAGTTTTGACGCCATTCTTCCCCCCACCCCCCTTTATTTTACGGGGTGGAGGGGAATACAACGGAGCGGGGTCTGGGGTGTGTTGGGGCTGATTTTAGAGGAAGGTTGGGACCAGAACGAGAAGTTTAAGTTCTCTGTGAAATGTGAGACCTAGAGGTACAGTAAGAATCTAGAGAAGCAGGGGCAAGAAAAAGCACTCCATTTCGAGGCCCAGGAGCTGGGTTCAAATGTAGACTGACTATTTTGATTAAGGCTATTAATATCTTCCCTGACTCAGTTTCTTCCTCTGTAAAATAGGGGGATTGGACTGGACGATTTTAGAGTCCCTCCCAGCTGACTCTTTGGGGATATGGGAGTGGGGCTTTGTTGTGGAAAGGGGTGCAGATTGAGGCCTACCCTTGAACAAGCTACCAAACCTACTTAAGACACATTCTCAGTCTTCAGTGGGCCACTCCTCCCGTTGAGCTATTCCTCTTAACCTCAAGAGATCAGAGGGAACTCCAGGGGAAACCTGACTCCTAAGCTGCTGGGGGCAGAGAAGCCAAACAACCCGATGGTGACTCTGAGACAGTCAGAGGGCCACTTGGACTGGAGGCCCTTTTGGGACTGGGGCTGGGATTGTAAGAACCTGTTGCTATTGTGTTCAAAGCTTTCTGTAGGTGGGAGGAGGGGAATGCAGGGACAACCTTGGGGGCCCAGTTTTTTAAAGAAAGTGCCATCATGCCTAGAAATGGGGGGCTCAATTTGTGGAAGGCAGAGGGGGACCATTCATTCAGTTCAAGCCAGGGTAGGCTTTGGCTCTGAGCCAAGTGTCTTGGAAAATGTGTCTGGGAAAAAAAGCAGCCCCTGCACTGGGCATTTAGCTGAGTGAAATAAATCCCCCTCTTGTTAGCCCCAGGCCCAGAGGGCAAGGCTGTTCCTGAGTTTCTTCTCCTTCCCAGCCGGGCCTCATTAAGTCTTTCTGGGGTTTATTCTTTCCAAGTCCAGCCCACCCTTTCCTCTCCACAAAGAAGAGGGCTCAGGGTGTTCTTCCTGTTGAATGGAAATTGGGGAGGGGGGAGCAGATTTTTCTTTTTCTTTCCCTGCTCAGCCTCATCCCCTCTATCCCATAGTGTGGGGGGAGGAGTCAGGCTCCCCAGCTACTTGGCCATTTTCTAGGGGTTGTGGGAAGGCTGAGAATGGGCTGGTCCCTGACTGGCCAGGGTGTGTAAAACCTTTGTTTCCTGGGGTGGGAGAGACTACCAGGAAATAATACACTTGGGGTGGTGGTGGTAGTAAGGAGGGGAAAGGGGTTGTGTGTACGTATGTGTGTGTGAAGAAAGCTGGTGAATCATGGAGGTTTGGCCCAGAGAAGGTGGCCAGTGCCAGTCAGCACAGGAGAGTGGAAATATTTGCTATAGGAATGAGTCTTGTAAAATTGTGAGGCAGAATTGTGCCTTATTTTTCACCTCCCCTTTCTGTGCCTCCCTTTCACCTCCTATCCAGCATCCTCATTCCAGAGGCACAAATCTCTGATGGTGAAGTGGATTACTTTTGCCAGTCTTCACACTGAACTTTTCAACTCCTAACTCCCATGATGCCTTTGTACAGGCTGCCTCATCATGCCTGGAATGCACTTCCATCTCACCTCTGTTAAAGTGAAAACCTTCCTGATCTTCCTCCCCGACCTCTCCCTCCTCTTTCTCTTCCTCTTTTCCTCTTCCTTCTCCTCCTCTTCCCTCTCCTCCCCTTCCACATCCCTTTCTTCCTCCTATTCCCCCACCTCTCCCTCCTTTTCCCCCTCCTTTCCTTTCCTTGTCCCCTTCCTCCTGCCCCTTCCTAAATTCTCTTGGATTTATTTTGTATAAATTCATGTTTATAGAGATTATAAGCTCTTTGAGGACAGAAAGAGACACTTTTGAATTTATACCTCGGCAGGGTACCTGGTATTTATAAGGCATTGAATAAATTTTGTTCATGTGTCTGACACAAAGCTGGAAAGGCGAGCAACCATCTCAACTTTTCTAAGCTTGCTGTCCTTCAGCTGATAATCTCTTTGGGATTCTGTTGTTAGGTCCATGATGGGAGAGCCTTAGGCTCCCTGGAGTCATTCTAGGGACCTTCCCTTGGGACTCACTTTCCAAACTTTTCCTGCTCACTGATCCAGTTTGTAACCTCCTGACCTGCCTCCCAGAGCTTTGGAGTCTGATTAGTTCCCAAAGCTCAGAGATCTGCCACACTCTTTTAATAATTACCTTACCCTTCCTCTCTGACCTATATCCAAGCTAGATGTCGTGTTCTGGAATCTGTTTCCTTTTTGTCCCACCTGATCCATCCTCCACATCCATAGGTTGAGTTTTCCAGAGTTTATTTTCAAAGGAAGAAATAGTATACACATTCAGAAGGAATATATCAGGGAAAATTAGTCAGGTGTGGATAAATGAAAAATACCTAGGCAATCGCCCAGTATTTATTAAATGTTTAAGCAGCTAGGTGGTTCAATAGATAAGAGTCCTGAGTTTAGTGAGGAAGAGCTGAATTCCAATCCTGCTTCAGACACTTCTAGCTATGTGTCCCTGGATAATTCACTTCTGTCGGCCTCAGTTACCTCATCTATAAAATGGGTATAATAATAGTTCCTGCCTCCCAAGGTTTTATTTAGATTATGTCTGTAAAATGCTTTCATGGTCTTTAAGCACTAAGGAAATACTGTTACTGTTGTTTACTGTGTTTGGGGAACTACTTGTAAATGCTGGGATTACAAGGACAAAAGTGAAAACCTCTGTCCTTAGGAATTTGCATTCTAAAGGTGTTAGGAGGAGACATTCCCAACAGACTCTATGGGGTTTTCTTGGCAGAGAGTGGTTCCCTATTTCCTTTTCCAGCTCATTTCATAGATGAGGAAACTGAGGCAAACAGGGTTAAGTGACTTGCCCAGGGTCACACAGCTAGTAAGTGTCTGAGGCTGGATTTAAACTCAGGAAGATGAGTCTGATCTCACTCACTGCTACACTTAGCTAGCTGCCTATATACGTGTGGTAGACTTCACACGTATGGATGCTGCTCATGTCATTTATTTTTCCTTCCTCCCAGAGGACTATCACATCAGGGATTAAGTACCAAGAAGCCCTGTGTGGAAGATGGTGGCATTAAACTGAGCCTTCCCTGCAAGGGCTGGGAGAGGGGGAAGGCAGCAGAATAGGCAGCCAGTGAAAAGGAGAGATGGCATCTGGATCATCAAATTTCAACTTTCACTGCAGTTTTCCTGTAGGGCAGGATCTTCAGGGATTACTGGAGAGAGTGGTGTCTTTGAATCACCTGCAGCTCTCAGAGAAAGTTAATTATTATTGTTACATTTTCTCCATCACTTTCTTAAATCTAGACAAACAGCAATAAATCAGTCCCTGATTTGTAGTTATTTGCTGATTTCTGAGATATAATTGCTCATAGTGAACATTGAACAGTTTGCTCACCAGTTGGAGCTGGCTTCACATAGCTTTGCTTCTAACTACCCCAAGTTGAGGGCTGAGAGTCATGGGTCCGTGCATTCTGAACTGTGGCTCCCATGGTTTCTTAGAACTACTCTGAAGACTTCTTCCCCCCCTCCCTTTTTTTGAAGGCAGTTGGGATTAAGTGACTCACCCAAGGTCACACGGCTAGTTTTTGTGTTGTGTCTCAGCCAGGTATGAACTCAGGTCCTCCTAACTCCAGGGTCGGTGCTCTATTCACTGCACCACATAGTCGTCCCTTCCTGAAGACTTCTGATTGTATGGTGCTCTTAAGTGTTCTCCCCATAGTCCTATGACTGATTCTTTTCATTTCCCCTACCAAGGGAAAGACAAGACAAAGTCACTAAAACAAATGAATACTTGCAGCCTTAGTGCCACTTCAAGAATAAGGAAAAAGGAAAGACCAAAGGACAAATCCAGAATGAAGGATGAGCTGAATCTAATAAGATGAAATTTAATAGTGGTAAATATAAAGTTCTCTGTTTGGCTTAAAAAAAAAATTCCCCTGGACAAATACAAGATTGGAAAAGGTGTAACTAAACCCTTTATGCAAAGGGCTTGGGGATTTTGGTGGACCACAAGCTCAATATGATTCCACAATGACTGTGCAATCAAGGAAATGGTCCCTGAGCTAGTGGGACTTTGATTTTTACAGGGTGCATTATAGGATCATAGCTAGAAGGGAATCTTAGAGGTCATCTATTCCAAACCTGTTTTACAGATGAGGAAACTGAGGCAGGCTGAATGATAGGACCAGACTTTAGAGGCCTTACAGAGAAGGAAATTGCAGTCTAAGAGTAATTGACTTACCTACCACCACCTATGAGATTTGAAACCAGATCTCATTTCTAGGGCTCTTTCCACTGTATGGCCCTAGGCCCCAGATGGCCGTCTGAGAGCTCCATAAAATCCTATATTTAGGACTGGGGGAAACTTTAAAGGTCTAACATTGAGATCCAGAGAGGTTAAGCAACTTATCAAAAATCATACAGGGAACCCAGTTACTGTGACAAGGCAGAGCCTCAATAGTGATGTAATTGAACTTGAGGAGGATTTTTGATAACCTAGAGCTGCTGAAATCTAGGAGACCAAGGCCATTTGGGCAGCAATTTGGGTCTCAACTCAGAGTTGAATCAGAAGTCTGACTTTTTGCTGGAGGATGGGAGTACTATAAAAATCTATTCTTTTTATTGAATCTTATTCACAATCTAGGAATACTTGATGAGATGTAGGCTGTGGGACCCCCCCTTGAGCTCCTTGAATCTTTGAGGTACAGGCCCTAGGAAAGTAAAGTTTATTGAAAGATATGGGGTAGACTCTTACAGAGCAAGTCTCTGCTCTCACACCACGTAGAGGGAAGATGGGATTCTATATACAGAAAGGCTGTGGGAGGAATCTAGGGGTGGTCCAGAGGTGGAGATTGGGGAGGGTCTTTAGGAGGAGTCAGATGAGGTCAGACTCCAGTAGGGAGGGTTTTCAGGAGTCAAGATGATATCGGACTCCAGTAATGAGTGATTAAGGGTGGGAAGTTGCTGGAGGCTACCTAGAGACCATAGACAACGATGGACCAAGCCAGTTCAAGGGTGGGAACAGGAACATTATTGGAACAAAGGGGGGCTAAAGACTTGGGCAGAGCCACAACTTAAGGCTCATGACCTCAGGCAAATGTCTTCCCTGGGTAGGTTTACTTTCCCAGGGCCTGTACCTCAAAGATTCAAGGAACTCAAGGAGGGGGTGGCTAGGTGGCGCAGTGAATAGAGCACCGGCCCTGGAGTCAGGAGTACCTGAGTTCAAATCCGGCCTCTAAACCTTGTGTGACCTTGGGCAAGTCACTTAACCCCAACTGCCCTCCAAAAAGCAAAAACAAAAACAAACAAACAAAAAAAAACAAGGAACTCAAGGAGGATCCCAGAGCCTACAGCTCATCATACTTTCTCTTTGGGGTTACAATATGTATTACAAAACCTCAGAGTTGAAAAGCATAGTCAGGTGGTAGGCCAACCTGTACTTTAATGAGAATTCATTCTCTCTGTGGAAATATATTTCTCATGACTTCATATGTATAATGGGTAACATATTTCTTGACTTTGCAATGGGGAGGGGGAAGGGTGGAAGAAAGAGAAAGCATTTGGAACTGAAAATAAAAGTAAATTAAATTTTCAAAAAAGAAAACCCATCCTTGCTACTCAAGTATACCCAAATGACCATTCAGTATTTTCTTGAGGATGTCGTGTTAAAGGGGAACTCCTATTTCCTCTGGCAGCTTGTACCCTTTGGGA
The DNA here is from genome assembly GCA_028646575.1 of Pseudocheirus occidentalis. Taxonomy (NCBI): domain Eukaryota; kingdom Metazoa; phylum Chordata; class Mammalia; order Diprotodontia; family Pseudocheiridae; genus Pseudocheirus; species Pseudocheirus occidentalis. Next base: position 53,206,438 of record CM053596.1, read on the forward strand.
TCTCTCCAGTGGAACAGTTTTTCTGTCATCCAAGGCTAACTTCTGTCTCAGCATCTTCTAATTCAGCCCTCTGGGGCCAAACTGAGCATATCTAACACTTCTTCCATGCAACAGCCTTCTATAAATGTAGACAGCCTTCTATAAATGTAGACAGCTGTTCGATCCCCCTGCTTTTCTCTAGGCTAAACATACCCAGTTATTTGAACTCAAATCTCACTATCTAAAAGGCTTAGTAGTTGAGATCAGATAGCATAAGTATGTAGTAGACCCTGTGGAATGGGCTGTGTTGCCTCTGGCAATGCTCTTTGGTCTCACTGAATCTTTAGTCCCTCCTCTCCTTCTGGCTTCCTTTTTCTGCCTCAGTTTTGACTATAAATTAGCTAGTTCAGCTATATACTGTTCGCTCACCCCCTGGTCCTCTCTTCATTCATGACTTGCCAGGTCCCTGTCCTGGGTTACTCCTGCTCTCTGTCCACCTTGTCACCTCCTACACCTGAGCTGCTGGATGGCATTGGAAGAAGTCTCCTGATGCACCAACTGGGTCCACTGCATACTTATGTGTCTAATCTCAGATGGTAAAGGAGCTAGGTAGCTGGAGTCAAGAAGACCTAAGTTCAAATAGAGCTTCAGACACTTACTGGCTGTGTGACCCTGGGCAAGTCATTTCACCCTGCTTGTCTCAGTTTCCTCATCTGGAAAATGGGCTGGAGAAGGAAATGGCAAAGCACTCCAGGAACTTTGCCAAGAAAACCCCAAACAGGGTGCCTGGAGTGACTCAGCAACACAATCTCAGCTGGAGCTTCATTGTTAGGTGGAACACCTCTTCATTCCTCCTCTTAGATTTTCAATGGAACTCTCCACAGCAGTGGTTCTAAGCCTTCTCTGCTCAAGCCCCCTACACCCTACTCTCTCTTTGCTTTCTTGGCAGAGGATCTTACTTATTTTATTTGTAATATTGAGGCTCTGCATCATGAATTCCCTCTTTCACTCTTAGTCTTCAACTCAAAATGCTTCTCTGTGGTCCCTCATTGTATCCTCCTAGGCTCCCCTTCCCCTTATCTAGGCCAGGCTACCTCCATAGGCCCTTGCTCCCACCCCCTCCTGCCTCCTCTGGCTGAGAATTGAATAGAAGGAACACTAAAGCCTGTAAAGAAAGGCTTTCCAGAGGAGGAGACACCTAAGCCAAACCTTGAAGGAAGATCTGGATTCTGGTAGCAGAAATGAGAAGGGAGTTCATTCTGGGTATGGAGGACGGCTTGTACAAACGTGTGGAAGTAGGAGATGGAATGCCAGGTTGTAAGAAGGGCTCATAGTCTTCCTTAGATGGAGCTTAAAGAAAATAAAAGTGATACCATGAGATAAGGCTGGAAAGGTAGACTGGATCTAGATTGTGGAAGGCCTCGAATGCCAGGCTGGGGAACTTGTATTTCATCTTAGAGGTGATGGGGAGCCCCTTTGGCTTGTTCTTGTCCCATCTTGCCTCCAAATTTGGACTAGAATGCTTCCAGAGAGTAGGGAACCTATTATCTCTGTCTTCCTATATTAAATGCAGTCTCTGCACACTATTAGTTGTTGTCCTTCATTCTCAGAGAGGATCAAAATGACATCACTATGTTGGGGTCAAGGTACTGAGTGTCCAGCTCTCTCTGCTTGGAAGGTTCTACCACAAATTGGGCACTAATAGTCCATGTGAACATTTGGAGTAGAAATGGCTCTAGGTCTGCGTGTCTCGTGTTTCTTTTAAGCTACTCCAATTCTGCTTTGCTCACAGAGCACAGTGCCTTCTTTAATATAGGCACACCATGCTGGGCAGTCCTGTGCAGTGTCTTTCCCATGTCACACAACTGATTCCAAAATCCTTCAGAAATATAAGTGTGGATGAATGAATGGAAGAATGAAGGAATGAATGAGTTAGTAAGTGAAAGAAACAGAAGGTCTCTTCCAGCTTTGATGTTTTAGGAGATGACTGTTTCAGGATGAATAATTAGCAAGTTAATTCATTAACCCATAAACTAATTAATTCATCAATTAACTCATTAATAACTTTATAATAGAACTTGTGAGACAGAATATAGAGAACAGCTGGTCTTGGAGTCAGGAAAATCTGGGTCAGATCTTGCCTCTGATTCCCAGTCACTGGGTGGCCCAGTACCCTAGGCAACTCTCTTTTTTTTTTTTTTGGAGGGCAGTTGGGGTTAAGTGACTTGCCCAAGGTCACACGGCTAGGTTTGTGTGTGTGTGTGTGTGTGTGTGTGTGTGTGTGTGTGTGTGTTAAGTGTCTGAGGCTGAATTTGAACTCAGGTACTCCTGACTCCAGGGCCGGTGCTCTACTCACTGCGCCACCTAGCCACCCCCCCTAGGCAACTCTCTTAAGGCCAATTTACCAAACAGGTATCAGTCTACCTTTGGGAGAAGAATTTTCTTCATGGGAAGTTCCCTACACCCTTGGTATCAGAGCTCAAATCAAACCATAAGAACTGCTAACAATATATTGACTTAGAAAATCACAAATTCTCATTCTCCATGTTCTATTGTATTTTCATTTATTTTGTTAAATATTTCATAATTACTTTGTGATCTGGTTCAAGCCACTCTGAGCAGTTGTGTTGTGACCTCTGCCCTACACTGAAGACAGCACAGGTCTAGTCTGAAAAATAAGTACATTAAAGTTTAATAGAATCTGTAGAATTCTGAGAAGTAGGCACATGGAAACAGGGGAAAAGGAAAGAGGATGCTTCTTAGAGGGAGAAAAGGTCATTGGCCTTTCTCCCACTTGTGTCCAGTCAGAGCAGGCATCACCAGCCAACCTCAGTGAGAAGGCATTTTTGGGGCAAAGCTAATTGGGACTGAGGCTTCTTCCCAGACTCTGTGCCTAAGCCAGGCCCTTTCCTTTCTGGGAAGCCTTGTCCTGGCTTTGCTGAGGGGACTGGTTTAGTGCCTCTGACTACAGGCTGGGGTGGAAAGAGCACTGGATTCAGGAATCAGGAGACTGGATCCCTCTCCAGCTCCCTAGGTGACTTTGGCCATAGCATCTCATTTGGGAGGAAACTCAGAGATTCACCCCTTTCTTGATTTATTGAAGCCTTCTATTTTTAGATTAACAATCATTTCTGAAAACAGCTTTCTTCTGATCCTAGAGGCAGCTAGGAAACACAGGGCATAGAATGCTAGCCTTGGAATCAGGAAGAACTGAGTTCAAATGCAGACTTACTAGCTTTGTGAGCCTGGGCAAGTCATCTCCCAGACTCAGTTTCCTCCTCTCTAAAATGAGTATAATCATAGCACCTGCTGTGAGTGCTTTGTAAACCTTAAAGTTCTGAACCCTTCTTTTTAACTAAGAAAAACACCCAATACTGTAACTACCTCTAACAAGGTATGCACTATTCTGCTTCAGTAGGCCACCCACCTCTTTGCCATTACAAAAAAGAGACATTTTATATCTGTTCTCTGGGACCATTCTCTTGGTTTTTCAGTTCCTCAGAATTTGTGTTTTTTGTTTGTTTTTGCTTTTTGGAGGGGGGAAGGTAGGGCAATTGGAGTTAAGCGACTTGCCCAAGGTCACATGGCAATTTCTTTTTTATTACATGTCTGAGGCCAAATTTAAACTCAGATCCTCCTGACCCCAGGGCCGATGCTCTATTCACTGCGCCAGCTAGCCACTCCCGGTTCCTCAGAGTTTGGCTTCCTTTTCTCCATCTTTCCATTTACAGTACTGTAGAAATTGTATCTGCTTACACTACTCTGTATCAGTCATTTCCTACATCAACTCATCCTTAATCACTTCTCCCCTGGCTCTCAGTGCATTACTTTCTACTGGTTTCCCAACCTGTCTTCTTGCTCCTCCTCAGCTCCAGTTGACTTTCTTCCTCTTCCTGACTCCCTAGAAAAAAGAGCTCCTACCTGTGACTCTGTCCTGCCTTTCTTTTCTCTCCAGAGACAGCTGGTGGTGCAGTGGATAGAGTATGGGGCATGAAGCCATCTTGAGCCTCACAACAACCCTACGAGGGGCTATTATTTTTCCCATTTCATACAGGAGGGAGACTGAGGCTCAGAGAAGCTAAGTGGCTTGACTAGTTCACACAGATAGAAAGTGTCTAAGGTGAAATTAGAATCTAGGTTTTCTTGATTCCAAATCTAATGCTCTTTCCAGCAGCCAACAATTCTACAAGTGTCATCAACCCAAGACAGTTTCAAATTTTGTCCCAAAGACAAATGAAGACGACAGTGGGGAGCTCTGTTGAGCCTCTTGAGTTGTGGATGCATAGGGCACTCATGGACCAACTTGGATGTTAACACTAGAAGGACTTGGCATGCCAATTAAGACAAAAACTATGCTTTTTAGTAAAAGCTTTCATCTTACTATCTCTATTTTATTTGTCTTATGGATTTAAGAAATGCACTGTGTCAGTTGTCAAAGCTTGACTGCTTGAGGTATTCTTTAAGTTCAAGTCTTTTTGGTGGGAAAAAGGCACAAGTGTAAGATGGTGGTGTGAGCAGGTAAATATGGCTGAATGCACAAGATTGGGAAGGTCCTGTTAGAATGGTGTCAGGAGACCTAAAGTCCAGGAAGCGCTGGGGCTGCCAAGGAGAGCCAAGGACAGTGCCAATCAACAAGCATTTATCAATTACCCACTATATACTAGGTATTGTACTGAGTGCTGGGAATACAAAGAAAGGTAAACAAAACCAACCCAACCCCATCTGTCCCGGAGCTCACAGTGAGAGAGAATTAGCTCTGTTGGGGATACGGACCCAAACCACTGCTCAGGTCATTAGTTGATAATAATGGGTGGCAGAAAGCAGAAATACACACCTTTATTTTGCTTATGCTTTCTCCACAAAGGAAAGCTCTGCCCCCATTCACTTCTCTTCCATAAGAGGGGAAAAAAGGGGGAGATTCCAGTCTTCCTTTAGAAGCTTTCTGGGGTGGGGGGTGTGGTATCCCCTGTATTTTTTTTTCTGCTGCTTTTTGGAGGGGGGAAGGCAGGGCAATTGTAGTTAAGTGACTTGTCCAAGGTCAAACAGCTTGTAAGTGTTAAGCATCTGAGGCCGGATTTCCACTCAGGTCCTCCTGACTTCAGGACCAGTGCTCTATTCACTGCACCATGTAGCTGCCCCCTGTCCGTTGTATTTTGAGGGAAGCTTCCCTGAGCTTGAGAACAATGGGTACAAGTCTCAGAGCAGCAGATGAAACATGTCTGTCTCCTCAGTAGGAAGGTGGGGAGGGGGCAATATGGATGAAATGTATTTGTAGCTAAAGAAGTTAGAGTATTGATGCATTTCTCTTGTTTTTCCTTGTTCCCAAGGAGGGTTCAATTGGGACCTGGTATAATTGGGAAACAGCTGTAGTAGAGAAACAGAAGCTATGAGCAAAATACAAATGAATAATCAGGATCTGGGTGTCTCTGTCCTTGCAGGCATCCTGTCTCTGTGGCTCAGCCCCCTGCATTTTGTGCGGCTGCTGCCCCTCCAGCCGCAATTCTACCATCAGTCGCCTTGCCTTCACCCTCTTACTGTTCCTGGGAGTCCTGGTGGCTGTCATTATGCTCACCCCTGGAGTGGAGAGCCAGCTATACAAGGTCAGGGTGAAGGGGAGGGCAGTGGATGGAATGGGCTGGCTTGGAGGAGGATGGGAAAGCTGGAGGCATCCTGAGCAGTTCAGATGAGGAGCTGGGAGATTGCCCATTGAAGTCCCCCTTTAAGAGCAAAAATAGCGGTTCTTTCTCACCTTTTTGTAGCCCCCCACTAAAGGAGGGACTGAAGGTATGGGGAGGAGGAGAGTAAGGTGGAGAGCCTTCTGGGCATGGGATCAAGAGAAGGTAAAACCTAACAGTGATGGGCTCTGCTGAAACAGGGTGGGACTTAGCTGAAGCCTGGGAATGTAAGAAGGGGAAGGGAGGGTCATAAAGGAATATTTCAAGAAGAGTGCAGCTGTGAGCCCTAATCTTGGGTAATCTGCTCAGTGAATGTGGGGAATCACAGCTGTTCTGGGGCCACGAGGGGCCTGGATGGGTAGAGAAGGATCAGGCCTATCCTAAGAAATTCTGGATGGAAGGGGGCTGTTGCACCTGTTCAGGGACAATGAGGATGGGCAGCAGGTGGTACCCCCCCCCCCCCAGCATGCCAAAGAAATGGGGCTGGCCTAGGGGAGAGGGAAGTCATCACTGCTTTGTCCCCACAGCTGCCCTGGGTTTGTGAGGGGGGCTCATCCACCTTGGGAATGCAGGGCCATGTGGACTGTGGAGCCCTGCTGGGTCATCGAGCCGTCTACCGAATGTGCTTTGCCCTGGCCGCTTTCTTCTTTCTCTTCACCCTGCTGATGATCTATGTGAAGACCAGCAAGGACCCCCGAGCTGCCATCCAGAACGGGTGAGAGAACAGCCCTCCCTACTTCCCACTCCACTCAATAATAATAGTCAATAAAAACCTGCTATGTGCCGGGAATTGTACTAAGCCCTGGAGTTACAGACAAGTAATGAAGCATATCTAAATGGGGACAAAATTAAGACATGGTGGTTTCAGTGGGAGACTTTAACTGCATTTGGATGAGCCTGGAGAAGGTGGCCCTTGAGCTAAGTTTCAAAGGAAGCTAGGAAGCTACTGAGAAGCCAAGGTGAAGAGGGAAAGCATTCCTGATATGGGGGGAGCCAATACCAAGGCATCAAGACCAAGATGGAGTGGCCTGTGCATGAAATAACTAGAAGGGGGCAGCTAGGTGGTGCCCTGAAGTCAGGAGGACCTGAGTTCAAATCCAGCCTCAGACACTAAACAGCTGTGTGACCCTGGGCAAGTCACTTAACCCCAGCTGCCTCCCAAAAAATAAAATAAAAGACCTAGAAGGCTAGTGTTGTTGGACTGCAGAGTGTGCCAAGGGGAATAATATCTATAATAAGACCAGAAAGGAAAGTTGGGGAGCCACTGGAGTTGATTGAGTAGGGGAGTGACATGCTCAGAACTGCACTTTAGGAAAGGGTGTGGAGGCTGAATTGGTGATGAGGGAGACTGGAGCAGGAAGAGGAAATCAAAGGGTTGCAATGGTAGTGTGGTACAATGGGCAGTGTGTACATGGAAGAAAGAACACTGGCTCCAAAGTCAAAAGGCTGGGGTTCCAATCCCACCTCTGATGGTTATTACATGGGATTCCTTTGACCTCAGTTTCTTTCTCTGTAAAATGGGAGAGTTGGAAAAGATGTCTTATGAGGCCCCTTTCATAGTTCAAGATTCATGATCCCATGCTGAGGCCTTGAGCTAAGGGAGTCACTGTGTGAGCCACTTTCCTTCAAGCCCTGAGCTCAGGATTGATTGTAGGGATGAAATGCCCATCCGTATCAAGCAATTGAGGCTTCACCATTTCCCCTCTCCATTCTGGTCATTAATTCATTTAACAAATGTTATCTGATTGTGCATAGATAACCTATGTCAAATTGCTTACCATCTTGGGACAGGGTGGGGGGGTGGGGAGGAAAGGAGGGACAGAGAAAATCTGGAACTCAAAATTTTTATAAACAATGAATGTTTAAAAAGAGAACATTTTTGAAAAATAAAGTGTACTAACATAAAAAAATATATATATGAATATAATCTGAGGCCCACTATGCACCAGGCTTTGTGTTAGGGAGGCAGCTATCCACTTGGGGAGCTCACAGTCTTATAAGGAGAAGAAAAAAATGGATGCACATAATTGTAACATGGGACAATAAGGACCATCACGTAATGGGGAGCTCACCTCTTGAGGTAGGCCATGCCACTTTGAGAAAATCTCATCGTTAGGAAGTTTTTCCAAGTCCCATCCATCTTATACTGGAAAGCCCTTCAGCTACAACGTCCTCCCACCATCTCAGCTCCCAGTTAAATATCCCCACTTCCACCAACCAGTCCTCACACGGCACGGTGTCAGTTCATGTCCCCATCCTGGCTGCCGTCTTCTGGATATACCGTAGAGTGTAAATGTCTTCCCCAAAATGTGGCTCCTAGAAGTGAATGCAGTCCTCCAGAGGGAGCCTGCTCAGGTTAGCGGATGCCTGGACTGCACCTCTGGCCTTACAGACACCTTACAGCCTCATAGAAGTAGCCCAAGACCCCCCACCCTCCCTCTGTTCATTCTTCCCTCCTTTCCTTCTTTCCCTCCATTTATTCTCCTTCCTTCCCTCCATTCATCCCTCCCCCCACTCTATTCCTTTCTCTCTTTTTCTTCCTCTTTTTTTGCTCCCTTCTTTCCTTCCTCCATTTCTTCCTCTCTTCCTTCTTTCCTTACTCCATGGATTGAACATTTTAAGCTTTTGAATAAAAAAATTTATTCAAATGGATATGAAAAGCAGATTTCTCCCTCTACCCTCCAAGTGCAATGAATTCTCTGTAGCAGAAAAGCAGCCCAAGATGGAGTGATTCTCAAATTCAGGGTGATGACCAGCAGACGGGTTTGCCTAGGATGCTGCTAGAGGAAGGGAAGGGAGAAAAGAGGGAGAAGCATTTATTAAGCACTTAGAGTTTGCCAGGCACTGTCCTAAGTACTTGTTCAATCAATAGAATCTCTGTCCAGAAAGCAGTGCCTTCCCCAGGGATGAGGTGGGGCTACACATTACACAATGAGACTGGTCAGCCAGGCCCTCCTGCAGCTGAGTGAGGCCACTTTTCCAAAGCCCCATTTTCCCAAGAAGGTGACGGAGGCATCGATGATCAGCGCTGATCAGCCTCCCCCACATCTTTTCACTTATCTTGTTCTACCCCCACCCCCACCCCCACCCTACACTTCTGCAGCTGATATTTTTTAATCCAAGTGTAGGTTGGAATTTGTTTTTATTCCTGTTAGGTTTTAACTTGGTACATTCAGCCCATTGCTTTAACCTGTTCATAGTTCAGGATCTTTATTCCTTCCCCATGCTAGCCATTTCTCCTTCTTATCTTTTGGTTTGATAAATATGTCATTTTTTAATTTCATCCATTCTAAAAAATGTCCAAAGAGCAGGGCCAAGGACAGATCCTTGGGGTCCTACACTAGGTACCTCCTCCTGGGTTGATATTTGTCCATGAATTATCAGTCCTTTTGTCTAGACATTCAGCCAGCTCCGGATCTACTTAATAGGATTATCTAACCCCGCCCCCTCTTCCCTTTTATGTACAAACATATCAGGAGAAGCTGGATAATAGCTTTTTTGGAGGGGGGGGGAGAGCAAGGCAATTGGGACTGGCAAGGCAAAAGTGACTTGCCCAAGGTCACATGGCTAGTAAGTATTAAGTGTCTGAGGTCAAATTTGAACTCAGGTCCTCCTGTGCCACCAACTGCCCCCGTACTAGCTTTCTTAGCTTGTATAAGCCCCATTGAGCTGACATCTTTTCTCCCTTCCCTAGGTTTTGGTTTTTTAAGTTCCTGGTTCTTCTGGGCATCACTGTGGGGGCCTTCTATATCCCGGATGGCACCTTCACCAATGGTAGGTGGCAGGGTATGGCAGGTCCAGGTTCATTTGCCTTCTGCACTCTCTCCTCCCCATCTCCCTGATGGTAGGTGTCAAGGAAGGATACATCCCTGAATACCAGTTTGGGGATAGCTCTTCTGATCTTTGCTCACTGTGCCTGATCTGATCCAGAGCCCTGAGCCCCAAATACCCATATCTACTTGCCTCATTCCAGACCTCTCACCTGCTACTGTCTAGGTTAATGGTGATGCTCAAGAGACCCAAGTGAATCCTGATTGTGGCACTAACCCTCAAGTAATGAACCAGCAAACTCAGTAGGGTGGAGGGCACACTCACACCAACACATAGCATGCTGTGCCTGTCTGAGGGATGTGTGTGTGTGTGTGTGTGTGTGTGTGTGTGTGTATGTGTGTATGAGAGAGAGAGAATGTGCAAAGGAGGGTCTGCCTCCCCTGATCTAAAACTCTCCAACTTTCTTGAGGCACTAATTAATGAGAACTTCCCATCTCCTGGGGGTGGCGCTGGGTCATGGTTTCTGGCACAGGGCTTGGGGAGTCTGAGCCAGGCACACCAGGCCCTCACTCTTCCTTCCCCCTTCTCCGCACCCCCCAGTCTGGTTCTACTTTGGGGTGGTCGGCTCCTTTCTCTTCATTCTCATCCAGCTCATCTTGCTGATTGATTTTGCACACTGCTGGAACCAGAGCTGGCTATGGAAGGCTGAAGAGCGAGACTCGCGGTGCTGGTATGCAGGTTGGTGGTCACCACTCCCCTCCCTCCCACCTCACTGTACATCCCAGTATTCCACTGGGACACACAGATGCAAAAGGTCCTCCATGCATTCATTCTGCACATACACACAGGTCTCCTGATTTCAAGTCCATCAGGAGCTACCAGTTCTTTCAGAAGAATAGCAATATGTCTTTTGTGTCTCCCTAATTTTTCTCCTCTTCAAAGAATCACAGGATGTTAGAGTCAGAAGAAACCCTAGGGATCACTGATTCTTTTTTTGTTGTTGGTTTTGGGGGAGAGGAGAAGCAATCAGAATTAAATGACTTGCCCAAGGTCATATAACTTTAAAAAAAAAGTAAAGTGTTTTATTTTTTCCAATTACACATAAAGATGGTTTTCAACATTCTTTTTTTTTTTTTTTTGCTTTTTGGAGGGTGGAAGGTAGGGCAATTGGGGTTAAGTGACTTGCCCAAGGTCACAGGGCTAGTTTTTGTGTTAATTGTCTAAGGCTGGATTTGAACTCAGGGCTGGTGCTCTATTCACTGCACCACCTAGATGCCCCTAACATTCATTTTTATGAGATTTTGAGTTCCAAATTTTTCCCCTTTCCCAAGACAGCAAACAATCTGATATAGATTATACATGTACAATCATGTTATACATATTTCCACATAAGTCATATTGTGAAGGAACAAACAAAGGGGAAAAGCCACCAAAAATAAAAAGAAAACAGTCTGCTTCGATCTGCATTCAGACTCTATAGTTCTTTCTCTGGATGTGGATAGCGTTTTTTTTATCATGAGTCTTTTGGAGCTGTCTTAGATCATTGTATTGTTGAGAAGAGCTGAATCATTCATAGTTGAACATCTCACGATGTGGGTGTTACTGTGTACAATGTTCTGGTTCTGCTCACTTCACTCAGCATCCGTTCATGCAAGTCTTTCCAGGTTTTTCAAAGTCCACCTGCTCATCCCAGTTGTATTCCATTACATTCATATGCCACAACTTGTTCAGCCATTCCCCAGTTGATGAGCATCCCTTCAGTTTCCAATTCTTGGCCACCACAAAAAAAGCTGCTATAAATATTTTTGTATGTCTGGGTCCTTTTCTCCTTTTTATGATCCCTTTGGTACAGACCTACTAGTGGCATTGCTGGGTCAAAGAGTGTGCAGTTTGATTGCTCTTTGGGTGTAGTTCCAAATTGCTCTCCAGAAGGGTTGGATCAGTTCACGAGGGTCACATAGCTTTTAAGTATCAGAGATACAGCTTGAACTCTGCTCTTCTATACTTTGCATCAGGCACACCAGCCATGTCCCATGATGCGTCAATTGAAATTATTAACATTATCTGTGTTTTATCGTATTTTTCTTTATTTTATTAAATATTATCCAACTTTTGAAGCTCAGGGTCACCCAGCTATTAAGTATATGACACTGTATTCAAACTTAGGTCTTCCTGACTTCAGGGCTGGTGCTCTACCCACTGCTCTACCCAGCTGCCCTTGGAATCAGTGGTTCTTAAAATAACCACTGAGTGTGGTCTGCTAGATAGAGTCCTGGACTTGGAGTTAGGGAGAACTAAGTTCGAATCCTTCCTCAGACCCTTCCTAGCTCTGTGACTGTGAGAAAATCCTTTAATCTCTCTCCACCTCAGTTTCTTTTATCTGTAAAATGGAGATAACAAGAGTGCCTACCTCATGGCATTGTAATATTAACTATTATTATTATATGTCAAAGTAATGAATTATAGAAGCAATGCTCATAAAGGGCACTGAGGTATGGGCTTCAGGATTCTCTCTCTTTCCCCAAGTAAAGTAGAACTAGGAAATTTTAAAATATAAGAGAGGAAATCAAATCTTTTTTCATGTCAAGAACTATAAGCATTTTCCATGTGTTCCTACTTTGGTATTTAGCGTTTCAAAGTGGAAAATGTCACTAATACTGAATTCCTCCTACAGAGGGACTCTTATTGACATCCTATCGAGCAGAACTAGGAGGTGTTCAGTAGCTTTCCACACCCTATGTTACAGATGAGGAAACTGAGGCATAGGGAGGGGAAGGACCTGGAGGAGGCAGCATGCTACTGTGGAAAGGCCACTGACTTTGGAGTCAGGAGCTGGGTTCCAATCTGCTTGGCCACCACTGACCCTGGGCATGTCCTGCCCGGCACCTCGGGTGGGCTTAGATGATTGTTCAGATTCCTTTTAGATCTAAAGTCCATACCTTAAGTAGGGCCAAGCCAGGGCTGGGCCTCTGGCCTCTGGGACTCCCAGCCCAAACTTGCTTTTGCTCACCCCTCTCCAGGCCTCTTCTTCTTTACCTTCCTCTTCTATGGAATTGCCCTGGCTGCCATAGCCCTCATGTATACCTACTACACCCATTCGGGAGCCTGTTATGAAGGCAAGGTCTTCATCAGCCTCAACCTTGTCTTCTGTGTCTGTGTCTCCATTGTGGCTGTTCTTCCCAAGGTCCAGGTAAGCCCTCCTTGACTCCTCCTGGGTTCCAAGGCTAGAAGGGCCCTTAGAATACAGAATGTGAGATCTGGGAGGGCCCTTAGAATACAGAATGTGAGAGCTGGGAGGGCCCTTACAACACAGGATGTCAGAGCTTAGAGGGCCCTTAGAACACATGATGTCAGAGTTGGGAGGGCCCTTAGGACATAGAATGTCAGGACTGGGAGAGTCCTTAGAACACAGAATGTCAGAGCTGGGAGGACCCTTAGAACACAGGATGTCAGAGCTGGGAGGGCCCTTAGAACACACAATGTCAGAGCTGGGAGGGCCCTTGAAACACAGAATGTGAGAGCTGGGAGGGCCCTTAGAACACACAATGTCAGAGCTGGGAGGGATCCTAGAACATGGACTGGCAGAGCTAGCTACAAGGTATGATTAAGATCATCTATATATATTGGGATTTGGAAAAAGACTTCCTGATGAAAGTGAGTGGGACATCACCTGTGTGGTTATTGATTAACAGGAAGCTCAGCCAAACTCAGGCCTTCTCCAGGCCTCTGTCATCAGTGCCTACACCATGTTTATCACCTGGTTAGCTCTGACCAATATCCCTGGTGAGTATAGGAGCTCCTCCTGATCCCCTCCTTTCCCTTCCCCAGAGGAGGGATGATGGCAGGAGGCTGTGGGGAGGTGGGACCCATTCTGTAGAAGCTTGGTACTTGCATCGCTGCCCCTTACCTTGGCTTCCCCTCTCCCTGGCTGCCTCAAAATAACCAACCCTTCTGTCCTCAGACCAGAAATGCAACCCTAACCTTCCAGTAACCACCAACACAACGGACCCGGATTCTTCCTACGTCTACACTACACAGTGGTGGGATGCACCCAGCATTGTTGGCCTAATCGTCTTCATCCTCTGCACTGTCTTCATCAGGTGGGGTCTCTGGGCTCCCCAGATACCGGGTCTATACTAACATGGTCCTTGCTCCTTGGACGACCCTCCAGGCTCACTTGATTCATTCCTGGCCACACTGTTAGCCCCTATAAGCATCAAGCTTTGCTGTCGGTTCTTTTGGGGGGAAGTCTTTTTCCTTGTCTAATCCTGATTCCTCCACTGCCCTTTGAGCACACTCCCTCATTCATATCTCAGTGAAGTGCATTCATGTCTCATTCCTTCATTTCATGCCTTCAGATAGTCTTCCTAAACTCCCACCAACCTTTCCTGTGCCTCAACTTCCTACCTTTTTTTGAACATTTAGTATTATTTATAACAAATAATTTATGTGCTGATGTAGATTTACAGGAAACCACATACAGGATAAATAGGAAATAATGAAAATAGGGAAAGCCCTGGAATTAAGGAGAAGTTGGTCAAGGCTTTCTGGAGAAGGTGGGATTTTAGTGGGGATTTAAAGGAAGCCAGGAGGCCAGTGTCACTGCATGGAAGAGTAAATGTTGGGAAATAAGAAGACTAGAAAAGTAGGAGGAGACTTGGTTGTGAAGGGCTTTGAGCACCGCGAAGAGGATGTGTATTTGCTCCTGGAGGTGACAGGAAACCACTGGAGTTTATTGAGTCTGGAGAGACAGTGAGAGAGAGAGAGACAGACAGATAGACAGACAGATATACAGAGATAGAGAGACGGGCAGAGAGAGAGATAGACAGGGAGAGACACAGAGAGACAGAGAAAGAGAGAGACAGAGAAACAGAGACATACAGACAGAAAGACAGAGAGGCAGAGAGAGATAGACAGGGAAAGACACAGAGAGAGAAATATAAAAGGAATAAATGAGAGACAGAATGTGAAAGAGAGAGAGACACGATCCAAACCTGTTCTTTGAGCAAATCCCTTTAGTGGCTGAATGGAGGATGGATTGTAAATTATTGCCTGGATAGTGGGCATTCTTGGTTCACTTGACTTTTCCTGTGGAGAATATGAATTCAAGCTATTATTGCTATTAATTGTTATATAGGGTATGCCAAAAGTTTTAGTACAGTTTAAACTTTAATAAGCTTATTAATTAATATAATTAAGCCATTCATTTATTTAAACTATAATAAACTTAGCTCACACTTAAGACTTTTGGGATATTCTAACACTCATAATATTCATTTTGTTCATTAGTTGTTTCAGTCATGTATGATTCTTCATGACCCTGTTTGGGGTTTTCTTGGCAGAGATACTGGAGTGGTTTGCCATTTCCTTCTCCAGATCATTTTACAGATGAGAAAATGGAGGCATTCAGAGTTAAGTGACTTGCCGGGCCAGATTTGAACTCAGGAAGAGGAGTTTCCTGATTCCAAGCCCCGTGCCCTTTTCTCATTATGGTATATATTCATCCTTTGAGAAACCAAGTAGGTGAAGTATAGGGATAGAAACTGGACCTCTGATTTCATGGGCTTAGGGAGCTCTCAGGGAGGAGCTTCCTCTTTTGGTGCATTTTGGCACCTTTTCTGCAACTTTCTGAGGACTCAAAGATAAAGTGACTTGTCCTGGTCACCCAGCCAGTATGGAGCAGAGGTAGAGCTTGAACCTAGGTGGTCCAACTCTTAAACACCCTCCCATGATGTACAGAGCTGTGGTAATGTTATACAAGTCTAGAGGCTTATCCTGGAAATTTAACAGTTGACTCTTGTGAGCCTGTTCTAGCTGCCTCCAAAACATCCCTGACTCTTTACGACTCTGGGACATTTCACTTGTCTTTTTAACTTTTGTCCTTATAATTTGCAATAGCTGTTCTGTTCTGTAGAAACACGTACCCTTTTTTCCCTTTACAATTATATCCTGAGGACTTATTTTCAAGAATGTGTTATAGTATCAAAGGGCATTGTTGGTTTTATAAAACTCAACTCATGTACTTCTGAGGTAGAATAGTGCCTTGTAAATGGTAGCCATTTACTCAACAAATATTTGTTAAATTGAATGACATTTGCAGAGAAGTGATTCCAACTTTCAATTCTACCAATAATGTATGAGTGTACCTTTTTCTTCTTAAAATTTGTATTTCCATAGTTTACCTTTGCTTTTGTGAATTGTCTGACCCTGTTCTCTGGCCATCTATACTTTCTATATAGTAAGTGTGGACTTAGTTCCCTAAGTCCTTGGCTACCTTTGTTCTTGTTTTCCTCCTTGCCCAACTGATGCCCCCAAGACAGGGGAGGACATTCAAGAGGAAACTGATGCTTGTTCAAGGTTTCTCTGAAATGGAGCCATAGCTTCCTGCTTACCTGCCCAACTTTAGGGCTATCTTCAGGATCCTATGTCTCAGCCCATTCTCCTCTCTCTGCCTCCTCTGCAGCATCCGCTCTTCTGACAACAAGCAGGTGAACAGCCTGATGCAGACAGAGGAGAACCCGCCTATGCTGGATGGCCAGCAGCAGGTGACTGAGGGCCGGGCCTATGACAATGAGCAGGATGGAGTCTCCTACAGCTACTCCTTCTTCCACTTCTGCCTCTGCCTCGCCTCCCTCTACATCATGATGACACTCACCAACTGGTACAGGTAAGGGCCTCCCTAGGAGCCAGAGGTCTGGCTTGCCCAACTACATATCCCCACTGAGGCTGTGGAGCAAGGTTGTTGTTTGTCCTTAGTTCTGGGAGAGGATCATGACATCAGGGAGGTGACACCATGATGTGCAAGTGAATTGGATTTAAGTGAGACAGGGCTGTGCCAAGTCACCAGCCTCACTTTCTCCTCTGGAGCTATCTGGGTCTAGTGGCCAGATATGGATCAGGATGACTGGAGATGGCCCCAGGTAGAGCAAGGAGAAGAGAAGGAAAACCCTCCTCCTCACTCAGCTCAGGGGCACCATACCCTGGATCGCAGTAAAAGGAATAATAGCCCACATCTATACAGCGCCTTGCACACACATTATGTGAATTGGTCCTCACAGCAGCACTCTGGAGACAGGTGCTATCTTTATCCCCATTTTACAAAAAAGAAAGCAAAGACAGACTGAGGTTAAGTGATTTGCCCAGGTGTCACACAGCTAGTAAATATCTGGAGTAGGATTTGAACTCAGATCTTCCTGATTCCAAGACTAGCTCAGCATCCACTTAGCTGGGTACCCGGGATGGAAGATGGTTTATGCAGCCTCAGGCTCCTAGACCTGGTGGTGTCCAGCCTAGGCTGAGAGGGCAGAATGGAGGCAAGTGGGAAAAGGGCCATTGTGAGAAATGAGATAATATTGATAAAGCTCTTTCAAACTTTAAAGTGCTCTAGAAGTGCTAGCTGGCTCAGGCAGGGGTAGGGAACCTGCCCCTCCAGGTCCCTCTAGATCCTCGAGGTGGCCCTTTGACTGAATCCAGACTTTACAGAACAAATCCTTAAGAGGACCGCATGTGGCCTCAGGGCCACAGGCTTCCCTAAGTCTGGTTGCACTGAGTCTTTGGGGAGCCCTTAGTCCAGGGTAGGGGGGAGCCACACCTGCCAGTTCTGATACTTTCGGCCCCGACCTTTGAGGCAAGAGCTATTTTCTGCTCTTGTCTGTGACTATCCAGGCATCCATGTCTCTATAGGGTTCCCCTCTGCTGGGCTGCATCTTAGGGACCCCATCTTCCACACTTAGAATTGCATCAGGTGTTGCAGTCCACAGTCTCTATTCCTTCTTTAGAGGAATTTTAGAAACCAGGCTGGGGCCTGATGGAGTTTCAGGACCCTTGGGGTTAGGATTTAGGGTCAAGGGGTAGGGAGTTAAGATTTGTACTCAAAAGGATGCCTCTTTTTCCAGACCAGATGATGTCACCAGGAAGATGGTCAGCACCTGGACTGCAGTCTGGGTGAAGATCTGTGCCACCTGGGCAGGGCTGTTCCTCTACCTGTGGACCCTGGTTGCCCCACTTCTCCTGCCCAACCGAGACTTCAGCTGAAACCAGTCCAGGTCCTCAGCACTGCTACTGCCTGACCAAAGATACCTTATTGCCAAGGGACAGATGATATCACTTCCTATTGGAGTCTGGCTCCCACAATCCTCCCCTGCCCCTCTCCTCCTCTAGACCTTCTGTGATGGAGCTACTCATCTCTCCCCTTCTCCCCCTCTTCCCTAAAGCCAGTGTGGAAGGACAGAGGCAGGGAAAGTGTCCTGGAGGCCAGAGGTCATTGGGCTAGATGACTTCTAGGTACCCCTTCATCTGTTACCCTCTGTGAGTGAGTCTCTGAGCACCCCTATCTATGGTTGAGGTTGTAACTTGGCTCCTTTCTTCTTGGTGCCTTTGAAGCTTGAATGGGACATGGAGGGACCAGGGTGTGGGTTATAGGGCCATGCTACTGCTTGGAGCCACACACAACTGTTCCTCCTGTCACCTCCTGCTTTCTCCTTTCTCCTCCTATCCCATCAAACCTCTAACTTCCCCCTACATCCCTAGAAGAAGTAACTTCCAGATCTGCTCCTGCATGGGTATCTTCCCTCACAGTGGGGACAGGACAGGACAAGCTTGAGTCTTCATTGCCCAGCAGGGAGGTGCTGGGAAAAGAGGTTCCCAGCATTGTGGCCAGGAATATTCTCCACCCCATGTTCTTCCCCCCCTCTTCTCCATTCCTGGGCTCTGTCATTTAGAAACCCTTACATTTAGAAATTTTTTAAAACAGCACAATAATAAACATCCAGTGGATTTACTTTCCTGAGCTCCCTGCCTCTGCCCATCTCCTTAGACTCCTGGGCTTGTGCCTTCTATGCCTCATCAGGCCATGTTTAGTAGCGTCTCTGGCTGTCCACCTGCCTCATTTCCCATCCAACCTAAAGGACCTGGAACTGTCCTTTGAACAGTCCTATCAGCTTCCTGAGGATAGCTTCAGTTGAGCTGAGAATCCACCCTCCTAATCAGTGGTCCTTCCATGCCAGCACTGGCACCTGGGCAGCCTGTTAGATCTAGCTCAGGGGCCTAGCCTTGGAAAGGGGCATGCTCCTCCTGAACATCTCTGCTGTTCTAGAAAGTTTCTAGGGCTCTTAGGTGGGAAGCAGAGGGATTCAAGCAAACATAGCTTCCC
Organism: Pseudocheirus occidentalis; assembly: GCA_028646575.1. Taxonomy (NCBI): domain Eukaryota; kingdom Metazoa; phylum Chordata; class Mammalia; order Diprotodontia; family Pseudocheiridae; genus Pseudocheirus; species Pseudocheirus occidentalis. Next base: position 53,225,014 of record CM053596.1, read on the forward strand.
CTTCCCATTCCTGGGTTAGACATGCTTCATCCTCCACAGGAGAGAAGACTGAATGAGAAAATAATTAAATGCCATATGTAGCTAGTCAAGTGCCACTAGGGAGATGAAGAAAGAACCCCTACTGATGGGGAACCCTGGGTGTGATGGGGAAAGCAGGGCCCTTTTGAAACAACCTGTAAGAGGACTGACTTCCCTGCCAGCTCCACCAATGGGTCATCTCCACTTGGGCCCTCAGTTTCATCTTCTGTAAGATGGCCTGAGGAAGAACGTAAACAGATATTTAATAACTAACTCTAATTCCATTGTTTCTGTAGCCTTAAAAAAATTATCACTGAGTTGCTATGTGACCCTGGGCAAATTCCTTCTCCATGGGTCTCAGTTTACACACCTGTAAAAAGGGTATAATACCTCACAGGACTGTTGTGATCTTCAGGTATGATATAATGCATATGAAGACCCACTGTAAACTAAAGTACTGTATAAACAAGAATTATTTTTAACATGATGACTGAGGACACCTACCTTAGGATCCTGTACAAGACACTGGGGCCAATATACACTATCAGAACTTAAGGGTCTTACAATCCAGTTGAGACAAAGCTTACCATGTACTGTGTATGTTCAATTAAACATTTATTAAGTATCTGCCCTCAAGAAGCTTATATTCCATTGGAGGGAAACAATGTGTGTAACAGAGAAATAAATACAATATAATTTTAAACGGGATTGGGTTCTGACCACTGGGGAGAAGACGAAGCATCAGAAAGGCCCTGGCTTAGCAGACGACTGTCAAGCTGTGCATGTGAATGACCTCCCACGAGGGAGGCAGGCAGATGGATGGCTTGTGTGGTGGGGGTGGGAGGGAGGCAGAGTCATGCATTGGAAAACTCACTGGGTTAGAGTCTGTGAACAGGTTTGAATCTTGGCTCTGCTACTTCCTGTGGGATCATACATGAGTCTCTCTTTGGACCTTGGACTTTTTGATTCTACATTTGACCCTGCTGGCACCCTCCTGTGCCTGGATTTTCAGAGTACTGCTTTCTCCTGGTTCTCACTGAGTTCTTTCGACACTGAGCCACAGCTGTCACCTGTAAAATGAGAGTTGTGATAGAGAGATGGCCATAATAAGTATTTAATTTTTTTATGCATTCATTTATTCATAGGTCCATTTGAGCTCTCGAGGTATGATCCTTAAATCATCTCCCCAATTAGCTGTTGGCTGTTGCTCAGACTCCTTTGCTTTCCCCCCAGGGGTGGGTTCAGTCCTAGGTCCTTTTTCTTTTCTGCTTTCTCAGTGATCTCATTCGTTCCTGCGGGTTGAACTATCATTTCTATAATTAGATGATTACCACACCTCTACAGCCAACCCTTGTCTTCTAAGATCCAGCCCAACGTCACCAACTGCCTATTGGACATTTCCCAGTGGAGATCCTGTAGACGTTGAAAACCACCTGTCCCAAACTACTCATTACCTTTCCCTTAAAGTCCTGCCCTTGTCCAAATTGCTCATCTTTGTAGAAGTTTCCACCATCCTTCTGATCCCAACTAAGAAACTCCTTGATTTCCCTCTCCCTTACCCCACATATCCAAATATTTGCCAATTCTTACTAATTCTGTCTCCATAAAATCTCATATCCAAGTCACAACCTTAGTCCAAGCCCTCATTACTTCTCCCCTAGGCTATTTCCCATCTTCCTAATTGACTTTTTTTACCACTAAACTTTCCATCCTCTTTTCAGCTGCCAAAACAATATCCCTAAACCACAGGTATGACCATATTCCTCCTCTGCTCAAGACATTGCAGTGGCTCCCATTTCTAAGCCAGAATACAAACTCTTCTGTCATGTAGAGCCCTTCAGAATCAGGCTTCCAGACTTATACAGGTTGCTCTCCACATACACCCTGCTCTAGCCAAACTGGCCTCTTAGCTGTTCCCTAAACATGAAGTTAACATTTACCATCTCTGTGCCTGTGTGAAGGTGATCCTCCATAGCTGGCACAGATGTCCTCACCTCTACCTGGTAAGATCCCATACTTCCTTCAAGACTCAGCTCAAATGCCCCCTCCTTCACGGGGGAGGCCTACCCCACCTTGCCAATTAGGTTAGTTCTATCTCCACCATTGATTTTTCATTCACTTAGTATTTTTTTTTTGTATTTATGTATCTGTTCATATTGTTTCTTCTGTAAGATTCTAAGCTCGTTGACTAACCCTGGAGCTTAGCACAGTGCCTGACATTTAGTAAACACCTAATAAATGTGAGTCAACTAACCTCTCTGGGCTCCAGTTTTCTCATCTGTAAAACTAGAATATTGAATTAGATCTCTAAGATGCCTTTTGTTTCTAAAACTTAGGAACTTGAGCCAGGCATTGAAGGATGACTGTGAGGTAGATAAACAGGTGACAACGCACCTGTGTGCTCTGGGAAACAGGTTTGGTGAGGAAGGGAGGAGGGCTTCCTGTAAGCAGAAAACTGAAAAGGTAGTTTGGAGTGAGATTATCATGAAGTTCCTTCATTGTCAGGCCAGGAAGTTTGGACTTGTTTGTGGCCATAGGGAGAGTCTGGCAGAGTGGGAATCATTGAAAGTCTTCAGCAGAAAACTGATATGTTGGTCCAATTACTAAAAAACTTTCTGATAGAAATTGGATAACATTTTAAGGCTGCAAAACACTATATAAAAGACTTTTAAAAATCTCATCCTTACACAACCTTGTGAGGCAGATGCTGTTATCATCTGCATTTTACAGATACAGAAACTGAGGCTTAGAGAGATGCCCAGGGTCACATAGCTAAGGCAAGACAGAGACAGAGACAGACAGAGGGAGGGAGGGAGGGGGAGAGGGAAAAAAAGAGAGTATTGGGGTGGAGGGCAGTTCTGTCACTACTTAGCCCATAAAGACTCAGTTTCTTCCTCTAAAATGCAGCCTTGTACTATATACTTCATAGGCTTTTGAGAAAAAACAATTTTTTAAACCTTAAATCACTCTAAATTAAAATCCAACAAATGTTTATTAAATTTCTACAATATACATAGTGTTTTTTACTGGGCATTAGATGTACAAAATCTTCAAGGTGCTTACAATCTGCTGAGTGAGCTGCAACATGTATAGAAAAGTATAATCAGGATGAAGATTATTGGGGTAAAAAAATCTACGCAAAGAATATATAAGAAAAGGAAGTTTCCTTTCAGCTGGGCAGATCAGGGAAAGTTTCATGGAGAAGGAGGCAGACACCTCAAGTCAACGTCGAAGGAAAAGATTTCTGAAAGGTGGAGATTAAGGAACGCATTCTAAAAATGAGCAGATGCAAATATGTGGAGGTGGGAGATTCTATACTGAGTCCAGTTTGACTGGAACATAGAGTGAATTATACTTAACTCTGAACCTGGGCATGTTTTCTCATTTTTCTCCTTCTTTCCTCCTTCTCTATGTCTGTCTCTGACCCTCTATCTCTTTCTCTAGCTCCACTCTCTCCCTTTCTCCCTCCCTCTCCTTCCTCCTCTTTCCCACTCTCTTATATCTCCCTTTGTTTCTTTGTCTCTGTCATTGTATAAGAATAGGATTCTCCTGAACCATTTCTGCTTGGGGAATGGTACTGGATGGGACAGGAAGGCAGACTGCACCAAGTCACTGCCACTTAGATCTAAGGTGTATCTGAGCTGGAGGGGGCTTAGAACATAGTCAGCACTGGGAGGAGACCTTAGAACAGGATAGCAGAGCTGAAAGGAACATTCGAACACAGAATACCTCAGCTATGAAGAGCCTTACACCATAGAATGACAGCTAGGAGGAACCTGGAGGGAATCTTAGAGACAGACTTTTCATTTTACAGAGGGGGAAACTGAGCTTCAGAGAGGAGAACTAATTTTCCCACGCTCATCCAGCAGATTTGAAGCATATTAAAGGGACTAAACCCCAGGTCTCAGGTACTCTTTGCACAACACTGTCCTGTTTTTGTGAGGAGTGATCCTTGAATTTCTAACCAAATAAAAGTCGAATCTTTTTTTTTTTTCTGGAAAGATTGATGGAAAAGAAGGAAGAGCAGACCACACCCACTATAAATATGTCCCCAGTAGGTCCACAGTGATGGAATCTAATCTTAGACCTCTGGTCTGTCAGACTACCCCACCCTTAGGCTCACCAATGCCTTTCAGTTACTTTCTCTACCATCTCCTTCCAGCCACAAAACCAGGTCAAACAGAGAAGTTCCCTCCAGAAGGGAAGCTGATGCCCCTGCCCCCCACCTGGACTTCATACCCCTGGGGAGGCTTTTAACAAAGCCAGGACAGAAGGAAATTGGTTCCCAGCAGCAATAACACATTGTCAGGAAAGGCATCAGGTAGGTGGGTCAGGAGTAAGAAGAGGGAGGTCTCTGGGTTTAGAAGGTTTCTAAGGGTTCCCTTTGACCTGGGAGCACCTGCTCCTTTGGCTGTTAGGACACTTGGCCTCCAAACTGCTTCTGCCTGGAGCCTGCTGGTCAGGCTGACACTACTGTCTGATGTCCTCCATTCCTCTGGGGATCTAGCAGCCACACCATTGACACTGGCAGGTTTCTGGCAATGCCCACTTACTCCTGAGACCAGCCCACTCCTGCTGAGATAAAAAAAACAGGCGGATCCGGTCGTGGGAATTCCAGGAGCTCACAGCAGCAGGTGGCTGCCACAGATGCATAACTTTATCTATCCATTTCAGTAATCTGTCACTGGGAAGAGAACAGATTTCTCATAAAGACCCTAGCAGGTGAGGCTGGAGTCCTCAGGCAGGCTCCAGGGGACAGGGATGGAGATTTCAGGGAGCCTCTGGAGAGGAGACAGGCTGGGGACACAGTACTTAGAGGAGTCCCAGGAAGTGATAACAGAGGTGGAGATGAAAAAGACTGCATTCCAGGCATGGATGGTAGTCACTGAAAAGGTGTGAAGATGGGACCTGGAATATCACCTATGATGAGCAAAGAGAAGGCCTAGGCTAGACCATGGAGTTTGGAAGGGGGAGTTATGCACAATGAAGCTGGAAAGATAGGTTGGGGGCATGTTATGATTAAGGGCTTTAAAAGCCAAACAGTAAAGTGAATATTTGATCCTGGAGGCAATAGGAAGCCAAGGGAGTTTATTGAGTAAAGGGAGTGATGGGACCAGACCACACTCTAGAAAAATCATTTTGGCAGCCATGTAAAGGATAGGCTGATGAACATGCTCAGTACTAAGCCATACGATGATCATTTGAAAGAACTGGGGATGTTTAACCTGAGGATTGGATGGGCAGCAGGGTAGAGGGAGGAAATGATGATTGTGTGCAGGTATTTGAAGAGCTATCCCATGTACATACATAGGTATACAGACTAGCAAATAGATCTTTTTGATGGCATTGAGGAAATGACAGGCTTCTGCAAATGGTCTGATAAGAAAATTACCCTCCTCCTAAACAGTAACATGGAATGTTTTTTTTATTAGCTATTGTGTAGTGTTAGGTCTAATGCACACACACATTCTCTCTCTCTCTCTCTCTCTCTCTCTCTCTCTCTCTCTTTCTCTCTCTCTCTTTCTCTCTCTCCCTCTCTCCTCTCTTTCTGTCTGTCTCTCATTCTTGGCACAATAAAATAAATTCTACAATTAAAAAAATACTTCCTCTGCTTGGTTCCAGAGGGCAGAACTAGGGACCAGAGGGAAAACACAGACACATTTTGGCTTGATGTAAGGGAAAGCTTCCTAACATTTAGAACTATTCCAAAAGGATGCCTTGACCTCAAGAATCCCAACTGCAAGTGAGGCAAAGAATACTGGAAAGAAAAGGTATAGACAGGCTATATTGCAAATTATTACTGATGATTTGTGTATACATAGTGAGACTTGATGGGATAGAGCTCATCATTAGACTCCTGCTCTGAAAGGATACAACTTAATTAAAAAAGAAAAGAACAGACTGGGGAAAGGAGAAAGACAAAGTGCTATTGTCTATTAAGAAAATATGAGGGAGTTGTGAACTGATTCAACCATTCTGGAGAACTATCTGGAACTATGCCCAAAGGGCTATAAATAATCGCATACCCTTTGACCCAGCAATACCACTTCTAGGGTTGTATCCCAAAGGGATCACGGAAGTGGGAGGAAGACCCATATGTCCAAAAATACTTGGTGCAGCTCTTTGTGGTGGCAAAAAATTGGAAATTCAGGGGATGCCCATCAATTGGGGAATGGCTAAACAAGTTGTGGTATATGAATGTAATAGAATACTATTGTGCTATAAGAAATGAGGAGCAGATGGGATTCATATTTACCTGGAAAGGCTTATACAAATTGATGCTAAGTGAGAAGAGCAGAACCAAGAGAAATTTGTACAGTGGCAGACACAACGTATATGTGATGACCAACTTTGATAAACTGGACTCTTCTCAGTAATGCAAGGTTATAAGACAACTCTAAAAGACTGAGAGTGGAAGGAGATGTCTACATTCATAGAGAGATATAGAAAGAACAGAGTTTAAACGCAGACTGAAACAAACTACATTCTCTCTTTCTTTTCCATGTTTGGTTTTGTTTCCTCTTTTTCATTGTTCATTCCATCGGTTAAAACCCTTCTATTCAACCAGACTCATGTGAAATGTGAAAGTATTTGCAGATCTTATACTTGATTGCATGCCACCGGGGGGGAGAGAAGGGGGAAGGAAGAGAGAAAATGTGAAACTCAAGGGATTGTGGAGCCGAATCTTGTAAACTAAAAGTAAACAAACACATCAATTAAAAAAAATTTTTTTAAAGAAAATATGAGGAAATCAAGGAATGGGGGAGTTGAGGAAGCATGGTGGAGACATGCAGGTGAAGATCAGTGGAGGTCAGATCAGGAGAAGCAATGTTATCATTTGACCATATCACAGATTACCTCAACAGAAACAAGAGAGATAAAGAGTTTAGGAAAAAACCACAAACCTGGCTTCAAGGGATCGTATAATAGTGGTGGGAGACTTTAAATCATCCAGACATCTGCTGAAGTTCTCTTTCTTACTGAAGTAGTTCGTAATTTATTGGCTTGTCTTAAGAATGATTCATTCAAAAAAGTGGAGTACCGGACACAGGAAAGGGTTATTCTGGGTTTGATTGGGAGCTACAAGGAACAGGTTCTGGTACAGAAAAGATGAGAGTCTTTGGTGGGGATCAGGATAACTGATCCATCCTTAGAATTTTCAAGAGAGAAGAAGAAAGTTAAAAAGTCTGCCATACAACACAGATTTGTGAAGAATGGATCTCAAAGGGTTCAAAGAAAGGATAAAGAGAATATCATTAGCTAAAATTTTCTACAGGAAGATAGACCAAAAGAGAAAGGAAGGATTTAAGAATGAAATTCCAAAAATGAAGAGAAATAATTCCAAGAGTAAGGAAAGAGGAAATTTGTTTAAAGAGAAACAATATATGCATAAAGAGCTCATCAACTAACTCAGATTGAAAATAAATCTATTTTCAGATTTTTTCCAATATATTAATCAGTTATGCTGATTTTTTTCTTCCTTTTTTTGTCTTTAAAATACTATTTGTTGTATGAGATGGCTCTCTAGGATGGGAAGGGGTACTGGGAGGAAATTATGGTGATGTAACACAAAAGATATCAATAACAACTTATTTTTTAAAATAATTATGTACAAAAGAAGCAACATGGCATAGAAGATAAAGAACCAGCTTTGAAGCCAGGAAGATATGGGTTCAGGTCTCACCTCTGACACATATTGGCAGTATTGCCCTGGGCAAGTCATTTCATCTCTGAGTGATGAAAACCAGAAGTGTCAAATATGCAGCTGGTGGGCTGCATGTGGTCCCAAGCTCTGTGTAGTGCAGCCTGAACCAGATTAAAATTGGGAAACACCTAACAAAATAAATGAAAGTACAATAAACCATAGACAATGTGTGATTTTCTCAGTCAATGTGCAGTCCACAGAGATCCTTCTTTACTCTTTAGCGGTGTCTACTCCTCCTCCCACACCCACCCCTGCCCCTTTCTATTTGAGTTTGATACCACAGATCTAGAAAACCCTCCGAGGTTTGCTGTTGCAGAACAGAGGCCAAGGGGCATCGATGGAGAGAATTTCCTACTCTGGGAGTTCCCTATAATCAATGAAATCAAGAGATCTGGTTCCTAGGCCTCCCTGTAGAGGATGGAGCCAAGGGATGAATACCAGACAGTGGTAGATTCCTGTAAAAACAGTGTCGGGATCACTAAATCTCAGGCTGACCTCAGTCCACTGATGATTATAAAGACAAGAAAAAGAGAATACAGGAAATGAAAATCAGATTGCTGCTGGGGGAGATGGATTGATAATGCAACGAGAAGGGTAGACCAAGGGGACTTTTATTTGCTCTCAGTTTTCTCTGCCAAAGGAGAATCATCTTGGGACTGGAAACAACAGAAAACAATGACAAGAAATTTAAATCTGAGAAGAGTGAGTGGATGGCAGAAGGGTAGCTAGTCGTCCTGGATAAGTTGTTGTTTTTCAGTAGTGTCCTAATCTTCCTGACCCCCTATTTGGCGTTTTTCTGGCAGAGGTAGTGCAGCAGTTCACCATTTCCTTCTCTAGCTCATTTTACAGATGAGGAAACTGAGGCAAATAGTATTAAATGACTTGGCCAGGGTCATATAGTTAGCAAGTGACTGAGGCTACATTTGAACTCAGGCCCCCCAACTCCAGGACCGATGCTCTATTCACTATGGTGCCACCTAGCAGCCCTGAGCTGTTATTAGGTCTCGGATGAACTCAGTCCCAAGGTGCTGTTGGGTGGCCTTCAGTGATCTTTGAAAAAGTCATAGAGATGGTGACTAGAGATGGGCGAATGTCCCAATGTTCTAGAAGGAGGAAAAAGTCCATTTCTCCAAACTATAGTTTGGTGAGCTCGCCTTTTATTCCTGACAATAATTCAGTACCATTGGTGAGATAGTTGGGTGGTGCAATGGATAAAGCCTAGAATCTGGAAGATTCAAATTAAAATTCTGCCTCAGACCCTTCCTACATCTGTGTGACCCTGGACAAGTCATCTAATCTCTTCTTGCCTCAGGTTTCCTCATCAGGAAAATGGAAGGAAACAAGTATTTAAGTTTGCCTACTATTGCCAGGCACTGTGCTGAGTGCTTTCACAAGTATTATGTGATAGTCCTGAGAGGTAGGTGTTATTAGTATTATCCTATTTTACTCATGGGGATAATAATAGCACCTACTTAGCAGGGTGGTTGTGTAAGGATCAAGTGAAATAACTATTTGTAAAAATGCTTAGCATGTATAAGAAATGAGGAGCAGATGGACTTCATCATAACCTGGGAAGACTTACATGAACTGATGCTGAATGAGGGGAGCAGAACCAGGAGAACTTTACATATAATTACAGACACACTGCATCTGTGATGACTGACTTTGACCGACTGGGCTCTTCTCAGCAATATTCTAAGACCGCAGAAGACTCGTGATGGAAAAGGCTCTCCACATCCAGAGAAAGAATTAAGGAGTTTGAATGAAGATTGAAGCGAACTATTTGCTCTCTCTCTCTCTCTTTTTAAATTTTGTTTTGTTTCTTCTATCTGGCGGTTCTTTCCATTGGTTATATTTCTTCTTTACAGCTTGACTATCGCAAAAATATGATTATGTGAAGGTATATTTAGAGTCTATACTGGATTACATGCCTGGGGGGTAGTATAAGAGGGAGGGGGAGAAAGTTTGGTACTCAAAAACTTGTGGAACTGAATGTAAACTAAAAATAAATAAATTTAAAAGGGAAAAATGATAGCACAGTGCCTAGCACATAGTAAGCATTTAAATGCTTGCTTCCTTCTTTCTCAAAGTGTGTTCTGGACCCCTGAAGTCCTCAACACTCTTTGAAGAGGTCCATGAAGTCAATACTATTTTCTTAATATCAAGATATTATTTGTCTATTAATGTCCTCTTCCCTTTCCCATCTATATATTTGTGTGAGGCCGGATTTTCCTCATAGACTTCCACCAAAACAATATATTGCAATAAACTGAAATGCAGAAGCAGTAGGAGAATTCAGTTTTCTTCTATTAGGCTAGACATGAAAGAAATATACAAAAATGTGTAAAACAAGCCATTTTCTCACTAATTTTTTTATTTGGGAAAATATAGTTGTTTTTCAAAAAATACTATTTATGTTAATATATAATAGATTCATTGTATTATTTTAAGTGAATTGATATTTTAAAAAATGTATCAACTTTAATTTCTAGTAAGTATCAATAGATATAATTCACATAACCAAAAGCTCTTCTGGATCCTCAATAATTTTTTGGTCCTGAAAGCAAAAAGTTTGAGAACTACAGTTTTAGAATGTACTTTAAAAGGGATGGATTGTGAGCATTTAGAAAGGGAAGCAGTGATCATGAAGCCAGGCTGGCTTCATCAACTGCACCAACTAAGGCTGGGGAAGGAATGTTCATGTAATCAGTTTGTGTGCAAAAGATCTTGGTATCTAAGTAGACAGCACATTCTAAATAGGACCCAGGAGGGTCACATGGCCACCAAAAAGCTGTTGCAATCTTTAGGCTGTGTTGAGAGGCATAGTGACCACATCAAGTGACATAGGTGATCATGCCACCATATTCTACAATAGATAAAATTATGTTCAGTGCCTGGGAGCCACATTTTAGGAAGAATATTGAAAACTTGGAACTAATCTCAATGAGGATGATTGCAATCTATGTTTAAAAGCCTTAATTTGTATCAAAGGAACCAGGGAAGAAAAGACTTGAGAGATGGTTTCAAAAGTGTTTTTTTTTTTAAAGGTTCTTTTAAAAATTTTAGATAATACAGCAAAATTTCTAATAGTGAATAGTGAGCCTTCAATGGCCAGTCTTCCCTGTTAATATTTACAATTAACCTGCCCCAGAGAAACAAATATTTACATTTCATTTTGTAACATAACTAATTCCCCCCCCCCCAAATTAAAGTTATATTTGGAAAAGCTACTTCTAACTCTGAGAATTCATGAGAATAGATCTTTTTAGGATTAAAGATTTAGAGTAAGAGTAGAGGTCATCTCATTCAACTTCTTCATTTTAAGGAGTTTTCATGAGGCTCAAATGAATATAAATGTCAGGCCTTTATCGTTATTTTAGGAGAAGTCGCATTTTTAATTTAAAAGACTTTATTTAATGGAAGACAAACATTCTAAAAGCGAACCCTGATTCTCTTACTTTTTTAGATTTTCATGACACTGTTCTCTCCTGATTCTCCTCTTATCCTCAATCTCCTTTGCCTGGTTCATCATCTATATCACAATATCTGAGTACCCCCCCCCCAATCCCCTTCCCCCACAAAGGCTTTATCCTAGGCTCTTTTCTCTCTCTCTTCTTTCATTTAATACCCTCATACTCTTCCAAGGGTTTATCATCACTGTGCGGATGACTCCTAGATCTTATAGTCTGCACTAATCAGCTTGCCTAGCGGTAGCTAGATGGAGTAGTGGATAGAGCTATGGGTCTGGAGTCAGTAGATCTGAGTTCGAATTCAGCCTCAGACACTAGCTGTGTGACCTTGGACAAGTCACTTAATCCTGTCTGCTTCTCTGTTCCTCATCTGTAAAATGAGGTTAATAATAGCACCTGCCTCAAAGAATTATAAAGATCAAGTGTGATAATATTCATAGAGCCTTTAGCGTAGTACCTGGCACATAACTGTTGTGTAGATATAGATATAGATAGATACACACATATATACACATATACATACATACATATATGTGTGTGTGTGTGTGTGTGTGTGTGTATACAATTCCCTTACTTCTAGTCTCTCTCTTGAGTTCTGGTCCCATATCACAACTGACTACTGGACATTTTGGACTGGATCTTTGGTAGGCATGTCAAACTCAGCATATCCAAAATATACTTAATTATCTTTACACCCAAGCCTCTCCCTTTTTCTAAATTTTCCTATTTGAAAACACCATCATCCTTCCAATTACCCTTCTTCTTCAACCCCTTGGATTCTAACCAGATTCATCACTCTCCCTCACACCACTTACCCAATCAGTTACCAAATCTTGTTTCTGTTTCTACTTCTCTAACCCATCTCCTCCTCTCCTTTCACAGGGTCCTTACCCTAATTTAGACTCTTAGCACCTCTCCTGGGATCATTTCAATAGCCTCCTAACTGGTCTCCTTTTCTCACCTCAAACTCTTCCATTTCCAATATTCCCAAACTATCAAAATGTTTTTCCTAAAGCACAGTCCTGACCATGTCATCCCCCTACCTAGTTAACTCTTATGGCTCCCTATTACCTCTTGGGTCAAATATTAATATCTGTTTGTCATCCCAAGGCTCTCATGACTTGACCCCATTTTGTAGCTGTATTTCATATTACTCTGCACCACAAAGTGCGTGGTCCAGAGAGACTCCTCTCTCTTCCTTCTCTCCGCCTTTCACATATGCTCACCCATTTCCCATCTCTGTGCCTTTGCACAGGCTGACCTCATGCCTGGAATGCACTCCCTTTTCATCTTTTCCTCTTGGGAATTTCTGGTTTTCTTCAGGATTCAACTCAAGTGCCACCTTCTGCCCAAGACCTTTCCTTGATTCCACCAGCTGTTAGTACCTCCCCAAGCCCCCTTTCTGGCAGTGCCCTCCCAGCTCATGATTACCTAGGATTTATGCCTTAGTACCTTTTTTATGCTGTCTCTGTTAGAATGCAAGTTCCTTGAGTGCTGGGACTGTTCTGTTCTGGATTTGTATCCCCAGTGTTATCTGCATAACATCTCTTGCATGTCTTGCATGCCCCCTTCTGTCCCCTGACACTGCCACCACCCTGATCCTCATCATCTCGGGCTTGGACTACTACAGCAGTCCTTCTCATTGGTCTCCCTGCCTCAGATCCCCCAAAGTGATCTTCCTAAAGCACAGACCCAGCCCTATCACTGCACTCCTTTATAAATTCTAGTGGCTGCCTGTCATCTACAGGAACATTACAAAATGCTCTGGTTGGTGTTCAAAGCCCTTTATAACCTAGTCCCCTCCTTTCTTTCCAGTCTTCTTACCCCTTACCTTTCCTTCCTACATACTCTTCGGTCTAGTAATATTGGTGTTCCACTACAAGCCCCTTCATATCCTGACTCCAGGAATTTTCAGGGTTGTTCCTCCACCCTTGGACATTCCTTACATTTCCAACTGAAACCACACCTTCGGTAGGAAGTCCTTCTGATTTCCCTTAATTTTCTCTATATTGATTCTTTCCATTTTATCCTGTATGTACTTTGTCCATAATTACTGTGTTGTCTCCTTGAGAGCAGAAAATGTCTTGCACCTTTCTTTGTAGCCCCAGCCCCGGCACACTGTAGGCACTTAATAAATGTTGGACATGGATCCCATATTAGCTGTAATCAGCCCCCTCCCACCCCATCCTGGCTCTGCAGACTATGGGGGTTAGGGGGAGGGGAAAGGTGTCAGAATGAAACTGGATGAGTGGAGATCTTCCACTGGGAAAGGATTCAACACGTTGTGGTACACAATGGAAATATAACTTGTGCTGTAAGAAATGAGAAACCGGGGCTAGGCGGAAAACATAATCGAACATAATCACAAAGTGAAATTAGTGCAACCTGGAAAATAGTGTATACAATGAAGGCGATGTAAATGGAGGAGTCTAAGGAGGATGGGCGGGAGTGGGGAGGTAAACTTAATGCTCCAAAAAGGTGATGAGAAAATTCAATACTCATTTGCAGAATTGAAGAACTATTCCTATAGAATTTTGCAGATCCTCACAGGTCTGGCAAATGTGTCGGTTAGTTTTACTCAACTGCTTTTTTTCTTTCTTTTTTGTTGCTGCCTCCTTCACGAAATCGTACCGGTATCAGTATTTATATTTTACAAATAAGCAGGTTGAGATTCTGAGAAGTTAACTGCTATGGTCATGCTTAAAACTCCCTATAGTGAGTAAAATACTGGAGGGGAGATTCGAACTCGTATCATACTGAACGGCGGAGTCTCCCTACAACAGCTTTGTCTTTGGATTGAAAGGCAAAGGGGCGGAGCTCCTTGTGATCTCGGTTCCCGCCACACCCTGTCTGGAAACTGAGCGCGCGAGATTGGAGGGGTATGTATTGGGGGGAGGGGGAAGAGGAAGGAGGGGTTCTTTGTGACGCACGAAGGAAAATAGTAACGCTGAGCCAATGAGCATTGAATTTTTGAAGGAGGCGTGGCTCTTTGTGGAATCAAAGCTCGACCTTCGCGGTTGCCTCTGTATTCTGAGCCAATGAGCTCCTAGGATTACTGTTGATATCCTGGGTTTTCCCACCCTCTGCCGCTCCGAGCCAATGAGCATGTTGCATTCGGAATGGGGCGGGCCCTTTCCTAATAAAGCATCCGAGGACCTGGCTTTGGAGTTGAAGTCGGGAGCGGAAGGGTGAGGAATACGGTGGTGTGTGGATTGGCTCGGGAGTAAAGAATAAAGTAAGAAAGAGTGGGACAGGGCATAGCAAACGGAAAGTAAGATCACTGTGGTAACAGGCCTCAAGGGCTTCCACTAAAAGAGTCAGGAAGAACGTCAACGGAAGTTAAGCACATAGTACACATCACTTCCGGTACGCTTGCCGATGGAGGCTGCGACGCCGGACGTTTGATGACGTTCGCAGTTTTAGTCAGACGGTTCCTTGACCTTCTGTTGAGGCGCCTTCGGTCCGTTTGCTGCCAGCCTCGCGCTTGTGTCTTAGCATACGAGCTCCTGAGGAGGGGAGGGAGAAGGTTGGTCGCCCCATCCCTTACTAAAGTACACGCGCTTGCGCAGTCTCGTGTTCTCACTCAACTTTAGCCTCACTGTTTGCATCAGGAAGATGGAGCTAATAGCCGTCGCTGTTCCGCTTTCAGAAACCCACAGAACATTTATTAATCCCCACTTTTGACCAGTGAGAGGCGACATGAGCTTGTACTTGGAGGAGCTTGAGTTCTGGTTTTAGGAATGTTACTAGCTACGTGACCTTGGACAAGTCACTTCATCTAATCCCTGGTTACCTCTAGAGAGGGGGTAGTGAAAAGAGCGCTAGATGTGGGTCCGCAAAACTCGAGTTCAAATTCGGATGCAGACCCCAACTGTGTGGCTTTGGGCAAGTCACTTAGCTGCCGCCTGCCTCAGTTTCTAATTCTGTAAAATGATAATAATTGCATCTACCCCCATCCCTCGTCTTCCTTCTCCTTCCTCCCGCTGATTGTGAGCAGGAATTGAGATAGATTGTGAAGGACTTTGCAAACCTTAGAGCCCTATATAAATGCCGTTGTACTTCCCATCCCAGGGAGGGTGAGGAAGAGAACTTTAGGAACAAAATTATTTTATGCTGGAGTAGTTGTGTGTTGAAGGCTGGATGCAAAAATGACCATTTTCCCAGAAAATCAGAATTGGCATAGTGCAGTTCAGATCCAGATGCATTTAAAAGCTGCCACTAGATGGTGAATTCCAATAACATTTCATCCTTAAGCCGAAGGAAATGGCCAATGAGGGAATTTGTTTTGCTTGACTACATATTTCAGTGGGGTGGGGGAAGAGGTGAGAGGAAAAGAAAATAAACTTGTGTTCATTGAAAACATGAAAACTCTAAATCCCAGTCCAGCGGCCCGACTCTTGTTGCCTAACTTGTAATGTTTCACTGACTTCTTCCTTTTCTAAATGACCAAGAAGGAACATTGCCTGATGTAGGCATATTTCTCAAAACGAGTTCTCAGGAACAACAATAAACATTTATTGAGCCCCTATTATGTACAAGACCCTGGGGATACCAACCAAATGGACATTCCTGGTGTATTATAAGGAGCTTACCCTTGACAAAGAACAAGGAAAAGTTAAGGGGAGAGTTTTGGGGGGAAAGAAGATGAATTGATTCTGTTTTGGACATTTTTTGGGGAAATGACTTCTAGGCCTGGGGGGCAGCAGTCTGTGGAGATGGGATCTCTACATAAATTATGTATCTATACATAACAGCTAACAGAACTTGACTGTCACTTAAATAGTGACAGTTACACAGAGTGGGGGGGGGGGTCATGAACAATAACTCCAAAAAAAGGATCATAGTCTAGAAGTCTTTAAAAAGCAAGACCAAGGAATTTTAAAATATTTTATCCCCAGGGTGCCCTTGAAGGTCTTTGACGATGGCAGTGATAGTCAGACTTGTGTATTGGAAAAAGATACTTTGATAGCTACGGGAAGGGTGAGGAAGAGACCAGAAGTTAATAATAATTATTATAATTATAATAACAATAATAATAGCATTCATATAGTACTTTAAGATTTGCAGAGCAGCCCTGGGAGAGAAGTGCTATTATCAGTCCTCGTTTTACAGATAAGGAAACCGAGGCTAATAGGTTAAGTGAATTAAGTGTCTGAGGCAGGTTTTGAACACATCTTGGCTTCAAGTCAGCTCTGTTTCACTAAATCTATGACAGAATTCCAGAGGAGGTTATGAGGGCTAGAAACAGGGTGGTAGAAACGGGAAGGGGGGAGGGAGGAGATGGACGTGACAATGTATTAGACAACGTATTAAGTAACTGATTGTGATTAGATGAAGTGGGGAGTGGTCAACAGGAGGGATAAGTTTAGAAGAGAAAATTATTGTTTTAGTTTTGTACCTGTTGAGTTTGAGATGCCAGTGAGAAAGAAACCCAAGTGGAGATGCCATGGGCCTGGATTTCAGGAGAGAAAATAGAGATGGATATATAAATGTGGGCATTAGAAGCATAAGGAGGATAGCTGAACCCATGGGAGCTAATGGGGTAACTGAGAGAATGGGTGGAAAAGGTGGTGGATGGCTTTGGGGGCACCCATGCTTGCTCAGAACAAAGAACACTTATTCAAAGTGATGGAGTTTTCAGAGGACCAAGAGATCATAACAGAAATCACAGTTCTAGAACAGGAAGGGCTCTCAGGCCAACTCTTTTGTTTAACAGATATGGAAACTGAGGCTGGGGAAGTGAGATGACTTGCCCATGATCACATAGGTAGCTGTAATGTTAATGAAATCAGAAGATCTTCCATGCCCCTTTCTATTGGCACCTACTAAAGGCACTTAGCACCTCAAAGGCTTAGCTCCTTACTTCCAGTGAGGCCTGGCCCCAGGGTGGTCAGGAGAAGCCACAGCTGGA
>CM053596.1:53242617-53299820 GCA_028646575.1 Pseudocheirus occidentalis
ACTCAGTGTTATGGTTTCTGAATAAAGACCTTGGTTCTGCCTTCCATGTGGAGAGTTTGCTATATTTTGTGATCCAAAACTACACCAACATATTCATAACCATCATGGGTGTTGTGAATATCTCATTATTGATACAGTAGCATGAGGTGGGATTTGAATAAAGTCTTCCAACTCTGGAACCAGTGTTCTTTCTGCTGTACTATGATGTCATGAAGCCAAAGAGTGGGGAAGATGATGCAAATGCCTTTAGATTTTTTAAAATTTCCTAAATATTTCCCAATTACAGTTTTGTGGGTTTGGTTTGGTTTTTTTTGCTTTGTGGAGGGGGAAAGGTAGGGCAGCTGGGGTTAAGTGATTTGCCCAAGGTCACCCGGTTAGTTTTTAGTTTTTTGTATTAAGTGTCTGAGGCTGGATTTGAACTCATGTCCTCCTGACTCCAGGGCCAGTGCTCTATTCACTGTGCCACCTAGCCGTCCCCCCAATTACATTTTAATCTAGTTGGGGTCTGGAGAGTTGTGCACAATTTTGGGTCACATGCTGTCCACAGGTTACTGTGGAACTCTTCTGGAGAATTACTAGTGAAAGGAAAAAGAGACATAGGAAGATACCTTGCTTTTGTTTTTAGCATGGAGTTAGACTTGAGCACACTTGTAAGCAAAGGGGAAGGAACCAGTGGAGGAAAGATTTTTGAGTAAAAAAGAAAAATAGAGAATAATTATTCAGTCATGTCTGACTCTTTGTGACCCCATTTGAGATTTTCTTGGCAAAGATAGTTTTGTTAAATGGTTTGCCATTTCCTTCTCCAGCTCATTTTAATGATGAGGAAACTGAGGCAACCAGTGTTCAGTGACTTACCAGGGTCACACCGCTAGTAAGTGTCTGAATCTGAATTTGAACTCAGGTCTTCCTAACTCAGGGTCCAGTGTTCTATCCACTGTGCCACCTAGCTGACCTGAGAATAACGGAGTGCTATATAAAAATAAAAATATAATATAAATACAATATAAATATAATATAATATAATAATCATTTATTGAAGGTAAAGAAGAAAGGATTCATGGAGTCATAAAAAAGTTTGAGGGTCACAGAATTGGAAGGGACATCAGAAGCCACCTAGTTCAGTCCCCTCTGAGCTCCTGATTAGTTAGAGTTTATAACTAGCCCAACCTGGCCCACCACACAGCCTGCTGCTCCTCAGTCATCTTCCTATCATGTCACCACCCCAACCTCTGGCTTTTGGAAAATAATCAAATCAACACCACCATTTCTTAAAAGGATGTATCAATAAATTGTCCTATGGGCCCATTCACCATACCTGTGATTCCTCAGTCCAAAACAACAGTACTTCCATATATAGTATTGTCTTTCCCTATTAGAATGTAAGCTCCTTGAAGGCAGGAACTGTCTTCTTTCCTTCCTCCTTCCCTACCCCACTCCCTTTCTCCTTCCCTCCCTCCTCTCCCTCCCTCCTTCCTTCCTTCCTAGTTCCTGGCCACTTCAAATGTAGATTTACATATAAAGGGTATAGAAAATGACGACAAAGGCCAATAGCAGGTTGAAAACACAAGAGTGACCCCTTCCTATCAAAATGTTGGGGTACTGAATCCAGTAATTAGCTGAAGGTGGTAATCAAAAGGGGCTGTGTTAGGGACAAGAGAAGACCAAGGAAAGGACAAGACCTCCACTTGCCCAGGTGGAATCAGAACTACTCAACTCTTCCAAGTAGGAAACACAAAATAGAAATGATTAGCGGAATCACATCAAGGCTTCCAGACCAGGATACCTTATGCTATAACGCATTGCTTCTCCTACATGCTTGGCACTAAAGTTTTGCTGAGAAAATGAATTCATTTATGGAGCACCTTTTGGTTACACATTATGTGTCCTTGGCTTGAGACCCTCATCACTGTAGGGGGAAAATGTAGAGAGGATGGAGAAGTATGTAAGTATTGGACAGTCACAGAAAAGACTCAAAAACTGGTTTAGCATCCTTCATTAACTCAGAAAATATTTGTTGAAAGCCTACTACACATATGTCTATGGATCATCTTGTTCAGTAAATATTTGTCGAATGAACGAGTGGAAAACAGTACTTTAGGCTGCTGTTTACAAATTCTTGCCTTGCCCATCCCAGGCAGAACATGAAGATGGCGGCAAGCTTCTGACTCTTCAGGGCTGTGTCTCTGCCTGCTGGTTCGTATTTGGACTGTTGGTCCCAATAGAAGGAATAGGCCCAAGCTAGGCATGAAGTAGGCAGATGGTCCCAAGGAAGCACTGAGCTCTCCAATCAGGCACCTGCAGCAAAGAGCAGGCAGGTAGAATTGTCAAACATCCAGTACTGTGCATAATTCCTGCAGCCACTCTCCCTCCTTCCTGTCTCAGCAGCCCGAAGCCTGCTGCTCCAAGGCCGAGATCAAAGTGCCCATTCTCTGAGGCTGGAACCCTCTCTTTATCTTTTGGGCTGTTGGATTTCTGGCTCAGCCGAGGGCAGAGAGAGAGCAAAACTGGGAGGGAGGAAGGAAACTCCAGGGAATTCAAGGGTCCTGCTTTCTTCTGTTGCCTAGCCAGCACTTCCCCCAGCCTTTCCTGCTATTAGCTGATAACTTGAGAAATGTTTTTCTCGAGGCCTTTTTTCTTTCCTTAGGCAAAAGCTTCTCTTCCACCCAAGGGGACCATATTACAGACAGACCGTCATGGTAGGGCACAAATAAGCACAAATGAGGGGCTGGAAGTGGAAGAAGTGGGGCTGTGTGTGGAGAGATGGACTCAGTGGGTGAACCTGTCAGGGCTTTCCCTCACCCCGGGCAAGGAAGCTGTAGTGCAAAGAGCCTGAGTTTGGGAGTCTGCAGGCTTGGGTTCTACGGCCAGTTCTGTGGCTAAACAGCTCTCTGACCTTGGTTAAGTCCCTTCTCCCCATGAACCTCAGTTTCCTTTTTTATAAAAAGAAAGGATGGGAGCGGCTAGGAGGTGCAGTGAATAGAGCACTAGTGGTGTGACCTTGGGCAAGTCACTTAATCCCAATTGCCCTACCTTCCCCCTCCAAAAACAAACAAATAAAAAGAAAGGATTGCACTTAAAGTCTCTTGAAATCCTAAATGCTATAATGATCAGGATTTGAGTACTCAGAAATCAAGTTAAAGTCAAAGGATAGTCTTGAAGGGATAAAGAGATCTCAAAATAATGTGCAGGGAGGGCCTGAATTAGGGAGCAGTACCCTGGGATTAGTGAGATTACTGGGGCTGATTGTATGCACCATAACCATAGCTCTTTTATTTAGTTAGTTATTTTTTAATGTAACCTGAATCCTCAAACCACTGGTATGGGACTTTCTCCTCATCCATGGAGATGAGTGGCCTGCCCCACGTGAGGGATAGGAGAGAAGCGGGGAAGAATGGAGAAGCTAGTTTCTAGCTCCAGAGTCTCTTCAGTCTTTGAAAAACAAGGTGGCAGACAGTGGGATTGGGGCATTGACCGCTATGGAAAAGGAAAAGTCCCATACCAATAGACTTTGGGATTTAGGTTACATTTCAAGGTTACATTTCAGCACCAGCAAGGGAGCCACCTCCCTATCTAGCCAACAGGGCTAGCATTCTTTCAAGCATAGAGAGGGGAGAGCATTGTTGATTTCTACCTAAGGCTTTGATTTGGGTTGGGGGGTGGGTGGGTAGGACTGGAACAAGATTAAAGACAGCAAAAATATGAAGACTGAAGTTCCGGAGGAGAGGGAAGAGTGGGTATCACTGTATGACTCTTGAGTGCACCCTGGGAATGGCAGAGTTCTGGAGGCAAAATGCTGAAAAAGGCCTGGGCTTGAAATCCAGGAGTTGGAGGCCAGCCCTGGCTTTGTCGTTGAATAGCTGGGGTTAGGGGATGATTAGAAGACAAAGAATAATAAAACAGGTTACATTTCTTCTGTGTTTTAGAGTCTGCAAAATCGTTTCCCTTCCCCCATCCCCACACCCCAACAGCCCTGTGAGAAAGGGCAGTGCAAGATTAGTATTTTAAAAAGATACACATTTTATCTGCCTCCTTCACCAAAAATGCAGATGGCATTCAATGCCTCCAGTCTCTCTAGATCAGCAGGTCTCAACCTGTGGGTCATGACCCCTTTGGGAGTCTAACAGGGTTGCCTAACACCATTGGAAAACACATATTTCTGATGGTCTTAGGAACCTAGACACTGCTCCTCTAGCTGTCTCCAGGCCAGTCTGCCCACATGCAAATACGCCTACATACGAGACATTAGGAAGGTTGAGAACCACTGCTCTAGATGATTTTGATGAGGTGTAGGCTCTGGGACCCCCCCTTGAGCTCTCCTTGAATCTTTGAGGTACAGGCTCTGGGAAACCCCTTGAAGTCTGGTTGAATCTTCCCACTTGATGAGGTCATAAGTACTTCATTGTGGCTGGGCCCAAACCTCTATTACTAGCCTGGCCCTCCATTGTCCATCTGCTTCCTACCCTTGAGCCCATGAAAATATCAGTTCACTCTTGCATTGACCTCATTAACTCCTCCTGAAGACCCTCCCCAAACTCCTCCTCTAGACCACTCCTCTAGATCATTCCTCTGTATATAAGAATCCCATCTTCCCTCTATGTGTGTGAGAGCGCCACAGAATGCCCTAGCAGACTTGCTTTGTGAGAACACCATAGAATAACCTAGCATAGATTGGCTCCTTGAGAGTCTACCCCATATGGCGAACTTTCAATAAACTTTACTTTTCTTTGGCTGAGAAGACTTGAGTCCAATTCTTCCAGCAGGGCCTGGCATGTTGGTATTTTGGTGTCTCAGGCACCCCTAACCCTCTTTGGGTAAACTTCAGTTTCACTATTTACTCTGGACACTTGGATGCCATGCTTCTGGTTATGAGCATGTCTGGACTTAGCTCAGTTGAGACTCAGGTGATAAGCCATTTGGGGACTGTGCTTGTAACCTTCCTACCTTTGTAGGTGCTTATGCTACCCTGCCAGCTTCCCAGAATTCAAGGTCACCTCTATGCCATGCTGAGATGTTATCCCCATTTTACAGATGAGAAAACTGAGGCTCCAGTAAAGTCATGTGATTCAAGTCACACAGCTAATAAGTGTTGGAGCTAGAAGTTAGACGGAGGTCTTCTTACTCAAATCCCAGTGACTGGTTTTTTGTTTTGTTTTGCTTTTTACACTATATCATGCTTCAGGTTAACCTCTCTAAGCCTCAGTTTCCCCATCTGTGGGGATAAAGAAGAGGGGATTATTCAGAGAATAATAATCTCTGTCCTATTTACCTCACTATACACATGTGAGAGTTTGGTGTGAGTTACCATTTCTGTTACTATTACCTCTAGGGCAGACCTAGCCTTACCTGTCACTGGGTTGGGGAACACTGGCCAGTAGTCCTCCACCTCCGGCATGTCTTCCATACGATGCAGCTAGTCACAAGCAGTGTGGAGAAGGACAGTAACACTGGAATGATGATCACTGGGGTCTGCAGGGTGACCAGGTCTGGGAACCCCGGGAGGAGGGGAGAAGTCCATCAGAGATAGGCAGGATGACCTCTCCAGGGAGAGAGGAGCCTTCTTCTATCAGTCAGCAAAGACTTGGTGCCTTTTGCAGGGTATCTGTCCTGGATCTGACTCTACCCAGGGGACACCAAGGAAGAAACACAGGACACACATACTTCTCCTCCTCCTCCCCACTCCCCCCCTAGAAGTCAGTCTTCAAGTCTAGTCTTGTTGAAGACATAGGATACTCCAGCAAACAATACAATACAAGTAGCAAGATGTTATTATACGTGATGTCACAGTGTGCTGATGTGGTAGAAAACCAAACCATTCCCCATGCAGAATACAGATTGTTCTAGTAAACAATGAAGCAGTAGGGGTGTGAGGCATCTGTATTTACTTCCTGGGGACTCTGAGTGCTGCCCTGGCATCCACAGAAGAGTAAAGGAACCAGAAGGGTGACTAGGTGGCGCAGTGAGTAGAGCACCGGCCTTGGAGGCAGGAGGACCTCAATTCAAATCAGATCTCAGACACTTGACACACTTACTAGCCATGTGACCTTAGGCAAGTCACTTAACTCCAATTACCCTCCAAAAAGCAAAAAAAAAAGGAACCAGAGAAAGGCCTCTGGCATGTCAGGTAGGAACCTAGGATAGATCTTGATGGGGCTTTAAAGATCATCATATGAAGGCAGTCAGGCCTAAAGAAGGGAATGGATGTGCCCAAGGTCACCTAGATAGGAGCTTTGGCCCTCTACTTTTAAATGTGGTCTTCTTCCCACTACAGCTTTCTCTTGTGGAAGATTTATGGAAAGACAGATAGTAATTACCCATGATGGTACATCATGGAATGACAATGGTTCACACTGATGGAGAAAGGAGCCACACAGAGGAGGTCACAGTGACATCCAAACAAGCCAGTGTCAATAATTAAGTGTTAAAGGAGGGAGGGAGGGAGGGATCTGTCCAAACTGGGATTACTAGACCAAACTTCACAGACCAAGGTGGACATGAGCCTTATCAGCTTTGACATTGACAGAAGATTTAGATAAAGAAATAGGAGTTAAACATGGCAGGTGAAGGAAGCTGATGTGTGTTGAAGGGAGTTCAATACGCCCCTTAGTTTGTTCAGCTGAAGAGTAATGTCCTTGGAAAGACAAAAACTACAGGGATAGGAGTGGCTGCTAGCTGGGCTCTTGTCTGTGTCCATAGCCCAGTGTGAGATCAGTGGATTTTGCCATGGTGGCCAAGGCCAGTTGTGCCAGGGACTATCAATACTCCTTACTTCAGGTACCAAGGCTCACTCCATATACACAGTAGCTAATGATTACCTACAAAAGGCCCCTTCAAAGTCAATACAGGTCTTACTGCAGGCAGGGGAGAAGCTGCCTTCTGAACCCTCAGCTTCCCTGGCCTGGGCTTGAATAGGAGCTCCCAGGAGCCCCTGTTTTGCTCCTCATCCTGCCCAAGAGTTTGGCATCAATTCAGGAAAAAGTAACTATGACCTGTATGACCCCAAGGGACCTTTTCTGGTTCCCCTGCCCCATAGAGCTTGGGATTCCCTTTCCTTCTCCTCTTTTGAAAATTGGTCTTGTCCAGTAGAAAGAAGCCCAAGTAGGGAATCAGGAGACCTGAGTTCTAGTACCCACTTGGCTACTAATGTGCTCTGCAAATTTAGGTAAATCTCTTAACATAGTTCATCCTCACTCTTATCTTCTATAAAATGTAGATAATGCTTCTACTTTCATTTGTGAAGATAAATTTAGATAATGTAGGTAAAAGTGCCTTGGGAAAAATGCAAGCTATAATGATAATTACTTTCTTAGGGAAGAGAATTTTAAAGTCATCGGATACCTGTGGGTGATGTTGAGAAGGAGAGAGAGCCTGGGTATCCCTCTTATAGAGAGCTTCTGAATCATGAAATGCTGGTATTTCATTCTTCTTGGTGTTTAGATAGTACACACCACTGGTGCTTGTTGATTGACTGATGGAGCTGAGAGGAAGGGGGCCTATGGAGGGAGAGGAAGGAGCCCTAGGGATTCTTTATAGAACACTATTAGACTTTTGCAGCTTCCCTATGCCAGCTCTTGAATCTCTTTTGCCAGCTGGGCTGCTAGCATGGGAGAACCCTTAGGAGACAGAGAATTCACTTATTCTTGACTCCAAGTTGCTGGATGGAGTAACAACAAAGATGGGGACATCTCCTGTC
Source organism: Pseudocheirus occidentalis (assembly GCA_028646575.1). NCBI lineage: Eukaryota > Metazoa > Chordata > Mammalia > Diprotodontia > Pseudocheiridae > Pseudocheirus > Pseudocheirus occidentalis. The sequence goes on from CM053596.1 coordinate 53,250,308, forward strand.
AACTAGAGCTGGTGGGAGGCTGACAGCATGTGGCAGTGTAGGCCAGAAATAGTCACTTGTCCCCGGCCCCACAGGCATACACTGAGGTAGGGTGGACCCCCAGGAAGCCTGGGATGGGTGTGTGTGTGTGTGTGTGTGTGTGTGTGTGTGTGTGATTCCTACTTACTACAGTGATAGTTGGCACTGGAAAAGTTGCATGGGTGATTGATGCTCATTAGTAGAGGTGCTCCTTTATAGAGTTGTCACATACAAGGTGAGGATGAGGCCTGATGTTCTCAACTCCAAAACCTGTGAACAATCCATGAGCCAGAGGCACTGAAGCCAGGATTTTTCCAGCTCTGGCCTCACCTCCTCCTATTCCATAAAGTACCCTGAGCATCAGAAGCTGGCTTTACTCTCACTTCTTCCTAGCCCCTATTAAGAATCTGGCTTCCAGAGTCTGGATCTTCTCCTTCCTTCTGGGCCTAATTTCTCTAATTTCTGCATTGGGAGAGACCTTAGGGATCATCTATTTCAATCTCCCACTGCATTCAAGAATCTTCTTTATGGCACCCCGATGGTGGTTATCCAGGCTCTGTGATGAGGAACTCATTGCCTTATATAGTGGCTCATTCCATTGTGGGACAGCCCTGTTGGAAAGTTGATCCCCCAACTAAAGGCAACCAATAAATCTTGACTGGTATTTTAAAGACAAATCAAAGTACACTTTGTCTTTGTCATGGTGTATACAGTGGCGTGTTAGGAGAGGAGACTTATGAGTTTCTGGAAATAGAAATAGCTTCAAAAGAAGTTCAGATAAATTCCTGGATTTTGGAGTGTTATCCTTAATAGGAACTACAGGATTGCATATCTTCTCAAGAGTGACATCAGGGAGGATAATCCTGGCTTCCTCAAACTTTCCCCTTATGCCCTAATCCTGAGTTGGAGAGATTATTAGGACTAACTCTAGGACACTGATGATGTTTTAATTGTTTTCCTGATCTGTAAAGTTAAGGAGCTTGATGAGATGGCCATTAAAGTCTCCTCTATCCCTTTCCAGTTCTAACTTTCTATGCGATTCCCTTCATCCTTATATGTACAAGGTACAAGGTCAATGGGGATCTGCATATGTGTCTTAACTTCTTTACCAGACTTTGGTCTCCTGAAAAGCAGGTCTTACTTTGTTCTCTGTTCCCAACCATACCAAGCATAGGGCCCTACCTAGAAAGCAACGGTTTAGTGTAGTCAAAAGAATGCTAACCTGGAAATCAGAAGGCATACACATTTCCTAATAACTAATGCTGTATAAAAATGGAGCGGACTGCCTAGGGAAATCGCAGGCTTTCCCTCATTGGAGGTCTTTGGGCAAAGACTGGATGATCACTTACCTGGGTATGTTGTAGAAAGTGCTTATTTTGGGGGCAGGGATGGTTTGGACTGGTGAGGGAGGGCCTTTTCCAGCTTTGACATTCTATGACTTGGATTCCAGATCTAACTGTACTGCTCATTAGCCATGTGACTTTGGGCAAACCACCTCTTCTTCCTGGGTCCCAGCTCCCTACGCTGCAAAACGAGCCAGTTAAAATGGACAGTCTGTCAAGTCCCTTCCAGCTCTTACATTTTATGGGTCTAGGATTTTATTTTGTTTCCTCCTCAGGGAAAGCCTATGAAAATGGAAGGCCTGTGAGCTTTGCAAAACCAGCTGCATTTTCTTTCTGATCTTGAGAGGAAGGAGTCTTATCTGTTTCATTCTCGACCTTGGTCTCACAGCAACCTGGACTGTTGGTAGTGTGGAAGAAGGGTTAGTGTAAGGAGGAGATATAGGGAGGTTGACCCTGAAAGTTCTCCAGGGAATTAGAATTTGATGGGCAAAGGAATCTGCCTCCTACAGGCTGGTCAGGGAAAGATGGAAGGGGCCAAGAGGGAACTTTGGGAAAGCCCTCGTGTCCTCTCCAGTCTCTCCTTGGTGAGCCTGTGTGAGGCTTCTAATCTAAGGACATTAACAACTTCTTTGGGGAATACAGTCCCACATTACAATGGCTAGAAGGACGGACTGAATTTCTTCATAGGGCCTGGATTTGGAAGAGAGCTTTGAGATGATCTGATCCAATCCCTTCATTTATAGTAAGGATGGAACTTTTTCAGAGTATTGAACCCAGGTTCTCTGACTCCAGAGCTGTTTCCATGACACTGCTAATAAGATACATTTTAATAGGGATAAATGCGAAGCCCTTTGTTTTAGGTTCACAGAGCCCACTGTACAAGTAGAACGTTGAGGAGACGTATCTGGGCAATAGTTCATGTGGAAAGACCTAGGGGCTTCACCGGCCTCCAAGCTCATTGAGTCAATAGTGTTAGCATGGCAGCCAGAAAGATTCACGATAATAGACTATGGTACTAAAAACAAAGCTGTACTGTCCTCTGTCCTAGGCAAACTACCCCAAGAGTATTATGGCCAATTTTTGCTGCTACCTTCTAGGAAGGACATTGACAACTGGAGGGCATCCAGGGGAAGGTGAACAGGATGTTTGGGGGACTCACACAATGAAAGGAACTGGGGCTGTTTGGCTTGGACTTAGGGGAACATGTTAGCTGACTTCCAATATTGAAAGGGCAACCATGTGGAACACGGATTAGGCTTGTTTGGTTTGGCCCGGGAGAGCAGAATTAGGTGCAATGGGACTAAGTTGCTTGAGAAGCAGATTTGGGCTCAATGTAAGAAAGAAAAAAAAACCCCGTAACAATTTGAGTTGTGAGAAAGTAAAATGGGAACTTTGGGAGGCAGAAAAATCACCATCACTGGACATGGAAGGAGGCTTGCTGACACTTGTCTCTAGTCCAGTTGAGACGCTGGATCAGTAAGTTGTGACTGGGGGTTTGAGATGAGATAGCTCTGGATTACAGGCTAGACAGGGAGGATGGGTCCAGGTGGGGCACTGTACTGGGGGCTCTGGGGAAACCTGGGGGACCTGAGTGGAAAAGGGAGAAGGAAATGGAAAGGGAAGTGACCCTGAAGAATCTGGACATCCTTGAGTATCAATGTCTAGTGCCCTCTCCATATCCCATCTGCTTAGCTGTTTTGCACTGTTGTCCCTGGTTAGAGAAGAGCTCCTTTGACCCTGTAAGGGACAGAGTCTTGGGAGTCCCAGGCATTTCTGAAATTAGAGATGGATCTATACAACTACTCTTTCTCTGGGAAAAAATCCCCAGAACTTTCAGATCCCAGGACTTACATACTACGGTGCTAGGGGCACAAAAAGCCTCCAGGGTCCAAATCCACTACTTGCCCTTCACCTTAGCCATCCCTATTCCCAAGTCTTCCCAACACCCACCTGGAAATGCCTGAAGTTCCAGTGATAGGTTAGGGGTGGGGGTGTAGTCCCCTTCAATGGCTGCTGCGTCAGGCTTGCTCCTGCTTCTGTTCTGGGTCTGGGCTTGGTTACCAGTGTATCAGGTGTGGGCAGGTGCTGACTCTGTCCTTGGAAGGGCGGGGCCTCTATAAAGTCAGGCCTGCCCTCTAGAGGAGAGGGCTTAGAAGGACCTGGTGTAAGGACCAGTTAGCTGTTAAAGCAACGGGATGCACCAGAGAAGGAAGGGATGGTTCAACTCTGTGGTAGGGTCCTTCTACTGAGCCTGGACCAGAGGCCTCTTGCTTCTCAGGGTTCTCACATATCAGGGATCTTTTAAGATTTCCCTGGAGTGTAAAAAGAGACTCAGGTGCCCCGAGCACTAGTTGTCAAATCAGCTAAGGCTTTAGCATCACTCTTCCCCACCCCCACCCCTACCCCCTTTGCCTTTTCTTGGAAAATGTCACTAGGAGAGGGGACACTGAAAATTCCTAATTAGAAATTAGAGATAATTACTTAAATTAATAACATATATCCATCTCTGGTTCCAAACAGCATGGTTACATCTCACTTGATCCTTTCTCCCAGCAATCCTGTGAGGTAGATGGGGTAGAGATTACAGCTCCGTTTATAGTTAGGGAACAGAGATCCAAAGAGTCATTGAGCTAGACAGTCTCTGAACTGGACACAACCAAAAAGAGGTCCTCTATTAAACCCATACCTGGGCAGGAATTTCTTCTATAATATTCAAGGCAAGCAGTCACCTTACCTATTCTTGGAAACCCCCATTGATGGAGAACCCACTATTTCTTATTAGCAATGTTAAAAAGTTTCTTCTTATATTGATCTGGACTACTTCTTCAACCTTCCACCCATGGCATTTTGGGGCCTAGCAGAACAAGCTTAATCCCTCTTTTACAAAACAGCCCATGCTCCCAGCATTCATATTCCCTGAAAAGTCTGTCATCCCTAGTTCCTTTGGATGATTCTTAGGTGTCCTGGTTTCAAGTTACCTTGCCTTCTTCACTCTCCTGGGGATGTGTTCTACTTCGCCAATGTTCTTTCTAAAACGTGATGGCGAGCTACATGTCTTACTCTGGATGTGGTCTGATTATGGCAGAATACAATGGCAGGCTATCTTATTCTCGTTTAGTGTGAGCAGGGTGACTGATGGACAACCTGATTGTGGCATTCATGAGATGTCAGAAGGCCCGAGAAAGGTCCATGGCCCTTATGGAGAATTTATGGGAGGACACTGACAAGTCACACAGGAGAAGGCATGGAAAGGTTGCCATTTGTATGCTGTGGTGAGAAGGCTTGCACTCGGCGAGATTACAAAACCATTGCATATGGAAATATTCCTCTGGTCATAGAAACATTATACTGGCCTTGCAGGTAACCATGCCTTAATCTGTTCAGCTACAAAATTTGAGAGTTGTACTGTACTAAAATCCCTTCTGTCTTTAACTTTATATTATAAGGCTTCTTCCAGCTTTAACATTCAGTGTCCAAAGTTCCTGTGATCTGTTGATATTCCATGTTCTAAGGGCCCCTTCAGCACTGACATCCTATGTTCTAAGGGCCCTCCCAGCTCTGACATTCTGTGTTCTAAGGCCCCTCTCAGCTCTGACATCTTCCATTCTGAGATCCTTTCTTGCTCTTTGGCTTTATAATTTTGCCTCCCAGTCTGGCCTTTGCCTGGAATTGCTTCCCCAGTCCTCAGAGCAGCCTGGGGCAGGATCAGAACCTTTGCCCTAAATTTAGGGATGGGGCTGAAGTTTCAGAAAGCCCTTTGCCTGCTCCAGTGAGCCCCTTGAACCCCAAACCTGAGCCTCCTTATCCGGGGTTCTTCACTCACAGAAGTTAGGGTGGGAGGCGGGGGGTGGCACAGAGTCAAGAGTCTGGGACAGAGATGAGGGAGCAGGGGAAGGGGCCTTGGAGCATGAGCAGTCAGCTCCAGGGGAGTGGAGTCCTCCCCAGAGGAAGCTTCTTAGTTAACAGCAGAGAGCTATATCCCTCGAGCCTGTTTTTGTTTTTGTTAGGTGGTTTCTCTGAGTTGTTTTCTGCCCTTGCAGAACCTCCAGAGAGAAGGTCCCTAAGTTCTATGGCCCTGTCCAACTCTAAATCTGTATGCTCCTGGAAGCCCGACACCTTCAGCAAGGTATTAAAAACCCATTTGCTTTCGAATCTGTTATGTAGTCTGTGAGATGGAGTCAGAAATGAGGAACAAAGCTGGCCCCTCTCTTCTGGAGGAGGAGGATTGGATGAAACTGGTCACTTCCCTGGCCCTGCTAAGTGGGGGCTGGGAGATAAAACAGCTCCATCTTTGCCCGTGGAGAGAATTCCTTTGACATAGTTTGTGGGTGGGCTGGAGCTTGTCCAAGCCCCACTGGGGGGAGGGTCAGACCTCGGGTGGGCCAGTGGGGAAGGGAACAGCGCTGGTGGGTTTCCTTACAGAGCCACTCCTCCTCCTTGGGTCAGCGGATCCCAAATAGAATTCCAGTGCCCTCTAACCAATACCTGCAGACAACCAAAGCCTCTCTGCCCTTTCTGATTGGTCCTCTCCTATCTGGCCACCCTCATCACTGTGACTCCACTCATCTTTCTGAGGCAGGACCTCAAGGCCAAGAGTAAAGACATGCTTCCCTCTGATTTGTTCTTCTCATCACTTCTCCACTTCTTTCTCCCCCCTCCCCACCAAGGACTTAACCTGGTATTACAATGACAGCTCCTTATCATTATACATCCATAGACTGAGCCAGAAGGAACTTTATCTTTTGAGATTACCTGGTTCAAGGTCACTCTTACCCCTACCTCTGCTCGGTAGACCTTGTACCCTGGCTTATATACCTTTGTGACTTTTTACCTTTCAAGGCTGCCTTAGATTTCTCTTGTAACCTATCACTTAGCCATGTTGGAGACACAGTGTAATTTGCCCCAGTCATATTTCCTGCCTTTGGGAATGACCTTCCCACTAATTTATGTGTCCTTTTGACCGTAAGCTTTTCCCAGAAGCCTTTCCCTTGAAAGCCTTCCCCTTCGGATTCCGGTTAGATTGTAATAACAATACTTTAACATAGTGCTTTAAGACTTACGAAGCATTTTCCTCTAAGGTAGATAGTTTAAGGACTATCAGCCTCACTTTATAGCTTAAGAAACTAGGGCATAGAGAGGTGGACAAGTTTCTCTCACATCACAACTGGCAAATACAGGAGCCAGGATCTGAATTCACTTAAGTCTCCCCTAACTCCAAGTCCAGGGCTGCCAGAGCCGGTTTTAGACCCGGAGGCGTGAAGATCTAAGCTCAAATCCCAGCTCAGACACTTAGGAGCTGTGTGGCTCTAGACAGATCACCCTCTGAGCCTCAGTTTCCTCGTCTATAAGATGGGGGTGCTAATAGCACTCATATCTCAGGGTCACTGAAGGATCAAGTGAGGTAATAATGCATGGAAAGTGCTTTATAAACCTGAGATGCCAGACAAATGTGAGCTATTCTTACCCAACTGGGCTTTTCAATATTCTTTGCTACTGAGTGCTTCATAATTGTTTTCAAGTTATTTCACTTTATCCTTTCCCCCACTCCCTCTGTGCCTAAATAGTCAGAACTCCCCCCTCCAACCCCACCCTGGTCTTGTTTCTTTTCCACTCCTCCCTTCCCATCTTCCACTCCCACATACAGCAAGTGCCTGGGGCCCAGTTGCCAGCTGGTTGCCTGCTTCCCTACTCACCTTGGCAGCTTTGGAAACAGTGGTGGTCAGGACTCAAGGCTGGAGGCAATGGGAAGAAGGCTGTGCCAGGAGTCACAAGAGTCTACGATTCATTAGTTGTCAGCTAATCGCACAGAGCATCACCTGTAAAATTGGGGCTAGATCCTGCCCTGTCAGGTTCTCCCTGGGAACAAGCTTTTAATAAGCAAGTATCAGAAAGGAAAACGTTCACTGAACAAGCAACCACTGACCTGGGTCCACGTTCCCGTTGTCTCGTTATCTGGACTTCCACTGGATCACCTGTGCCCATGGTGGTCCGCTGACCTACCCATGGCATGCCTGCCTTGCTCTGCCCAGGGCTCTTGGCTCCCAACCTCCACCCTGGACTCTAATTACTTGGTGTTTCTGGCCTTAGTTCTCTGGCCTCATTCTGAGGCAACTCCATCATTTGACTCCATCTGGAACCTTGTTTTGTGTTTAAACTCAAGTCTACTTCTTCCCTTCCCAATCTGGTCTCCACTACATTTCCTCCATTCTCTACCTTGTCCTAGCTCTGGGCCAATGAGTGCCCAGGCTCTCTCTGCAGGTGGGCATTCTGTGAAATTGTAAGATATTATACAGATGTCCAGCTCTTAGGATGACACAGGCTACTAGGCCCTGTCTGTGGGCCTGTGCCCTTTGCCTGCTGAGTGGTATCGCCCCTTACTCTTCTGAGTTCTCATGCTTCCTTGCTGTTTGAAATCTGCTTTCAGGAAAGAATCTGATAAAGTTCCATCATGCTAAGAAGTGAGGACAGATGCTGTAGAGAGCTTGATGCTCATGCCCTAGAGATCCCACTCCAGTTTATTTTAAAGGGCAGCCAGGTGACAGGCTCTCTAGGGTGATTACTACAGGTCTAACCTTAGGTGAAAAGCTACCTTTTTGGATAGCTATGTCCCCCAGGGGTGGCCAGTAACTCTAAAGACTTTCTGGTTATTCTTTGGCAGCTGGGTCACAGATGGTGAATTTCTGAATCTTGATTGGCAGGGATGAAACCCAATCTAGTCCAGCAGGCATTTATGAAGGTAACCCAGCCCCAGGTATGGTTAGACACTGAATAGGGTAAGGGGGTCTAACCCCAGACAGAGAGGGAGACGGAGGGAGCCCCTCTCAAAAGAGAAATCAGGCAAAGCAAGAAGAGGGGAGGAAGTTAGGAGAATGAGCCTGGAGGCTTTGCCTGTGATCAGAGACCCTGCTCATTGAGAACAACAAACCACAGCATCCTATAACTTTAATAGTGTACAAACGAGCCATTAGACACAAAAGGGATACAGTAACCTTTTTTTCTTTCTTTTTTTCCCTTTTTCTTTATTATAAATACTGCATTCTGGGGAGTGGGGGAGGATCAAAGAATGAGGGGAAGGAGAGAGAGGTTGTATGGGCACTGGGCCCAGATTTCCCAACCATGTCCCTCCAGGGCAGCTCCTTCCCTTGGGGAACCCCCTGAGCATTCCCATTCGACTGCATTGTTCCGTTGCTGTCCTGGGGTCCCAAGGAGACCAAGCGGGACTACTGATTATTAGGCACACTGGGGTGAGGATATGGGGGCTCTGAGCCATGACATAATTGCTGTTTTCCCATGAGCTAAGATGTTTCAACTCCTGGTCTCACTTTGTGAATACCGGTGATTTGAGAATGGATCTCAAATTTGCCTGAAAGGATCTGGCCCTGAAATGACTAACTGGGCAACCAGGGGCTGTGATCACAGCTAGAAATAGTTCCAGGGAACAAGGAGAAGGAGGAAATCTCAGTTTTGACTTGGGGGGCAGAGCAGCCCCCCTTTTTCTCCCTGAGAATTCAGAGCTGCCTTGGGTAGAGCGATTTGAGCTGAGGGGAATGAGGAAGGTCTGGGCCCGATTCCAACAGCAGCAGGGTTTAGATACGGACGGAGGATCCTTCCTTTCCTGAAGCGGACCTCCTTGGAGCCCAGGCTGCTGGGCAGGCCTGCCATGCAAAGTTAGCTACCAAAGATCAGCCCCCAGAAGTCCTTTTGGCCTGTGTCTCCCACACACAGCCAAAAGCCCTGTGGTCTTGTAGGGATATACAATGCACAGCAGACACTAGGCTACAAGTCATTGATTTCACCAGGGATGGGCCTAAGGCTTCTTTTCTTCTTGCTAGACACTTGGAGTCCTTGATTTGGGGACTGAGAGTTACCTATAAAGAGATCTGCTGCCCCAAAGCCTCCTTTCCTATACTTTATCCTCATCTTTAAGCTCCATTTGAAAAGTCAAACTTAGGGTCAGGTTGACTGATATGTCAGCTTCTCATCAAAGAAACAATCCTATACTCAGAGCTAATGTCCTTACTCCTCCAATCCTGTCCCTTCCCACAATGGCATGCCAAGGTCCCTCGGATAGTCTCTCTCTGCCCTCACTTTTTGCCCATTGGCAGTCTTCCTTCCCAAGCCCCACATATTTCTCTAAAATCTCTGAGGCTAGGGAGGGGGGGGGTCCATGCACTGTCTCACCTACCAAGACTAAACCACTCCAGCATCTTTCTCCAAGGGGCTGGCATTGTGAGGGCTCCTGAGGGGCTCTCATTCCCATGAGGCACTGTGTTGTTTCACCCTCATGCTTGAGAAAGACACTAGCATGGAGGGAACCTGCAGCCTATATGATTAGGCTGCTGCTCTGAGGGGTTATGAGAACTGCAATGTGCATAGTCCATGGAAAAATTAGAAGAAAAACATTGCTCGGGAATCTGGGGCAGGTGGGGGTTTTAGAGCTCTCAGGCCTTGAGAAATTCTTGTCTCCACCTAGGAGTCAACAATGGCCATTGGCCAAATGGGGACCAAAATTAGGAAACAACCCCTGTGGTCGAGGGGGACATATCTAATCCCTACACTGGTCATGGGCAAGGCTCATGCTGTCCAGGGAGAAGTGACTTCCCTAGCTCCCTGAGGCTGTGGACCATAGGGAGGCCACCATTCGGGAAGGCCCCAGCTGCAGACCACCAGCATGGGTGGATGGTTGAGGGAGCGGGGCAGCCAATGCCATGGGCCAGGAGAGGAGATGCACGGAGGCCTTCTAACGGAGGCCACATTCTGTCGCTCCTTCTCACCTCCGAGGTCTGCTTGCCCACTCCCCCAGGGAGCCACCACTAAATGCGCACTGTGTTAATGCGCAGAGGTTGTACATTCTTCCCATTGGCATGGCTCTGACCTGGACTAAAGTAGGAACAGAGCTTCCCTGGAAACTTCTCCCGGAAGGTGTAGAGCCATGACATATCATCCGCATTGTAGAAGATGAGGAGTCCCTTGTCATAGTCCAAGAAGACGCCCACCTTCTCCAATTTGTTCTTGACATTGAGCCGGGTCCAGGGTTCTGTACAGGCGCTGTACTGGTTACCATCATGCATGACGATGCAGTAAAAGCCACGGCTAGGCTGGATCTGGATGCTGCCCTTGCGGCTGACCGCCTCATGCGCCAGCCCAATCATCCACTGGGTCTTTTCTGACACCACTACCTCCCAGTAGTGGACACCACTGCCAAACGCCTCTGAGCCCAACACAGACACCTCCACATCGAAGCGCTTGGGCGAGTCCTGCAGGGGCTGGGGGTGGAGGTTCCCATAGGCTACGATCGTGCAGTCATCAGATAGGATGAGTCGCTGATGGGCTGTGACAGGATCCAGGGTGAGAGCAGCTGGGACTGTGGAAGGAAGGACAGAGGACATGAAGGAGGCAATCCAGCTTTCCTGACCGAGAGAAGGTTATTGTAACAGATCTGTGACCACATGGCTACTGGCTGCAGACAACAAGGATTCTTAATGTTTATGCAGAACATGCTGGATAACATTGTAGCTAGGTTGGTAGTTTGCTTTTATCACCTTGTGGAAATTTACTAACTCCACTATGTATTTTTCCCATTATATGGAACCTGGAACCCCCAAGGTTCCAAGGCTGAGAGGAAAGGTCATTTTTAAATCAAACACTTAATTACCCCTCTAAGACAGCAAGAAGAATGAAGAGAGTTCTAGGCTAGAGGTCAAAGAGAGACAGCAAAAGAGACATATATATCAAAATATTCATTGCAATGATTTTTTTTTTGTTGTAGCAAGAAAAAAAAAATAAGGAACAAAGTTGGTGTCCATTAAATGGGGAATGGCTGAACAAACTCAAAGTATGATATGTGAATGCAGTAGAATATTATTGTACCACAAGAGAATAAATATGAAGAATTCAGAGAAATATGAGAAAATATGGAAGAGGGGTACAGAGCAAAACCAGAAGAGTAACATATACAACTCTCACTTGACCCACCCATCTCCATCCCAATACCTCTCCCACACTGTCTTATATCTTTCCTCTTTGTGACTAAATTCCTAGGGAAGGTGCTACCCCTTCCTCTCTCCCCTCTCTCTTAACTCAACAGTCTGGCTTCCAACCTCATCATTCAACTGAAACCACCCTCTAGGCTCTCTTCTCCTCTCCCTTCATACTGTTTTGGTTGGAAATCTCATTAGCTCCTACAGAATCAATGATCATTTCTGTGCTGATGATTCTTGATCTTCTCATCCAGCCTTCTCCAATCCTGCACCTCCAGCTGCCTACTGGACATCTCAAAATGGGTGTCCCACGGACTGTAAGCTCTTTGAGGGCTGGGGCTCTCTTGTGACTTTTGTGTATCATCAGTGTTTAGCTGTGTCTGGCACACAGGAAGCTCTGCATGAATGTTGACTTCTCTTAAACTCAACTCATCTAAAATTAAACTCATTCTTTCTCCTCACCCCTGTTCCTAATTCTCTTAACATGTTCTTCTTGTAAAGGATACCACCATTCTCTCAGTCACCCAGACTGACAGCCTAGGTGTTATACCCGACTCCTCGTTACTCTCACCCCTCCTACACAATCTGTTGTCAAGTCCTATCCATTTTACCTTCACAATATCACTCTTGTATGCCCTTGTCTTTCCTCTGACATCGCCACCATCCCAGAAAGAGGCCCTTATTTCCTCATGTCTGGGCTAGTCTGTTAGTCTTCTGGTCTGTTTCCCCCACTCTAGTCCCTCTTCCATTCAGCTGTCAAATTGATTTTCCTAAAGCAAAGAGCTGGCCATGTCATCCCCTTTCTCAATAAACTCCAGTGCCCCCTATCACTCCCAGGATCAAATGCAAACTCCTGTGTTTGGCTTTTATACCTTTTTCCTCTCCAATGGACTCACTGATCCAGTGATGCTCCTTGCTGTTTCTCACAGGAGATGATCCATCCCTGCACTCTCTGTATTCTCTCTGGCCATCCCCTGTGCCTGGAATACTCTCTCTCATCTCCACCTCTTGGCTTCCTGGCTTCCTTCAAGTTCCAGCTAAAATCCCACCTTCTAGGAAAAGTCTTTCCTGATCTCCCTTCATACTAAAGTCTTCTCTCTGAGATTACCTCCAACTTACCCTAAACACATCTCTCTGCATGTGATTGTTTATATGTGGTCTCCTCCATTAAACTATCAGCTCTCTGGCTTTTGTCTTTCTTTGAATCCCCAATACTTAGCATACTGCTATAGTAGGTGTGTAATAAATGCTTACTGAGTTGATTTGACAATAACTATAATAATGTAAAGAGAATGAAACTAAAAGGAAGATGAACGGTCACTGTGATGACTGATCTTGGCTCTAGAGAAGGGCTAAAGATGCGGCTCCCTTTTGGCAGAGAGGTGGCAGCCTATGGATGTGGAATACACTATTGTTGGTTTTGCTGCGGTGTTTTTATTCATTACAAGAGGGAGGAGATATAATAAAGAGAATGTGTCTATAAATGAATGTGATGTAAAAATTAAAAGTTCCAATGAAACATTTTTTTTAAAAATATAAAATAAGGAGAGACAGATCCATAGATCTGGAAATGGAAGAGAATGCAGAGGTCATCCGGTCCAAGCCCCTATAGTTTACAGATGAAGGATCTGAGGCCCAGGGAAGGGGAGAGACTTGTTCAAGGTGACGTGGGTTGTTAGCGAGCTTTGTTTAGACTAGGGCTTGACATGGGTCTCAGAGGGGATGCATTCCATTCTCAGTATGCATGGGGAAGGAGCAGTGAGTGAGAGAGGGGGAGAAGGCTTTGATGGGAAAGCCGATGGGGCTGGCAACCAGAGGCCCTGCTGCCAAATAGCAGGGTTCTCTCCGGGTCATGGTGGAATTTCACTCACTTGGGTTCGAACAATGGCCCTTCTTCTTAAAAAACAAACAACGACAAAAAGCCAGGGCCATGACTGTGATTCAGCTTTCATTTCAAAGGGGTCAGATTTGGTGGCCATAATGAATATTAGCAGTGGGCCTAGAGTAAGGAAGACTCACCTTCATGAGTTCGAATCTGGCCCAGACACTCACTAGCTGTGTGATCTTGGGCAAGTCACATAACTTCTACCTTAGTTTCCTCATCTTTAAAATAGGTATGATTGGGGCAGCTAGGTGGTGCAGTGAATAGAGCATCAGCCCGGGAATGAGGAGTACCCGAGTTCAAATCTGGCCCTACATTTAACACAAAACTAGCTGTGTGACCTTGGGCAAGTCACTTAACCCCAATTACCCTGCCTTGCCCCCCCCCCCAAAAAAGCAAAAATAAAATAAAATAGGGATGATGATAATATCATCTATCATACAGGGTTGCTGTAAAGATCAACTGAAATAATATGTAAAGTGCTTTGCAAACCTTAAAGCTCTATATAATGCTATTATTATTATTGATAATTATACTGCTCTTGATTGACACAGATAGTCAAGAACTGATTGCTGTGTCCTAAAACAGAAGGTATGTGTCATGGCTAAGTACCAAATTACAACTAATGTCCACAACAGCCCTTACCAGAATTGCATCTCCATTTACATGTCTACTTACCACAGGTAGCCATTTGTTTAAATAAGTTTCTTCCTGGCACACAGGAAACACTTAATGAATGCTTTCATTCATTCATTCCTTGACCGTGACCAATACTAAATTAAAGTGCTTATAATACAAAAAGTGAATTTGATTTCATGAGTTTTGCATTTCGTACCAAAAAACAGCCTCAGTGAATACTCTTTCTCGGTCTGAAAACACTCACCGAGGGCAAAGGCAGCATTAAATCAACAGAAGCATCAACAGAAGCACAATTCTCTAATCAGCTGTTTTCTCATGATGTGGACATCTGCTGTAGCTCAGCGAAGGGCAAAATCCATCAGACAGACACGTTTGTTAATACCCTCCTTCATCTACCACCCCCAGCACATCAGGGAGAGCGAACCTAACAAAAAAGTCACAGTCCCCAGTTTTCCTGGGCCTCAGCTTTTTTATTTTTAGAAGAATCCTTGCTTCAGCTCTTTTTTTATTTTCTGAGTTGAGGTGAGGCTTCACGGGTTAGAAGCTGCAATGTGTTTTTGTGTTTCTTGGAGACTAACTATACACACAGGTAAGGTGGTGGTGTTATAACTGCCGTTAGGAATCACCCCCCTCCACCTAAGAAGCACATCTATTTCTCTGTCAGGAGGTGACAGACCAAAGTTGACAACTGTGTCCTCTAGCCCACATTTCCCTGGATCAGTGAGGTGTTCCATGGTAGCTGGGCCTAATGCTTAGATACCTTCCACTGTTTACTAAAAAAAAAAAAAAAAAGAAATGCCTCAGTAACATATCTGATTTCTAGAAAATGACAAGTCGACAGGCATTTATTAGGCACTTGCTGTGTACCTTTAATATGTCAGCAGTAGATAGCCCTCAGGGGCCCTGGGTGTGGCCTCTCCAAAGAGCCATGGGCTCAGAGATTGTTTGCAGAGTTGGAAAAGCTTCCAGTCACCAGAAAAAGCTTTCCAGGCTCCCCACATCCTGTGGGACAAAATCAGACTTCTCTGCAGCATTCCAAGCTGCTGAGGAATTCTTGCCCGGAGCTGATGAAGGCCGGGCCCCCAGAGATGGTTCAGAAGGGGACTAAATGCTCTTTGTTCCCGGGCTTGCCTAGTCGGAGGCAGTATGGGAAACAGAAGCGTCCCCTGAAGTGGATAGAACTTTGTCTGACCCCGAGATTCCCTGGCATGTCAGCATTTTAATGGGCAAAATGGGGCAGCAGGGAGGAATAAGGAGTGGGAAGAGGGAGAGACTTAGGTTAGGAAATACAGGGGCTTGCTGGATGATACCACTTCCGAAGTCTGCAGCCTCCAGGAGAGTTCAGTTAAGTCAAGTGGACAAGGATTTATTAATTGCCTGCTATATGCCAGGCACTAATGGCATAATGCTAAGCTCAGCCTACTTCTTCCTTCCCAGCACTACTTCCAAATCAATCTTATGTCATCAGCATGCTCACACTGAGGTCAGAAAAAGTGATACAAGGACATTCTCAGGGTCTCTCTTGTGAGACATGGGAGACAATGGTACAAGACCATCCTGCATGGCGTGCCCACATGAAAGAAGATGCTGTGCTTTATGAGCAAAGCAGAATTGCAATAGCTCAAAAGAAACATGAGATGTACAAATTTAGAGACATCCTCACTCCAAATGCTCCCATGGACTATGTATACCTCACCTGGACTAGAGCCTTCTGAGCTCGTATTGGTCTGATCAGCCACAGTTGGATACACTGTACCTTGATCCCAACATAATGATACCATTTTGGTCCTCTCTGAGCACCAAGGACAACAAGCAAAGCTACTAACATGCTCCTCTTTTGAGGTTCCCCCCAAGTAACTTATGCCACCCTTCTCCATTGTCACTGACCACCCTCTATGACCCTTCCACTATCCCTCATGGCTTCAGATCCTGGCTCATGGCTCCTCTGCACCTAGTCTCCTGCTGTCATCCTCAGGAACCATCCAATTTTGCAGCATTCCAACTGTGGGTTACATGAGACAAGCTCTCAGGTCCTTTCCAACCTTGGGATTCCAGGATTCTGTGAATGCCTCAGTTCTAGAGATTTTCATGCTGACTGCAGGACTATTAAAAGCTAAGTTTCCAGCTTGGGAGGGGAGGATCCTGAGAAGGCTTCATGAGTGAACATTCTATTTTTTAGCCATGTCTATTGGGTGTCTATTAGTCAGGCTCCAGGAAGAAACACTATTCCTGGGGTTATGTGATCTGGCATTGGTTCCCAAGTAAGTACTGGGTGCACAGCACAGTGCCTGGCCCGCTGTAAATGCTATGGAAATGCTGACTGCTATTATGATTTGTTTCCAGATCTCACCTGAATCTGTGGTTATCACTTTCTTCTTTTCCATCCCTTCTTGCCTTTCACTTGTAATGAACTTCATTTTTGTCCTCTCCACTAATGGGGGATAATGCAACATGGTGGCTAGAGCACTGGAACTGGAGTCAAAAAGATCTGAGTTCCAATATTTAATAGCTGTGTGACCCTGGGTAAGTCACTTATGATCCCTGAGCCTCAGTTTCTTCATCTTTAAAATGAGGAGGTTGGAACAGATGGGCGCTAAGATTTCTGTTAGCTCTAAATCTGTGATCCTGTGACCTGCTTGTAAATCCTGGCTCTGACTCTTACAACCTATATACCCATTAGATTGTAAGCTCCTTGAGGACAGGGGTCGTCTTTTGTGTCTTTTTGGTGTCCCCAGCACTTAGCATGGTCCCTGGTATGCACCAGGCACTTAATAAACGTCTACTGACTGACTGATATGACTGTGAGCAAGTCATTTAACTTCTCTGGCCCTCAGAATTTCTATCCAGAAAATGTGGAGGTTGGTCTAGGTCAGTAGTTCTCAACCTGTGGGTCGTGACACTTTGGGGGTCAAACGACCCTTTCACAGGGGTCACAGGGTTCGCCTAAGACCATTGGAAAACACATATTGGATTGGACTGGAGTCTGACAGATGCAAGTTTCAGCAGCCAGACCAAGGAGATTTAGGTGGCCAGTGCGTACAACAGGGAAGGGAAGTGAAAGGCTCCAAAGGAACTCCTGTGGGCCAGAGGAGTCACCCAAGCGGCTGCTGGATTATACTGTCAGACACTGGGACCCCTCTCTCAGAGGCCCAGGAAAGGCAAGAAGACGGAGCCTTCCTCTGGAGCATCTCTGGCATCCCAGCTTCCTCTCCAGTCTCACTAGAAACAGGAGGCTCAGTTCTTGGATTGCTTACATGCTACTTGGGGAAATGTCTCTCACACTTAAGTAAACACTTGCAAAGCAACATGCAAACAAAAGCCAATTAAAATAATTCAAGTAGTGCCAAGGGACTGGAGAGTAAATGAGGAATCAGCGTGAGATGGGGATAATCAGGGAAGGCTTCCTAGAATAGGTGAGTCTGAAGAAGGGAGGGAAGAACAGAACTATTCACAGGAAGGAGAGGGAAGGGCATCTCTTGGGTCTTTCCCTAAGAATACCTGCAAAGAAATGGTGTGGAAAGGAGTGTAACCCGCAGCCCAGGTGGGCCATGGCAGGAAGATTTAAGAGAGCTGAGCCTGACAAGTGAGGTGTAAGGCCTGTGTGGGCAGAAGGGTCTGGATCACGGTGCCACAACTGACCCTTGAGCAAGGAGACGAGATGGATAAGAGCTGACTGGTATATGGCAGGTGCTTACTAAAGGCTTGCTTGTTGATGTGACATTTATATAGAACACTGAAGTTTACAAAGCCCTTTTTTTGTGTGTGTATCACATACAGAAGCCTCATAATGACCCAGTAAGGTAGATTCTCCAGGTATTACTGTCTTCATTTTAGAGACAGGGAAACAGGAGCAGAGTGGGTCACACAGAAGCAAGATTCAAACCCAGATTCTTCTTGACTCCAGGGCAGATAACTGCTTTGAGCAAGGAGCCTGAGTAAGATTATTCTGCCTGATATGTCTAAATAGAATGGATAGAAGCTTGGGGGAGACCAGTTACCTTCTGGGATACTACTGTGGGAGGTAAGGAGGGTGGAAGTCTGGACAAAGTCAGTGGCTGAAGCAAGAGAAAGGAAGGCAGTGAATCTAGGCATGTCAGGAGAGCTTTCTGGGGGGAGCCACAGAAAACATGAGCTCCCAGCACGCCCCTCTTTCCAGCTGTATTTCCCAATAAGATGCATCCTGTACCTGGCAATCATGCCCTAATCTTCAGTGAGTATCTCTTGGATGAGTGAACCTTAGTTTCTTCCTCTGGAAAACAAGGGCTAGGAATATACGGTTTGTAAAGTTTCTTTTAGCTGTGTCATTCTGTGTTCTAAGGTCCCTACCATTTGTGTCATTCTGTGTTCTAAGGTTCTCACCATTTCTGATGTGTCATGTTCTTAGGTCCCTTCCATCTCTGATATTCAGTGTTCTGACATTTACTATGTTCTAAGCTCCTTCTTAGCTATGACATTATGTGTTCTAAGGTCCATTCTAGTCTTGATATTCTGGGTTCTAAGGGTCCTACAAGCTCTGACATTTTGTGTTCTAAGGTTGCTCCTGGCTCTAACATTCTGGGTTCTTAGGGACCTCTCAGTTCTGACATTCTGTGTTCTAATGCCATTCCTGATTTTGACATTCTGGATTCTAAGAGTGCTCCCAGATATAAATTTCAGGATTCTAAGGGCATTCTCAGCTCTGACATTCTATGTTCTAAGGGTGCTCCCAGCTCTGACATCCTATGTTCTAAGAGTGCTCTCAGTTCTGACATTCTATGTTCTAAGACCCTTCCTGATTCTGATATTCTAGGTTCTAAGGCCCCTCCCAGCATTGACAGCCTATAACTGAAGGTCTACATCTGTCCATCACCCTATAGGCATAAGCTGATGATGCCTCTTGGACAGTAATTTCACCACTAACAATGATGTTGCACCATTTCCACCTCTCTGTCCAAACTATGCCCCATGCAGGGAGCTGGGAAACATGCCCCCCCTCCCCAGGAGGGGCTGGACCCCTAGATCCCCAAGGAAAGCTGGACAGCACCTTACCAGGGTGGATATCCTGAAAGAGAGACTTCCAGATGGTGTACTGCAAGGGGCCTGTGTACTTGGAGGTGGGAAAGTCTTCATAGGTCAGATTTGTTTCATGAATCTTCCCTTTGAGCCTGGAAAGAGAGTGTTCCAGATTAGGGGCTAACTTTGCATTTATTCCCAGGCATTTTGGTTTCCCTAATGGCTCTTTTCCCCATCTTTCTTTTTAATTCTCTGAGTAGGGGAGGAGGAGAGAGATATATTTGAAAGTGAAGGGGATGGAAAAATAAAGTGGGTATGTGCAAGTTTAAAAAAGAAATGATGCCGTCTGTACTTTACATCTGTACAGAGCTTTCCGATGCACTTTTATCTAAGTGAAGATCACAGTCACCTAACGCTGCCCTCGGTGTGTCCAGACCAAGGAGGAGCAATCCCTTACTGCCTTCTACTCTAGGGTCAGAATTGGCTCCTGGCAGCCCCTGGAGGGAAGGGGGAAGAAGGAAGAAGAAACCAGCCAGGGTGGATGCATGGAGGAAGGGCCCCTCCCTGGATGGACCTCTCCAGTCCCCACCACATACCGCTCAGACAGTGAGGCGACCCCAGCCAGGAAGGCGTGCCTGTCTGCTTCAGCCAGCCGCTCCTGAAGGATCTGGCTGCCCTCCTGGACCCTGCGCAGCTGCTGACTGTAGCGCTGTATCTTCTGCTCAATGTCGGTCAGGGTGCGGGCCGTGTCTGCCTCTAGCTCCTCCAACATGGCCTTCTGGCGCTCGCGTAGCAGCCGGTGCAAGCGTTCAAAGGCCTCCCCAATGGTGGCCCGCAGGCTCTTGGTGGAAGACTGCAGAGAACACATACAGTGTGAGGCAAGGCATGGGGCACAAAGCAGCAGCACTGGGGTATGAGCCAGCAGCCCTGGGTGCTGCCCTGGATCTCTCACTAACCAGCTCTGTGACTTTGGGCAATCATCTTGCCACTCTCTGGTGTTTAAAGAGCTTTTTATTTTATGTTTTATTTTTATTTCTGTAAAATGGGGATAATGCTACCTCACAGATGACCACGTGAAATAAGAGATTCAAAAATATTTGTGAAGTTAAACATGTTACATAAATGCAAGGGATAATTCAATCGAACTTAGTGCACCTACCATAGCACTGTGTTAGGCAGGAGGGATACAATAAAGCCCTGCTGGATGCACCATGTACGAGGACTGGCAAACAGAAGGTGGGGGCTGATGGGGGTGGAGAAAGAGCAGACAAAGGGATATATATAAGGGAGGAAAGAACGTTTTCAGTAGAGGGGGTGAGGGAGGATGTTACGGAAGCTTCATGGCCCCTGAGCTGAGCCATGACAGAGGAGAAATCTGAAAGGCTAAGAGGAAAGAGTGCAATTGAGGCTGGAGAGATGACAGTGCAAATACACAGAGGTGGGTGATGGCATGCTGAGTCTGAGGAACAAGTAGCATAGTATTTGCCAGAATGTAGAACGGGCAGCTGGGTGGCACAGTGGATAGAGTGCCAGGCCTGGAGTCAGGAAGACCTGAGTTCAAATCTGACCTCAGGGGGCAGCTAGGTGGCGCAGTAAATAGAGCACCGGCCCTGGAGTCAGAAGTACCTGAGTTCAAATCCGGCCTCAGACACTTAAACACACCAAAAAAAAAAAACTAGCAGTGTGACCTTGGGCAAGTCACTTAAGCCCCAATTGCCCTCCAAAAATAAAAAAGCAAAAAATGAAACAATAAAAAAAAATAAAAATCTGACCTCAGACACTTACTAGTTGTGTGACCCTGGGCAAGTCACTTAACCCTGTTTGCCTCAGTTTCCTTATCTGTAAAATGAGCTGGAGAAGTAAATGGTAAACCACTCTAGTATCTCTGCCAAGAAAATGCTAAATGGTATCACGAAGAGTTGAACATGACTGAAACTGAACAATGACAAAAGAATGTTTAAAAGGGGGTAATGTGAAATAAGCCCAGAAAGGTAAGTTGGAGCCAGAGTAGAGGAGGCCAAGCTGAGGAATATGTATTCTGTTCTAACAGCAATAGGGAGCCATTGAAGGTCTCTGAGTAGGAGAAGCACATGGTCAGACTTGAGCTAATTTAGGAAGATTATTTTGGCAGGGAAATGAACTCGACAGGAAGGGAGGCAGGATGGAGCATTAGAGGTAGAGAAACCAATTATTAGGCCGTTGCAATACTCCAGGGAGACTGGACTAGGATGGTGGTGGTGGCTGCCATGTTAGTAGTGAGAAGGGGAGGTCTCTGAGAGACGTCATGGAGGTAGATTTGACAGGACATGACAATGGATGGACAATGGAGTGGGGTGAGAGGGAAGGAATAAAGGGAATAATCTAGGAGGATTCCAAGGTTTCCAGCCTGGGTGACTGATGGCCATCCAAGGGAGATGGGAAGCTGCAGGAGATGCAGAGGAGTGGAGCTCTTAGTGGGTTCCCTTCTGCTGGGGCTGCTTCTGAGGCCTGACCTCCTGGCCTGTGGCAGCTCCAGGCCAGGGAGAATCTTCCTCAAGGGATATGGGAGTTTTCTTCCCTAAAAAGCCAACACTAGAGGGTAGTGTCACCCCAGACTTGGAGGTGGCAGAGAGGGGTGACATCTTTGATTTTCCTTCCTGAGATGGATAAATCCGTGATAAATAATAATAATGTTAAATTCATATAGTGCTTTAGACTTTTTGTAGAGTGCTTTGCGTCCTTCATCTCATCTGGACCTCCTGACAACTTGGTACAGTAGGTATTGTCAGACCATCATCCCCATTGTACAGGTGAGAAAACTGAGGCTCAGACTTCCTGGCCCAGGATTATATTAGCCAGTATTAGTTACGATTTGAATCCTCAGTCTTCTTGACTCCAAACCCAGCACTCTGATCTCTATGTTGTCGTTCAGTTGTTTAAGTTGTGTCCAACTCTTCCTGACCCCAACTGGGGTTTTCCTGGCAAAGATACTGGAGTGGTTTCCCATTTCCTTCTCCAGCTCATTTTACAGATGAGGAAACTGAGGCAAACAGGGTTAAGTGACTTGCCCAGGGTCACAGAGCTGGTAAGTGTGTGAGGCCATATTTGAACTGAGGAATATAAGTCTTCCTGACTATCCACTGTGCCACTTAGCTGCCCAACCTCTGTATTAGGTTGTTTCTAAAGAGATGGCTGAATCTGAATACACCTCTAGAAAACCTTCAAGACAACATCGGCCCTAATTAACTGGCAACAGAAGGGAGAAGGTGGCTTTTTCTTTCCTAGGTCTCAGTCTCATTTATGAGATTACCATTTGGTGGACTGTTTCATTCTTTGTATCTCCAGTGCCTAGCACCATGCTGGGCACATAGTAGATGTTTCATTAATACTTGTTGATTGATTGTAAAAGAAGAATTTTGACTGGATTAGGTAGGAGTCCTTAACTTTTTCATGTCATGGTCCCCTCTGGTGAAGCCCATGGACAGAATAATAGTTTTCAGTGCATAAAACAGAACAGATAACATTACCAAGGAAACCACTTAGGTTGAAATACAATTATCAGAATAATTTTTAAAAAGGCAACGCATTCCAGGTTAAGAACTCTTGGCTTAGATGGGCTCTAAGGTCCCTCTGGCTGGAACATTCTGGCTCTGAAGGCCTCTTTCAGCTACCTTTGCTGTTCCCTTATCCATATGATGAACAGTAAAATATTGACTAAAAGATCCCTAAGGTCCGTTCTAGCACTAAACCCCACGATTCCCTGACAGAAGGGTTCTTCCAGCTCTCGGCTCTAACGTTTATATTGGAAGGTCACTTGACCTAACATTCTGCATTCCCAGGTCCCTTCTATATCCTCAGGTCATGGACTCCAATAGGATCCAAGAGCTCCTGATGCTTTCACTGGAACAGTCTCCTGAGCATCCTCCAACCCAAGACTGGGAAGCCTGGATTGAGGATGGCTGTAGGTGGGTCAGCTACTATCTCTGCAGCATGGTGTAAAGGGTAGAGGGCTGGCTTTGGAGGCAAGAAGAGCTGGGTTGGAGTCTTACATCTGACCCACACTGGGTATCCTGGGCAAATCACTCTCTAAATCTGAGTTATAGATGAGTCGCCAGTCCATGCCAATGGAGAGAATGTCCATACTTGCAGCCCAGGATTTTCATATCAGATCCCTCAGTGGCCATGTGACCCCGAGTCCTACCACTTAACTCAAATTGCTCATCTCCACTGCTAAATCGAACAGTCTTTTCTCATTCTTTACCCTACTTGAACTTCCTATAGCCCCCCCTCCCTTTTTTAGATGGGGGAAGGCAAGGCAATTGGGGTTAAGTGACTTGCACAAGGTCACACAGCTAGTGAGTGTGTCCAGTGTCTGAACTAAGGTCCTCCTGATTCCAGGGCCAGTGCTCTACTCACTGCACCACCCTCCCTATAGCTCTTTAAACACCATAAGGTCCTCTCATCAGAGACACTCTCTCCTCCCTGATACAGCTCTTTCCTGGCTTTTTACGTGAGGAAGCTAGGTGGTGCAGTAGAGCATGATGGAGTTGGAATCAGGAAGACCTGATGGCCGTGTGATCCTGGGTGAGTCCGTTAACCTCTCTCAGTTTCCTCCTCTGCAAAGTGGGGATAACAGCACTTACATCACTGTATTCTTGTGAGGTTCACACGGGATAGTGTATGCAGATGCTCTTCACACCTTACAACACTATGGAAATACTAGCTACTATTATTATTTATCATTATTCCTTGTCTGACCACCCATCAGCCTCCTTTACAGAATCACCATCTACATATCCCCGGTTCAGAAGCCACACCCTTCAGGAGGCCCATCCTGACCCCTGACCCATCGCTCCTCGCTGTGAGGCTGGTGGTCCTGAAGGTCACTTTGTATCGTCATATTATCTGATTTGTATTTCTTCTTCTTCTTCTTTTTTATTTGTATGGATTGTTTCTCCTCAACAGAATGTAAGCTCCATGAGGACAAGAATTGTTTCACTTGCATTCATGTCTTTGTATCTCTAGTGGCTAGCATGTACATAACAGCTGGTTTAAAATGCTTGCTGAGTTCCCTACACCAATGGAAACATAATCTAGGATAAAACCCCCGACCTGCCTCCTGCATTGAAGACCCCTTTTTGTTCCAGGTCAGAAATGAATAACCCCTCTGCCCCCTTGCCTCCCACCCTTCTTGTTGGGATACTATGGCATCCTGTCCTATAGACTTAGGCAAAGACAGACTCAACTTGAACCTTCTGCTAGTCTGGCCAAAGCGCCAAGAAGCTTATAAGGGATTTCAAGATTTTCTGTCTCCGGCGTCCCCATTTACTCAGTTTCCTATGTTTAAACTCCGGGTTTAATCTCTGGTACTTCCTTCTCCCTGACCTCTCACATCCAATCAGTTTCCAAACCCCGTGCCCAATTCCATCTCTGCAATCTCTCCCTAATCCATCCTGTAAAGGCTGAAGCAGAGAGGTTGTGCCTTGCAGAGGGGCATCTGGGCAGTCATGGAAGTAGGAGTTGGAATGTCCTGAATGGGGGGATATGACAAGTGGGGAAATCTGGCTGGCATAGGGAATGACATGAAGTGAGTCTGGGAAGGTATTTGGGAGCCAGCCTATGGTGCGCTTCAAAGGTCAGGCTGAGTGTGGTTTATCCTGGTAGTAACAACCCAACTCCAATGCCACCTGTTCTGAGGGCTAGTCTTTTCTGTTCCTCTCTGATTGGTAAGAGGAGGCAATATAATATAATGAAAATTGTACTGATCTTGGGATCCAGGGCTGACCACTTGGTATTGGTGGGCCTTAACAGATCATTTAACCTCTCTGTGACTCAGTTTCCTCTGACATAAGATAAGGGGAGAAGGAAACTGACCCTCTCTATAAAGGAGTCAACCAGCTTTGTAAAACCTGAAGTCCCACGTAAATGGGGGCCGGCCCTCATTAATCATATTATTCACAATAAGGAGATTAAGGAGAAAGGGAATTGACTAGGGAATTAGGAGCTCACGGTTGACCTTGGAGAAAACATTTCCTATAGAGTGGTGGGGAGGGGAGCCAGATTACAAGAACTTGAAGGGTGAGTGGGTTGGAAGGAAGTGGAGGCAGAGAGGGTATATGGCCATTTCTAGAAACTTGGCAGCAAATGGGAAAAGAGAATGAATGGTAGCTTAAAGGGGTAGAAGGGTTAAGGGAAAATTCTTTAGGCCAGGGAGAGCATGAATACAATTTGTAGGCTGGAAAAAAAGGGAAAGGATGAAGATGGAAGGGAGCAGGGGAGATGACTGATATGACAAGGAAAAGATGGAAGGGGATAGATTGAGGCTACATATGTTACCTAAGTGATTCAGTGCCTAGAGTATGGGCCTTGGGAGTTGGGAAGACCTGAGTTCAAATCTTGCCTCAGGCACTGGATAGTGAGAAAGTCATTTAACTTCAATTAACCTCAGTTTTCTCTTTTGTAAAATGGAGATAATAGCACCTACTTCATAGAGTTGTTGTAAAGCTCCAATAAGCTAATATATATGTTTGCAAACCTTAAAGTATTACATGAATGTTTCCAGTCATTTTTCAGTCGTGTCTGACTCTTCAGGACCCCATCTGGGGTTTTCTCGGCAAAGATACTGGAGTGGTTTGTCATCTTCCTTTTCCAGCTCATTTTACAGATGGGGAAACTGAGAGACTTGGTCAGGGTCACACAATTAATTAGTGTCTCAGGCTGGATTTGAACTCAGTGCTCTATCCATTCTGCTACCTAGTTGCCCTACCGAAATGCTAGCTACTATTATTAACATTATCATTATCATTCTTTTTTGAAGGAGACAAGCAGAAGGCTTTGAAGAATCCTTAGGCCAGCCCAGGGCTTCCGATCATAAACAGATCAGTCCTAAGGGAACCAATCTTCCCTAGGTACTGAGTCCTGATCTCAGAAGCTGTGGCCTAGCTCTCCAAGCTCCCTGTTCCCTGAGCCAACTCCCCCTCCCCAAGCTAAGTCAGTTCTGCCGATGCCCCTCTCCCCATCCTGATATCCGGAGGACATGATTTGAGCATCTCTTCCTTCTTTTCCATTTCCCACCCTCTGCTATGCCTTTTCATAATACCAAGTTCGCCATCTCCACGATCTGGAAACACAGTCAGCTCAGAAACACAAGTAGAGAGTAACAGATAAGCCACCCAGGAGAGCACACCAAGAAATCAGTTCAGTGTGAATGAGGCAGCTTCTAAGCTTCCAGATGCCTGGGGCTGAGAGCTTGTGTCGCCCTGTAGGTGATCATTTTCTCAGGGAGAGACACACTAGGCACCATGCACACCCCTTTTTTAGCCTCCCACAAGCCCAGGACCTAGGAACCCCTCTGTCCAAGGGTTGTCTCCACCCAGCTCCACCTGCTTCCTGGCTGCCTCTCTTGGTCCTACCGATAACTTTATAGCCGTGCCATGTTCTCAGCCAGTCAGGAGTCATCACCTCCAGGCCTGGTTGAGGCTTAGTCTCTACTCACAGACTTATGAGAGATGGTATAAAGATGGATTAGGAATTAAAAGGACTTGGGTTAGAATCCTCATTTTGTCCCTCATTACCTCTTGGACACTGGGCAAGTCAATGGATCTCTCTGACCCTCAGTTTCCCCATCTGTAAAATGAGGAAGAGGGTGGACTAAATGATGTCTAAGATTCCTTCTAGCTCTAAATTGATCAATGTTGTTGAGAACTAGCCAGCCAATTATGGTTATCTCCTTTGGGCAAGGGGGAAGAGGCAAGGCTGAGGATCCTGAGAGGTTAAAAACAGACTTAGAAAATAAGACATCCCCAAAGCCACAGAGACACTCCCTCCGTTCATGAGAGAGAGTTTAGACTTAGTAAAGAGGAAGGCCACATTATTCTCCGAGACTGAGGGAAGGATGAAAGGCCAAGTGAAGATGCTGGATTTAAATCCTTGGGTGGGGCTATTTAAATAGTTAACATGTACATAAGGTTTTTACTTACATTGTCTTAGTTAATCCTCAAAGGCACCTTGGGATGGGGTGGGGGGAGTAAGTGCTGTAGTATGATCCCCCCACTTTACAGGTGAGGAAACTCAGGCACCAAGTGTTAAAGTGACTTACTCCACGGTATCCTATAGTTAGTAAGTGGCAGAGTCAGGATTCAAACTCAGCTCTCTTGCCTTTGAATTCAGGGCTCATCCTACTGTACCCCAGGCCACTTCAGACGGCCTCATTCTTCTCAGGAAAGTGGCAGACAAACTCCTCTGGTGGAAGTAGGAGGGGGGGCGCAGTGGGGAAGGAGGAAGGGGAGGTGTTCAGGAAAGAAGATATGGAACATCTGCCATGGGGAATATGACAGGGAGTCCATAAGAGATGAATGAAAACTGCTATTATCTGTCTCATTAAATGTTTCACCAGTGCCAGGCTTTTCTCTCCAAGGAGACAATGAGCTCATTGAACGCAGAGCCCAGGTCTGCTACTCTTGTCTCCTTGGCACCCAGCACAGAGAAGATGCTCAAAAAATAACCGAGCATTATTCTGCCCCACGATGCCTGCCCTCCACCCCTAAGGCCCTTCACAGTCTTGCTGTTGTGTTGGGTCGCATCCTTCTTCCATTCCCTGAATCTCTTCTGATCCATTGGGGCCTGGGTCAAAGCAGGCTGGGTTACCTCGAAGAGTCATATTTTAGGACCTGGAGCATGGGAACTTTGCCAGCCTGCCTCTTAGGCTTTGTTGGGAAGTACTCTTCAGTGGAATAGAATGAAAAGCCATTTATTAAACACTCCATGCTGAGAACCATGCTAAGTATTGGGGATACAAATTGAAAAGTGAATTTCTGGTCCCCGCTTTCAAAAAGTTAGCATTCTAACTGGGGGAGTCGACACAGCAGCGGTCTTCTGTAAGGTAGGCCCCAAGTGAACTGTTAGGAAGGTAGGAGCCTAGTGGGATCTGGCTAGGCAGGGTACAGGGTGGAGTTGTTGGGGGGAGGTGAAGAGGTCACACTAGTCTGATGGACTCCACCTTCTGACACCCTCTAGTAGTGGTCTCCGGGTAAGCAGGGTTCTGGCATGAGGCCATTGGGGGACACAGTGGAATGAGTGGGAAGAGAGGAGGTGGAGGCAAAGAGTGTGTGTGACCATTTCTAGAAGTGTGGCAGAAAATGGGAAAAGAGATGCCATAAGCGTCTTGTACATAGTAGGTACAAAATGTTAGTCAAATTCAATTCGACACAGTTACTAATCACCTACTGTGTACAGAGCATTTTGCTAAGCATTGGAGGAAACTCAAAATTAGATAAAACAATCCCTGTATTCATGGAGCTCAGTATAATGACGGATACAACACATACATCTATAGTGCAGAACAACACCATGTAGAGTAAATAAGATATTGTGAGGTCTGAGGATGTAGAGGGAAGTCATGTTTAGAACGAGGAGTTCAGTTTTGTGCATACTAAGTTCTAGGCACTGGAAAGCCATGCAAATGGAGAAGTCTCAGTGGCAACTGGCAATCTGAGACCAGAACGCTCAGGCTGGAGACACAGATTGGAAGCCGTCCAAGCAGGGATGGTTACTGAAGTCACGGGAGTGGGTGAGATCACCAAGGAAGAAAATAGAGAGGAGGGAGAGAGGAGGATGCAGGACAAACTCAAAGCCACAGGAGACACCCAAGCTTAGGGGACAGGAAGAAGACGAAGACTTTGATGGAAACATGAGAGCTAGCTCCAGGGGGTCAGAGGGCTGCCCTGTGGAAGAGGGATCAGACTCTTCTGACTGGCCCTGAGGGCAGAACTAGCAGCCACCCATAGAAGCTGCAGGTAGGCAGATTTAGATTCAACGTAGGGGAAAAACTTAACGATCTGAGCTGTCCAGAGGTGGAATTGGCTGCCTCGTGGAACAGAAGGTTCTTTTCACTGGTCTGTTGTTCAGTTGTTTTCAGTTATGTCTGACTCTCCATAAACTCATTTGGGATTTTCTTGGCAGAGATGCTGGAGTGTTTTGCCATTTCTTTCTCCAGATTTTACAGATGAGGAAACTGAGGCAAATAGGGTTAAGTGACTTGCCCAGGATCACACAGCTAGTAACTATCTGAAGATTTGAACTCAGAAAGAAGAGGTTTCCTGTCTCCAGGTGCAGCTGCTCTACCCATTGCCCTACCTAGCTGCCCTTTATCCTTACTGGAGGAGCATAAGCTGGATGACCACTCACTAGGGATACTGTTTTGTTTGAGCTGGACTAGAGGGTCTCTAAAGTAGCTTTCAGTTCTGTAATGCTGGGAATCAGCAAAGAAGACAGAGAAGGAGCAGTCAGGGAGATAGGAGGAGGGCCGAGGGAACATCCTAGAAGCCGAGGAAGAACATGTATCACAGGTCTCAGGAGAAAAGGATGCTATGGAGCTGGGGGGAAGGAGGGAAGGCATTGAAGCACCAGCTCACATGGCACTCTTACTATTTGTAGAGTAGTTGAGAAGGAGTTAATTAGAGGAGTTCGGGGGTGGGGAGGAAATATTTCAGTCTACCATGAAGTAGCAGGACAGTTGGTGTATGAAAATATTCATAGCAGCTCTTTTTGTTGAGATAATGAAGTGGAAACAGAGGGGGTGTCCATCAACTAGGAATGGTTGAACAAAACATGACATAGGAAAGTAACAGAGTAGTGTTGTGTTGTAATGATGGCTTCTGTACTTTAAGCACTTGTACTTTAAGGTTCACAAAGTGCCATACAAGCTTAATCCTCACCACAACCCTGGTGGGTGGGTGCTGTTGTTTTCCATATTTTATTGATGAAGAAACTGAGGCTGAGAAGTTAAGTGACTTGCCCAAGGTCACACAGCTAGCAAGTGGCTGAGGCAGAATTTGCACTCCGATCTCCCTGGCTCCAAGCCCAGCACTCCTGCCCACTGCACCACCTAACTGCCCAGATAAGAAGTGATGAAAGCAGGCGGCTAGGTGGTGCAGTGAATAGAGCACCGGCCCTAGAGTCAGGAGTACCTGAGTTCAAATCCGGCCTCAGACACTTAACACAAAAAAAACTAGCCGTGTGACCTTGGGCAAGTCACTTAACCCCAACTGCCCTCCAAAAAAAAAACCAAAAAAAAAAAAAAAGAAGTGATGAAAGCTTCCGTTTTTGAGAAACCTGGGAAGACTTATACAAACTAATGCAGAGCAAAATGAGCAGAACCAAGAGAACAATTTATATAACAACTACAACTATGTAAAGAAGAACAACTCTGAAAGACCCGAGAACTCTGACTGAGTCAACAGCCAACCAGACATAAGAGGATGATGAAGAAATGGACATAAAGAAGCACTAAGTAGACGCCAAGCCCAAGAGGATACAGAGGATTCAATTTTGTTGTTGCTGAATTATTTCAATTGTGTCTGACTCTTTGGGAACCCATTTGGGGTTTTCTTGGCAAAGCTACATTCTTGGCAAATGGTTTTGCCATTTCCTTCTCCAGATCATTTTGCAGATGCAGAAATTGAAACAGGGTTAAGTGACTTGTGCAGGGTCACATGGCTAGTAAATGTCTGAGGCCAGATTTGAACTCAGGAAGAGGAGCTGAGAGTAGAGAGCTGGCACCATTTACTGCCCTACCCAGAAGATACAAATCCAAAAGCAAAGGTAGTCCCTGCCCTCAAGGAGCCTACCTTCCGAAGGTGCCCCAGCGTCTTGGCACAGGATTGGTGCTGGCCTGACTCGCACTCCATGTTGTTTCTGGGTCTACCTTTACACAGGGTAGGGAGCAGTGATAATGGTGACTGAAACCTAAGCTGTGTTTTAGAGCTTGCAGAGGGCTTTACAAACATGACGTCCGTGACTCACAGCAGCTCTGTGAGACGGATCTCACCTCAGTTATCCCCATCAGTTATCCTGACCTTACAGAAGAGGAAACAGGTTCAGAGAAGTTATAAATGACTTGTCCACGGTCATATCAGTCAACATGCCTTTACAAAGAGCTTGCTATGTGCCAGGCGCTACGTTAGACAAACAGCCAACTAGGATTTATTAAGCACCTACTGCATGCCAGCACTTATGCTAAGTACTAAGTACTAAGACGAAGAGCTGCAGCCAGATGGCGTTAAGGAGAATTTGAATTAGAGTCTTTCTGACTTCCAACCCAGCACTTGGTCTTCTCGGCTACAGAACTGCTAAGTTATACAATCATAATACAACCAGAGGGTCCCAGAGTAGCACGGTACAACTTCACAAGTGAGAAACAGGCAAGGACATCAAGGCCAAATGTCAGAGAGGACATAAGGAGGAAATTCACGGGACCATACACAGAAAACCGGGAGGGACCCCAGAGGGCACCTGATCCAACCCCTTCACTTTACAGATGAGCAAACATAGACCCAGAGAGGTTAAATAACTAGTGAGTAGCTGTGCCAGAATTTGAACCCAGGTCCCGACTCCCAATCTGGCCTTCTTTCCACTCTACCAAGTTCCCTTTTCCAACTGCCCCCAAATTTAACACGTCTAAAACAGAACTCCTCCCTTCCTCTGGAAAATTGCTTTTCCTGCTGAACATTCTGCTGTAGGCACCACCATCCCTCCAGCCCCCCAGGCCTAACTTCCAAGTTAATTCCTTCTCCTCCAATTTGTATCCAATTGGTGCCAAGTTGGTCTAATACAGGCAGAAAAAACTCTAGCTTTGGAGCCAAAGGGCTCTAATCCTGACTATTCTTTACTTGCTGGGTGACCTTGGGTAAGTCACACTCTCTGTAAAAGTAGAAGATTGCACCAGATAATCTCTGGAGTTTTTCTTGTCTCTGAATCTTCTAAGTCCCACCAATTTTGCTTCCACAGTATCTCTTGCAGAGACACCCTTCTTTCTACTTCTCCTGCCCTAGAGGAGATAGCAGGACCAGGAAGGGAGGGTGATGATGTTTCACCTCCTTCCTGAGGGCAAAGCTACAGACCTGGGCTGGTGCAGAGATCTCCCTGCAGTCTCTCTCAACTCTCAGAAGCCTGCCTTGACCTCCACACTCAGCCCTTATCCCTGCTGCCAGCCACCCCTGAAGGGGTCTGGGTGAGGCATGGGACCTCTGAGGCTCAGTGGCTTCCTCTCCTCCAGCTGTGTGTGCTCTAGGCTGGGAGTTCCTCTGGGCAGAGACTGCCTTGCTCAGCGCTGACATCCCACCGGCAAAGCTGGGGGGGTTGGGGGGAAGCCTACTGTATGCTGAACAAAGGCTCAATTAAGGCCTATTCCAGGCCCGACACGGCTGCCTGTAAAGAACTGACAGGCTGAATCGAAGCTCTTTTCAAAGCCCTCTCTCAAAAGAGCACTGGGGTGTGAGTGCTAAGCAGCCCCGCTAAGCGCTGCCAGTGTGCGTTACTGAAGGGACTGGAGAGGAGAAGAAACTCCCCGCTCCCTGAAGGCTGGTGAGTCAGGAGAGACAGACAGTAATTAGCAGCTCTTGGCATCAGTGGCCCATCCAGCCTGCCTCTCCCTGGGTGGCGCCGGCCCAGCGGTCGCAGCCCCAGCTAGGCCACAGAAGTCACCCAGAACTGCCAGACAAAAAGGGGAATCAGGGCAGTGAGATGTCTTGGATATCATCTGGGTCGTTATCCCTCTACAGACCCTGGCACAGCCCACTTCGTGCAGCAGGGGATCTGGGGGGACCACCCTGAGCTCCTGAACACTCAATACCAGCACATACTTTCAGAGCTCTTAAGGCTTCATTGGAATCATGTTTCGGCTGGGATGGGAAAGGGGAGGGTGCAGGCCCAGAAGTGTGACTTATTCAGTGTAGGGAAGGTGTGGGAACCCCCTTCCCTCATACAGGTTGCTGATACATCCAGCAAACAAAGACTCAGAGAATTAGTTGCCGGGAGACCCTGAGAGATTAACTTGCTTGCTACAAATCAAGCTCTGATTTACAGAATTTGCCAATTTCCAAGGTGTAAATGCTTACCCTTAAATTTTAACAATTTAACAATCCAGTCTGATTTAACAATCAGCTCTCCTACTTCCTGTACTCTCTCCATTAGAGAATTTAGAGCAATATACAGTAGTATACAGGCAAGATGGTATAGTGAAAAAAGCTTTGGAATCAGAAGACTTGAGTTCAAATATTACCTCTGGAAACCTCAGACAAACTCTAAGAGAGGGAAATATGGCAGCTTAGGTAGAAGTTGAACTTGACTTTTCCAAACTCCAAGGCTGGCTCCTTTGTTTTGCCATGTCTCCTCTCTAAGAGGACGATTATTCCCATTCTCATGGAAGAAGAATCTTAGAGCGAACTGCCCACAGCCCCAGAGCTGCTAAGCACCAGAGCCGGCATTTGAAACCAGGTCTCTCCTGATTCCAAACCTAGACCTTCCTTTGCTTTCTTTCTTATCATGAACTTAACCATCCTGAACATTTCAATATATAAAGAACAGAAAAGAGGCTTGTACATGAAGCTGCTGAGCCTCCTGGCTCACCACGCTTCTGAGTCCCATTCATTGGAAATGGTCTATTCTGCCCAACTTTGGTGACTTTTTTTTTCTTGTTTTGTCTCAAAGAGACTGTAACCTCTTGAGGGGATAAGCGATGTGTTCTCTTGTCTCCTTGAAGCCCAGAGCTGAGGGACACCAGAGCTATTCGATAAAAACTGAAAAAAGTCATCCCCTGATGGGATGAGGAGAAATTCACCTGGGACACTGAAGATGAACCTCTTACTGACAAGTATCACCCAATCACCCAGGCTGGTCACTAGACAAGGGATCCCCAGAATACTGCCAGACCCTCACTACTAGACTTCCTAGTCTGGTAGCCCCTCCAGAACTTGGGCTCCATTGACAAAGCCTTTGAGAGATCAGGGATGGCCTCCATATATGAGCTTCTATAGAGGACTACAGTGGAAGATTATTACAGTAATGAATTGTGTGTGTGTGTGTGTGTGTGTGCGTGTGAGTGTGTGTGTGTGTGTGTGCGCCCGCGCCACAGGAATGCCCAATTGGCTAGTAGGTGAAATATGACCTCCAAAGTGTCTGCAGGAAAAAAAGGAGGCATTTCTTATATAAACACTGAGGCTGAGGCAGGAAGCAGGGCTGGGGGAGACGGTGGACCCCACGGGCCCACAAGAAGGCCTGGCAGATGGACAAAAAAGTGGGGGGAGGGAGAAGGGGGTGGGGGAACAGGAAACTGGGCAAGGATAAAAGGCACACATGGGGAGAGAGAACGGGAGGGCAGAGAAAAGGGGCTGGGAAAGGGGAGAACGGAGCTTTTCCTTTCCTGACCCTCCTAGGTGGTCTCAAGGTCCAGGTCAGTTAGTAACAAAGCCTCCAGGTTCTCAGAGTCATCTTACAGGCTTGGGGCCTGACATTCTTGACACAGAATGCCTCTGATATGCTCATGGTAATGGGGGGGATGCTGACAAGGCAGACCCACAGAAGAGACACTGAACTCTACTCTCCCCCCCCCCCCCCTCCGCTTTGATCCCAAGGGATAGGGGAGAGAAGCAGCTGGTGGACGTGTCTATTGTCTCTGGTCCAATCCCTCTGTGTCTGCTCCAGATGGACCTGGTTTCAGCACATTGGAAGGGACACCTGCCCTCCCTACCCCACCCCCCAATGCCTCCTAGCACTGCTTCAGGCCTCAGGTATGCAGGGGGCTCCATGCTCTCCTGCCCCCAAAGCCAGATGGAAAAGTCGGGGCTCCAGTGAAGTTGTCACATTGGCCCCAGGGCTTCCCAAGCTTCATCAGGCTGTGGGGGGGAAGGGCACCGAGGCATCACCCCTCCCCTGCCCTTTTCTGCTTTTCCCCCTCCCCCCAACCTGGGACTCACCTTTGTTTCAGCCAGTTGGCGCTTGAGAAGCTGCAGGGCCTCTGTGTGTTCTCTTTCACTGTCCTGCAAGGCCTGAAGCTGCTCCTTTAATTCTCTCTAAAACAGATAAGAGCACAACAGTGAGGCCTCAGACAGAAAGGACCAGATTCCATGCTGGGAAGGGCCTGAGGGGCTTCAGCTGCCTACCAGGAACCCAGCAGCTGGGAAGGAAGCTCTTATCCCTCATCAAAGCTCAGCCTCCGCAAACTCACAGAATGTTAACCTCTCAGAGTTGGAAGGGCCAGATCCATGAGATCATCTCGTGAAGACCCCTTAAACATCAGGAGACCCTAAAGTATCTCTGACAAACGGCTGTCAGGGCCTTGGCTACGAGACCACCATCAAGGAGGAAGCCGCTGGGCCTTGAGGTGGCCCATTCTACTGCAGGTCAGCTCTCATGATCAGGAAGCGGAAATCTGCCTCTGTCCCTTCTACTCCCTGCTCCTTGTCCTGACCTCTGGGGCCAAGAAGAAGGAGGATAAGCCCGGGAAAGCCTTTCAAATACTTCAAGACAGCTGCCTGTCTCTCTAAGTTTTCTCTAGGATAAACCGCTCTGAATTCAGCAATTATCCTTGGTCCTTTTCTCATTCTGGTCTCCCACTTCTGAAAATGCTCAAATTTACTCACATCCTACAAAAAACTAGAAGTTAGAATCAAACACGGAAATATAGATAAGACCAGACCAGGAAGGGCGACAGTACGGTTAACATTTCCCCACCCGTAGGTACTGGGGAGCCACAGAATGTTACGCACCTTATCAAATCAAGTCAAGAAGCATTTAAGTCCCTACTGTATTATGTAGCCTGGTGGCGCAATGGAGAGTGCTGGGCTAGGAGGCAGGAAGACTCATCTTTCCGAGTTCAAATCCAGCCTCAGACACTTATTAGCTGTGTGACCCTGACCCAGTCACTTAACCTTGTTTGCCTCAGTTTCCTCACCTATGAAATGGCAGGAGAAGAAAATGGCAAAGCACTTCAGTATCTTTGTGAAAAAAAATCCCAAATGGGGTCAGGAAGAGTTAGATCCAACTGAAGCAAATAAACAGCAAAAATGTTTACATGCCTGCATTGTGGTAAGTGCGAGGGATACAATAAAAGGTAAAAGACAGCTCCTGTCCAGTCTAATGTGGGAGAGAAAATGCAGACAACTATGGAGGAACAAGAATAAGTTAAGAAGGGGATCATCTCAGGAGGATTGAAGGGCTTCCTATAGAGGGTTGGGCTTTGAGCTTTGAAAGAAGCCAGGGAAGGTGGAGATGAAGAAGAAGAGCATTCCAGGCACAAGGGACAGCTGGAGAGAATTCAGGAGAAGGGGTGCCTTGTGTGAGGAACAGTAAGTCCACCAGTATAGATAAATCACAGTGTACAGGGAGAGGAGGGAGGTGTAAGAAGATTGGAAAGTTAGGAAGTAGCCAGGTTATGGAGTGGGGTGGCGCTCCTCCAGGGATGTGCTGGTAGATGTTTAACAACTGGCTGTATGAAAAAATATCCCTCCCCCCAAAAAAAACACACTTTTAAGTTTGATCTGCATTATTAAAATTTCTCCATCACTTTAACTTTAGACAATCAGCAGAACAACAAATCAAGCCCTGATTTGTAGCATCTGCCCATTTCCAAGGTGTAAATGCTCACCTTGAAATTTTAACAATTTAACAATCAGGTCTGATTTAACAATCAGCTCTCCTACTTCTTTTACTCTCTCCCTTAGAGAATTGGTAACAATATACAGTAGTACACAGGCAAGATGGTACAGTGAAAAAAGCTTTGGAGTCAGAGGACTTGAGTTCAAATCCCATCTCTGATGACCTTAGACAAATCACTGAACCTCTCACGATCTCATTTTCCTCACCTGACAAATGAGGGGGCTGGACTGGACAGCCTCCAAGGTTCCTTCCAGCTCTAGATCTAGATGGAGATCCCTCTCCAATGCAATCCAATGAGCATTACAGAAAGGGGCCAGGAAGGAGAAGTGAGTAGATGATCTAGCCTGCAGTATTCATTCCATCCATCCATCCATCCATCCATCCATCCATCCATCCACTGTTTACTATATGTGCACAGCTCTGTCCTAGGTGCTGATGTAGATGCAGAAATTTTTAGTACTGGCTGCCCCTTCAGTCATTCTCCTCAGTTCATTGTTTGAAACAGGGGAGCTGGAATACTCTTTGCTCCCCACTGCCACTTCAGCTTCTCTCCTTCCTCTATCATTCAGTAACTTTTCCAAACTCTCTGAGGTTCCTATCATGCATATCTTCCACCCAATCAAAATCCTGGTAGCTGTTGTCTACAGACTCCTAGGTCACTCCTCTTCTTTCCTTAATAAGTTCAGTACATGACTCAGAATCTTTCTCTCTTCCCCAACTCCTGCCTCCATACTAGGGGACTTCAATGTACATACAGACTGACTCTCCTTCAAACAGCTTAACACTTAATCCTACTCATTTCCCAGGACCTATTCCTCTATCCCACCTCAACCACACACAAAGACCCTCTTGATCTTGCCATTACCCACAAATGTACCATCTCTAAATTCAAGAATTCTGAAATCCCATTATCTGACCATAATCTAGGTTTTCTACCTCTCCTGCCTTCTCTTACCAAAGCCTATTCTTTGTCCATACCAAGACCTTCGATCCTTTGACCCCTCAGTTCTCTCCCAGACCACCTTCCTTACACTAGCCACTCTCTTCTCCTCTCTTCCTTATCTTGATTACTTGGTGAACCATTTCAATTCTATATTGTCTACCCTGAGTTGCTAGCCTCCTCAGTCTACTGCTGATCATGCCTGGCCAAGTCTCAGCCTTTGATCACTCCCACCATTCATTGCCTTAACTCTTAAACACATGATGCTGAACAAAGGTAGAAAAAATCATGCAGCTGTTCTCATGAGGTCCATTATAAATTTATTTAATTCACCTGGGCTCTCACTGCTGCTAGGCAATTCTTCAATAACTCCCTTATCAGCTCACTATCACCTTGTTTCCATAGTCTAAACCTTTTTATCACTCCTCAAACCTTCCATGGCTCCCTCCTCCCCCACCCTTTCAGTCAAGAACCCTGTTTCTTATTTTACAGAAAAAAAAAAACCAGGACATTTCCTATGGACTTCCTCTTCTACCTGATTCCCCATATTTATCACTCAGATACTTTTTGCCACTATATTTTCCTTGAAAGATGTGGCCCTACTCCATGTCAAGGCAAACCCCTCTACCTGTTCAACTGATTCCATTCCATCCTTTCTCCTCCAACAGATGCTCATTCTCCAGTCTCTCCCTGTCTACCCGTCCCTTCCCAAAAGCCTACAAATATGCCCATGTCTTCATCATCCTCAAAAAATCCTCCATCCTTCCATCCTTAGTAACTATCATCCTCTATCTCTTCTGTCCCTCGTGGCCAAACTTCTGGGAAGGGGTGTGTACAATAGGTGCCTCCACTTTCTCTCCTCTCACTTTCTTCTTACAGACAAGCTTTCAACCCCCTCATTCAACCAACAGTGTTTCCTCCAAAGTTATCAATGATCTCTTAGTTATCAAATCCAATGATCTTTTCTCAGTTCTCATTCTCACTGACTCCTCTGCAGCCTTGAACACTTTATTACCATGTTCTCTTTTGATACTCCCTTCTCTCTAGGTTTTTAGGACACCATTCTCTCCTTTTTCTTCTCTGATCTACCTGAATGCTTCTTAGTCTACTTTGCTTGATCCTCATCCAGGTGTCCCACAGGGCTCTGTCCTGGACTTTTTTCTCTCTTCTCCCTCTATACATTCCACTTGGTGATCTCATCAGTTCCCATGGATTTAATTATTATCTCTATGCTAATGATTCTCAGGTCTACCTATCTTGCCTTAACCTCTCTGCTGGCCTCTAAATGTCCCATCTCCAGCTGCCTTTCAGACCAACTGGATGTCCAGTAGACATCTGAAACTCAACATGTCCAAAAGTGAGCTCACTATCTTTCTCCCTAAGCCTCCCTTGTTTCTAATTTTCCTCTTACTGTTGAGGGCACTATCACACTCCGTGGCCCCAGACTTATTGCCTATCTACATCATCCTTGACTCCTCATTATCTCTCAACACCCCCCCATACACCCCCTTCTCTCCTCTGACCCTGCTACCATGGCACAGGCCCCTATCGCCTCACACCTGGACTACTGAAATAACGTTCTGATGGTTCTCTCTGCCTCAGATCTCTCCCCACTACAGTCCATCCTTCATTCAACCACTAAAGCAATTTTCCTAAAGCACAGGTCCAATCATGCCTCTGTCTCTCTCCATCCCTGTCTCTCTGTCACACACACACACACCCCTACTCCCTACCACTTCTGGGATCAAATACAAAATCCTCTGTTGTTCAAAGCCCTTCAAAACCTAGTCCAGGGGTGGGGAACCTGCGGCCTTGAGGCCACATGCGACCATCTAGGTCCTCAAGTGCAGCCCCAAGGGGCACATGTGGCCTCGAGGCCTGACCTAGGTTACACTTTCCTCCGTGACAGGCACTTTTTGATTCAGTGACACTGGCCTCCATCTCTTGGCTCTGGGCATTTTCTCTGGCTATTCTCCATGCCTTCAATGTTCTCCCTCCTCATCGCTGTCTCCTGGCTTCCTAGGCTTCCTCCAAGTCCCAGCTAAAGTCCCATCTTTTACAGGAAGCCTTTCCCGACCCCTCCTAATTCTAGTGCCTTCCTATTTTACTTATTACCTTTTTATTCTATAAATAGATTGGCCAGATATATCTGTTTGCTTGTTGTCTGTCCCATTCGCTTGTGAGCTCTGTGAGGGTAGAAACTCATTTGACTTTTTGTATTCCCGACACTTAACACATTGGAGGTACTTTAAAAAATGATTGCCTACTGACCGACTGAGAGTAATGTGAAAGAAGCCCAGGAAGGAACAAGACACAAATGGTCAGCATTTACAGAGATGGCACCAAAAGGTCAGCAAAGCATTGCACATATATTACCTAATTTAATCTCCACAAAAGTCCTGGGAGGTAGATGTTATTATTAGCCCCATTTGACAGATGAAGAAACTGAGGCAAATAGGGTTGAAATGACTTGCTCAGGGTCAGACAGCCAGTAAGTGTCTGAGTCAGGATTCAATTTCCTGAGTCCAAGTCAAGTGCTTTCTCCACCATGCTAGGCTGACCCTAGAACCAGAGGTCGAAGAACTCATTTAAAAAAAATACTGTGATCACTTTATTTCAGTATAATTGGTTACTTTTACAATCCTATGTATTTTATTTGATGTATTTAAAAATTTAGGGGTGGCTAAGCAGCTCAGGGAATAGAGCACTGGCCCTGGAGGACCAGAATTCAAATCCAGCCTCAGACACTTAACACTTACTAGCTGTGTGACCTTGGGCAAGTCACTTAACTCCAATTCTCCTGCCTTCCCCCCTCCAAAAAGAAAAAAAAATTAATGATGAAGTGGGTTTTACCAGACTGCTCAAGGTGGGGGTGGAGGTGAGTGGGGGAGGGGAGAGGGAAACAAGCATTTATATCAAGCTCCTATTAGGTGCAAGCACTTCACTGCGCACTTTAAAATATTATCTCATTAGATCCAGGGGTTCTAGGATACACAAAAATAGTTAAGAACCCCTGAGCTAGAAGAATATAAAATGAGACAAAAGTTCTTTGGAAGGTCACATGAAAGAAATACCATTTTAACTGGGAGTGATGGGGGGAGAAGTGGGGAGGCTTTCTGAAGAGACGACACCCAAGCTGGGCCTTGCACTCTGGGTAGGATTTCAAAAGCAGAGCCAGGGATCGGGAATGGCACAGAGGGTGGATGCTGCATGCTCAGCTGGGGCCTTGATCCCTGGGGGGTAGCAGGGGTGGGAGGGAGAGTGTCACAAAGAGGAGGCTGAGCAGGTCTGTTGACAACTCAGAACTCTTAAGCCAGTAAACAAGTTGGAGGTTAGGTAAATGCAATGGGAGGCTAATGATAACCAAAGAAGAAGAAGAAGAAGAAGAATATTTTACTTCCAAAAAGTGCTTATTTTATCTTCCTATGTAAGAGACTGCAGAATATTGTTGAATAAGCCATATGTGCATGTGCACAGAGTCTTAGTCAACAGACTTTTGGGAAACTGCATATAATCATGTGGAGAAATCCAGGAACTGGTAGGAAGAAGCATAATCAAAAGCATTTTAGAACATATCAATGTTAAGGCATGAAGGTACAGCCCTATAATCCCAGCTGCCGAGGAGGCTGAGGCTAGTTGATCACTTGAGCTTGGGAGTTCTCAGCTGTAGCAGGGCTAAAGCCAAGCCTCTGGGAGAGAGACGTTCACCAGACTGTCCAAGGGCAGGTAAAATGGCCCAGGCAGGAACTGAACGGGTCAAGGCTTCTCTACCCATCAGAGTAGAATAGAACCACTGAGTAGCCCTGTATGTCCCCTGTGTGTGGGGAAAATAGAGAAACCTTGCCTTCAGAAAGAAAAAGAAAATTTCAGTGGAGGGGATAAAGAAATAATATTATGGTGGGAGTGTAATACTGACTGCAGAACTGAAGGGAGGGAGGAAATAGATGTGAATTTCAGGAAACAGTTCGTAGACCCATCAAGAAGATACAATAGAGCAGTGATGGGAACTTCAGCTCTTCATTCATCTACTGGAGCCAAAAGCTGAGCAAAGGATAAATTCTTAACTTGCCTTAATGATCATTTCCACTTTTAAAAAGAGGGGGATGACAAGGGTAACTCTTTATTCTGCAAAAGATTCTGAAGCAGTAAGGAGGAGCCTGTTTCCACATTATAGTCTGATGCACAGCCTGGATTTAGGGAGGATGGATTACACAGAGGTCAGAAAGAAGATAATGGTCTAAAATCCTCTAGGGGACATAAGCCCAAGAGAGAGGGGATGCTCTCAAGAACAAAACTCTGAAGCCTTATGTAGTTTCTTCCAATGAAGAAGAGAAAGGGAAGACATCAAAAGGGACTGAAACGGATGAGTAGAGGACTTACCAACCAACAGATTCTTTTTTTAAAGGCATGGATAGAAGATGAAGGAAAAATCCAAAAATGTAAGGAGACTACAAGACAGACACATGGTCCTTTAAGAAATGTCAGGAGAGGGGCGGCAGCACAGGCCCTGGAATTAGGAGTACCTGAGTTCAAATCTGGCCTCAGACACTTAACACAAAAACTAGCCGTGTGACCTTGGGCAAGTCACTTAACCCCAACTGCCCTCCAAAAAGCAAAAAAAAAAAAAAAAATGTCGGGAGAGCTAAAGCTCCAGCTAAGCTAGAATCTGTGATAAGCACAAGGAATAGTGAAAATTATTATTTTTGTTGCAGGGGGTAGGGCAGGGCAATTGGGGTTAAGTGACTTGCCCAAGGGCACAAGGCTAGTAAGTATTAAGTGTCTGAGGTCGAATTTGAACTCAGGTCATCCTGATTCCAGGGCCGGTGCTCTATTTGCTGTGCCACCTAGCTGCCCCCAAAAATATTTTTAAAAGTGCTTAGGAAGGGTTAGGGTAGAGGAAGAATAAAGTTCAAAAAAAAGAGATAAAATTGACACTCAGGGTGGAAGAAGCGATGACAATGACTATGGGAAGGAAGTAGAACTATTCACCTCTTAATTTTCTTTCTTTTCCTTTAGTTTTTTTTGTTCTTATATCACCTTCATTTCCAAATATATCGTTCTCTCCTCCCCTGTCAGAGAGCCATTCCTTGTAACAAGGAATGAAAAAGAGAAAAATAAAAAACTGTTTCAGCAAAACTAACACATCAACCCAGTCTGAAAATATATGCAATTGAACTTTTGGCTTACTTTCACATTCTTTAACAAGGGAAATTATCTTTAGACTGGGGAGGACAGAACAGAAGTGATTTCAGCTCAGTAGAGTGAGGTGCTAGGAGGAGAGCACCTAGGTGCCAGTAATATATTCAGATCACCAAAGAAAGATAAACTGCATTTCTCAGTAGGAAAAAAATGGCAGATGTGGTCATCACTATCAATCAACAAGCAGTTATTAGCTATTTACTACAGGCATGTACCCTTCTAAACTCCAGAGACACAAAGAAAGTAAAAAACAGCCTCAGTCCTCAAGGAGCTCCCATTTTAATGGGGAGACAGACTTATCCATTCTTAGGCACACATGAGCTTGCCAACTATTGGCCAGTGATCTTTGATAAATCACAAAGAATGGGAGAGGTGCCCTGAGGCCTGAAAAAAAGATAAGTGTTCCAGTTTTCAGAACAAAAACAAGTCCAAGTAGAGGTAATAAGCTTAACTTTGACTCCTGGCAAAATCTAGGATATACAATTCAAGAGCTGGTTTGTGAGCATTTAGGAAGGGATGTGGTGGTCACTAACAGCCAACATAGCTTCATCAAGAACAGATCGTGCCAGACTAATCTCATTTTATTTTTTGGACAGGATTAGTAGAACGGTTGGCAGTAAGTAGGTCAGGGGAATGATATAGGCAGTTTCCCATGATTTCAGCTAAGCATATGACCAATTTTTTCTTGCTATCCTTGAGAACAAGATGGAGAAATGTGTGTGGGACAATGCTTGGAACTGGTACTGGTAGATTCAGAAATGGTTGAATTACCAGACTCGAGGAATAGTCAATAATAGGTTGATGTCAGCTTGGAGGAAAGTTTCTAGTGGGATGCCCCAGAGTCCTGTCCTTGGCCCCATTCTATTCAATAATTTTGTCAATCACTTGTATAAAGAGATGAATTTTGACATGCTTGCCAAACTTCCAGATGACTCAAAGCTAGAAGAAGAAAGTGAAGACAAGGTGAAGTTTAATAGAAATAAATGTAAAGACCTACACTTGGGTTCAAAAAAATAATTGCACAAGTAGAGGATATATGAATCTTGAATCAACAATAGTTCAAATAAAAAAGATATATGGCTTATAATGGACAAAAAGTTCAAAAAGTTAACAATATAATATGACAGCAAGAAACAAACACTCTTGCTTGAACTTAATTTATACTAACAGAAACTCCAATATAAGGGAGGTGATAGTCCCACGATCTTCTGTCTTGGTCAAATCATATCAGAAGTGTGCCTTCAGTTTAGGGCCCCATATTTTAGTTAGGAGATGGGCAAATTTTAACAGATGTATGAGGATGATAACCAGGAAAGTAGGAGCTAGAGACAGTGCTATTCAAGGGTCAGCAGAAGGAATTGGGGATGGTACACAAGGGGGAAAAAAGACTTGGGGGAAGGATAAGGAACCTGATAGCTCTCCAAATTTTGGAAGAGTCTTTATGAGAATCAATGAGTGTAGGACGCAGAGAGGTAAATTTGTCGTCAGTGTAAAAAAACCAACTAATTATAAGAGGCATGTTAGAGTGGAAAGTCTTAGAGGGAGATGGATCCATATTGTTATAGGTCTTCAAGTGGAAACAGGATAAAGATTAGTTAAATATACTGA
Organism: Pseudocheirus occidentalis; assembly: GCA_028646575.1. Lineage (NCBI taxonomy): Eukaryota > Metazoa > Chordata > Mammalia > Diprotodontia > Pseudocheiridae > Pseudocheirus > Pseudocheirus occidentalis. The sequence continues at coordinate 53,294,321 of CM053596.1, forward strand.
AGAGAGCACTGCCATTCAGGAATGGGCTGGTCATGAGATTCTAGAACCTTGGGATCCAATCTGATCACAGCTCAGTCTTTTGGTGTAATCTGGCCATGAACAGCTGACACAGAGGAACACCAATCATGACACAGTGGAAAAGTCCGACCCCAGAGCGGTCATGGTCTACCACAATGAGGCTTACTAGACTCTCCAGCTTTCTCTTCTTTCAGCATGTGAAGCTTTATATTTGTAGCACATGGGCCAGTTTAGGGACCACCAGCCCAGAAGCTCTGTCTGTTTTTTGTTTTGTTTTGTTTTGCACTGGCAGTCTTAGAACTGGAGAGAAAATGATGCTCTCCTTAGCATTCCTGGCAGCAGCTACTACCTACCTGCTCTAACAGCTCATTATTCTGTCTTCTTAACTGTGGTAACAAAATAACACTTGGCTTGCTCCTCTCCTATACACTGGTGTATTACTTTGTATTATATTTATCTGAGTAGATCTCAAGCTCCCTGTCATCAATCAACATACATTATTAAGTACTAAGAATGTAACAGGAATTGTGCTAGGCACTGCACAATAGCAAGAAAAAAGTGAAACATTCCCCATCTTCAGGAAGCTTGCATTCTGCTGGGGGAAACAAGGCAAGAATGTACAAAATCAATACAAGGTCATTTTGGGAGGGGGAGAGGGAAGAACTAGGACATAGGGGAGGACTGGGAAGAACTAGCCAGCCTAAGAGGCAGAGGGGAAGCAGGAATGGACTACAAATGTAACAGAGTCCAAGCAGGGGATGGAGTGTTGTACTTCAGGACCGACAACCAGGACAATTTGGCTGGATTGGAGAGTTTGTAAGGGGGGTAAATGTACTATGAGGCTGGGAGTGTAGGTCAGAGCTGGCTTATAAAGAGCTTTACCTGCCAACAGAAGAATTTGCATTTTATAGTAGAGGTAAATAGGGAGCCAATGGAGCTTAATGAGCAGGGGAGTCATGCGGTCAGGAATAGCACTTTGGCAGCTTTGTAAAGGATGAATTAGAGAGGGGAGAAATGGGCAGCTAAGTGGTGCAATGGAGTTTCAAGTCTGACCCCAGACACTTACTAGCTTTGTGACCCTGGGCAAGTCACTTAACCCTGATTGCCTAACCAAAAAAAAAAAGAGGCTATTTTTCAGTTTGGCTGAGAAAAAGAAGGGAGAAGACAATGTCTTGGGGGGATGGTAGGTTCTAGATAATTTTTTTTAAGAACAGGAAAACTTGATCATGCTTGTAGGTAACATGGAAGGAACCAGTAGATAGAAGAGATTAAAGATTAGACAAAAAGGTGAAACAGTGGCTAAGCATAGGACATGGAATCAGGAAGATTTGTGTTCAAATCTTGCCTGGGCAAATCACTTAACCTCTGTCTACCTCATTTTCCTCATCTGTAAAACAGAAAAGAATAGTACTAGCTTCTCAGAATTGTTATGGCTGTCCAATGAGATAACATATGTTAAATGCTTTGCAAACTTTAAAGTGCTATCTAAATGCTATTCAGCTTTTTTGTGGTAGCAAATAATTGGAAATTGAGGGGATGCCCATTAATTGGGGAATGACTGAACAAGTTGTAGTATATGATTGTGACGGAAGAGTATTGTGCTATAAGAAATGACAAGCAGGGTGATTTCAGAATAATCTGGAAAGACATATATGAACTGATGTAGAGTGAAATGAGCAGAACCAGGAGAATATTGTACGTAGTAACAGCAACACTGTACAATGATCAACTGGGAATGACAGCCATTTTCAGCAACGCAATGATCCAAGACTCATGATAAAAAATGCTATCCACATCCAGAGAAAGAACTGATGGAGTCTGAATGCAGATTGAAGCATACTATTTTTCACTTTCTTTATTTTTCTTGGTTTTGGGGGGGGGTCTGTGTTTTCTTTCACAACATGACTAATACAGAAATATATTTTGCAGGACCGCACATGTATGACCTATATAAAACTGCTTGCTTTTTCAACGAGCAGGATGGGAGGGAGGAGAGAGGGAGAGAAATTAGAACCCAAAATTTAAAAAACCAAATATTAAAAATTCATTTTATATGTAACTGGAAAAAATAAAATATTAAAAAAACAAATGTTAGCTATTTTTATAACAACAGGGGGAGCATACTGATGGAGAAGATGGCAAAATGGAACAAAGAGCCCACACAGAGGTATTTGTTTTGGCAAAGAAAAGGGTCTCCTCTTTGTCAAAGCCTAGAGAAAAGGAGAAGAGAATGGAGATCATATGAAGGAATTTTGAGATGAAGAGAAAGGGAGAAAGGAAAGATCATGGGAAATGGCCTTTGTGGTCCTGAGAGGGTAGGGTCAGGGAGGCATGTAGTAAGCTTGAGGATAGAAGAGAGGGTTTGGAACAGCCACTCTTGTGGAGTATGACAGAGTCAATGAGGGAGGATCCCTGAAATGCAATAAGGGCCCAGTTAAGATTAGATATTTGTCACAGACCAGTCAGCACTCTTGTGTGATTTCCTTTAGTCCTATTCAATATCACATGAGTGGGAGTGGAGAAGGCATATGGTGGGCTAGGGTTTGGCCAGGCATGAGAGTGATGATAAGACAAGTAGATTTGAGAATAAAGAAGAGTGTAACATTGAACTGGTTAATTACTAGATCAAATCTGGGAAGGGAAAAGAGTAAACTGGAACAGGGGCAATGGCCTGGAGAAACGAAGAGGGAAGAGGGAGCCAAGGCCATGTGAAGATGTTAATAGGTTTAGGAGGCAGAGGGAGAGATGGGAATTTAGAAGGTTATGGTCTAATAAATGAATTTCAGAATTCTTGATGATGAAGGTAGATCACTTGCTGCTAATGGGGACATCAAGGATGTGACCACCCCTGTGTATGGCTGTGGTGGAACGAAGGTGAAGGTCACAGGAACTGAAGAGAATAAGGAACTGGGAGGCCAAGGGTTTAAGACAACATCATTGTGAATTCAGCAGGGGTTGAAGGAGAGAGGAAGACTGTAAATTAGGCACAAATAAGTAAATAATATTTTATTTTTTCCCAATTGCATGTAAAAAGGCACTGATTTTGTTAAGAAAGGAGGAAGAACTAGACTATAAACAGCAGAGACAGATTTAATCTCAAACCTGCAGCTTCTTTGCTATGGCAAAAATTCAGTGTCTTGCACACAGTAGTCATATTAAAAAAATATATTATATCTAACTGCCCAATGGACAGAATTAAAGACAAAGGGCCAGGAGTAGGTCTAGAATGTTTAGCTGACAGGGACTTTCTTGGAGGGCTCAGGCTGTGGAGGATGGAAGACCACTCAAAGTTTAGGAGTACTTTGGATCCTTCTCCCCAGGCATCAGCTTCCCACGACTCATTTGGCTTTGTGGACAAGCAGTCCCTGATTGGAATGCTGCCTTATCCTCAGAGCAACCCAAGAACAGAGGATGGTGAATCTCAGCCTCCTTTTAAGAAGATAAGATGGGAGACATTCTCCTAAGTCTGCCAGGCACTCTGGGGCCAGACTCCTTAGTCAGAAAAACCCAGAACGGAAAGCGAGTGCTGAGACCAGCCCCTGTGTGAGCAGGAATCCCCCGAATGTTCTTGAAGAATAGCCGCAAGACCTCTAGCGACAACAAACACATCTCCCCTAGAAGGCAGCTTCTTCCATTTTGGGACAGTTTTCACTGTGAGGAAATGTTTTCTTCTATTGGGCCTAAACCTGCCTCTCCATAACTTCCACCCGCTAGCGCTCACTCCACCATCTGGGGCCAAGCAAAACAAGCCTAATCCCTCTTCCCCATGACAGCTTTTCAGATATTTGGAGATAGTTCTCACGCTCCCCCGAGCCTTCTTTTTTCTCCAGACTTCAGACACATACCTGTGTCTGAGACAAAGTGGAAGGTAGAGATACTCTTATTTACAGACACTTGAGAAAAAGCAAACATTGCAGAAGAATGGAGGAAGAAAAACACATTGCAGAGAAATCCAATTCAACAGAGCATCCAGCTTGGACTCCATGGGAAGCCAGTCAACTATGCCTAATGAAGGGGGTACTTTATGATCTCAAGACTGAACTTAGGGAACCCAATTATATCCAATAATATTCAGTTAATCCAGGCTAGATACAGGAATCAGTGCAGATAAATTTTGGGGTGACAGATCTACAGAATAAGGATAGAACACTGGAGTGAGTCTCTCCTTAAAGTCTGATAAAGAAAATAACCAAGACTTATCTCAGACCCTTTGAATCCCTATCAGAAACAGGGCTGGACCAGCTGTAGGTATGACCAGGGAGCCAGAGGGTTGAAAGGACGATGCAGGGAGGGCAGTTCTGATGCCCAGAGAGACATCAGGCCTTGTCTCTGTGGAGGCACACAACTCATTCATTAGACTCATTTGCATTATACAATAATTCCAGCATATTCCCTCTCCAACTGATTCTGTATATAGTTTGTTCTGTGTCTTTCTATTTGCAATTTTGCCTTCCCCATTAGATGGTAAGTTCCTGGAGGACTGTCTTTTGACCCTTATTGTATCCCCAATGCTTAGCACAGTGCCTGCCACATAATAGGCACTTAATACATGTGCATTGATTAATTGTTTCCTATTGTATAGAAAACAAATCTATACAAATCTTGTATAGAGTTGGCTTCATATATATCTATATCTGTTTGTCTGTCTATCCATTCATCCATCTGCATATTGTCTCTTCTATTTGATTGTAAGCTCCTCGAGGGCAGGGACTGTCTTTTGTCTCTTTTTGTATCCCCAGCACTCAGCACAGTGCCTAGAGCATAGCAGGTGTTTAATATAGGTTTACTGATTGATTGAGAGTCAGAGAACCTGGGTTCAAATCCCAGCTCTGTATTTGCTTCCTAGGGGACCCTGGGCAAATGACTTGACCTTTCTAAGCCTCAGTTTCATCAGCTATAAAACAAAGAGATTAGACGCCAAGGTCTCTTTCAGCTCAAAATTTACCATCCTATGACCAAAACCTCACTAAGTACTTACAATGTACTGGATACTTGGGATAGAAAGACACAAATGAAGTGATCCAAGGGGCTGGCACTTTACTGGGGGAAAACAACATATGCAAAAATAAGCAAATAGAAAATATAAAAATAAGTTGGGGGCTGGGTGGGAAAAACCCTCCCAGTAGTGGGGAGACATAAGGAAAGGGCTCACATGATGCACAGTGCTTGAGCTGAGTCTTAAAATGAACAGGGGGTCCAGGAAGTGGAAATGAGGGGACCACAGGACAAGGAGGGCAGACAAAAGGGTGGATCCTCTCTATGCTCCTGCTCTGCTGCTCTGCCAGGGCTGTGGCCCTGCTCAGGGAAACCAGGCCTGATTCTGGAACTTCCTAGTCATGGCTCCTGACCCAAAGATCCTAGATAATCAGCTGCAATGGTGGGTGGGTGAGAGGGAGGGGGGGGAGACAGAGAGACAGAGACAGAGACAGAGAGGGACAGAGACAGAGAGAGGCAGGGAAAGAGAGAGAGGGAGGGAAGGAAG
>CM053596.1:53300320-53354182 GCA_028646575.1 Pseudocheirus occidentalis
GGAGGGAGGGAGAGAGGGAGAGAGAAAGGGAGGAGAGAGAGAGAGAGAAAGGGAGGAGAGAGGAGAGAGAGGGAGGGAGGGAGAGAGGGAGAGAGAGAGAGAAAGGGAGGAGAGAGAGAAAGAGAGAAAGAGAGAAAGGGAGGGAGGAAGGGAGAGGGAGAGGGAGGGAGGGAGACAGAGAGACAGAGAGGAGAGAGATGAGAGAGGAGGGAGGAAAGAGGAGGAAGGGAGAGGGAAGGAGAGGGAGAGAGGGAGGGAGGGAGAGGGAGGAAGGGAGAGGGAGAGGGAGAGGGAGAGAGAGAGAGAGAGAGAGAGAGAGAGAGAGAGAGAGAGAGAGAGAGAGAGAGAGAGAGAATGAGAATATATCACACAGGGAGAAACAGTGGCAAAGAAGCAGGTCTCCTGACCCCCAGGCCAGGGTTCTTCCCTCTACAGTGCAGCTCACTCATGAACACTTATATTGGAAATGCCTGCCTCATTTCCTGTCTCTCTCCTACTTGGGTCTATCTTACATACACAGCAGTTAGAAAAACCTCTCTCAAATGCCCCTCCTTGCCAACATGCTGTGATTTCCCATCACCTACCAGACCCAATTTAATGCTTCAGCCAGACATTTAAAGTTTTCCATCAAATAGGTTCCTTGTGTTTACCTAAACTCAGCTCTTTCAGACTGGCTTCAACAATTAGTTCTTGCCCCTTACGTGCTGGGTGATGTTGGGTAAGACACTGAACCTCCCCGAGGGTCAATTTCCTCAAATGTTCAAAAGGGGACAGTGATTCCAGTTCTACATGATCCACAGGACCGCCGTGAGACCCAAGTAAAAAGATGAGTAGAGGACATTAAGGAGCCATAAAATGACATGCAAATGTGTCACCCAGGAAGGCGTTGAGGCAAAATGGAAGGAAGCTGGGTCTGGAATCAAAGAGCATGGAACTGAATTTAGACTCTGCCACTTTCTACTGATGTGACCTTGGGCAAATAATTTCTCCTCTCCGTACCTCAGTTTCCTCAACTGTTAATAATAGCTATAATTTACTTTGAGGTTTGCAAAGTACTTTGCAAATATCTCTTTTGATCCTCATGATAACCCTGGGAGTTAGGTATTGTTATTATCTCCATTATACAGGTGAGGAAACTGAGACAAACTGAGGGTAAGTGACTTGACCATAGACTTGCTAGTAAATGTTTGAGACAGGATTTGAACTCAAGTCTCCCTGACTAAAATGCCAGGGCTCTGTCTGTTGTGCCACCTTGAAGTGCTGTTTAGCTGTTTTCAGTTGTGTCCGAATCTTTGTGACCCCTTTTATGATTTTCAGAGGGGTTTGCCATTTCCTTCACCAGCTCATTTTACAGATGAGGGAACTGAGGCCAGTAGGGTGAAGCGACATGCCCAGGGTCACACAGCTAGTAAGTGTCTGAGGCTGGATTTGAACTCAAATCTTCCTGACTCCAGGCCTGGAACTCTATCCACTGCCAACTTTGATGCCCTAGGGACAAATGTGGGAAATTGGACTAGATGGCCTCAGAGATCTCTCAGCTTTAAATCTAGGGATCCTATGATCTTGGCTGCCTGGTTCTGGATTTTATCAGCCTCTCCTGATCTTCCTTAAAGCTAATACCTTCCCTCTCTTGTTTATCTCCAATTTATCCTATGTATGGCTTGTCTGGGGGTAGGTGTTTGCAGCCCATCTCCCCCATCAGAGCGTGAGCTCCTCAAGAGAGACACTCTTTTTTTTTTTTTTTGCCTTTCTTTGTAATCCCACTTAACATAGTACCTGGCACATAGTGGGCATTTAATAAATGCTTACTGACTGTCTCCTGTTCTAATCCAAGACTAAAATGGACTCCAAGTTCAGCCTCATTATGCCTGAAGCCTGACAGCGCCCAGGCTATTACCCATGGTATTACTTCTATCTTTCCCTTCTTTCCCTTCTCTTCACTCCCAACAGAATCTGAGGGGGGAAATCATCAGGGAGCAGTTGGCCCACCCCATATGTGGCCAGGAATCCCCCCCACAATCCATGTGCTAAGGGGCTACCCAGCCCAATCTTGAGGGCCTTTAGTGAGGGACAGCCCCTTCCACTTGGGGCAGCTCTAAGCCTTGGAATTGGGACTCAATCTGCCTCTGAGACTTCCACCCACCTCTCCTTGTTTTATCCTTTGGAGCCAAGCAGAAGTGTGATCCCCAGTCCAGGCTCTGGAGGCCTCTGGCCTGGATTAATCCAACAGCGTCGTGACTGTCCTCCTGGCCTCTTAGCCCCTCTTACCTGGCCAGCCTTTCTACATCTGCCAAAATCATCTAAGATAGGCGTGCTTAACCCTTCCTTGTCCTACACATCTCTGGAGGCCTGGTGGAGCCCAACGACCCCTTCTCAGAATAAGGTTTTTAAATGCATAAAATAAAAACACATAAGTTTAAAAGGAAATCAATTGTACTGAAATACAGTTATCAAGATGTTTTTTGAAAACAAGTTCATGGACCCCCTGAGGTTTTTCCACAGCCTCTCTTGAGAGTCAACCTCTGACCTAAGACACAAGTTGAACATGCTATACTCATAAACCTTCAGTGACTCCCTGTGTCTTTGTTCATAAAAAGAAAACCCCCTGGGCTTGGCTCCCCCAGTTTTGCTGGCCTTGGTTCACCTTGTTTCCCTTTATACAGGCTCTTCTAGCCAAATTGGGCTGCCCACATCACTCAGCTCTATATTTTTGTATCCGCTATTCCCCTGTAGTTGGAACATACTCCCTCCTCATTTCTTCCTCCCAGAATCCTTCTTGTCCTTCAATATTCAGCTGTCACCATCTCTTTCCTGAAACCATTTCTGACTGCCCTGCCCCATACTCCCTGTCACACACCAAAGTGATTTTTCCCTCCTCAAATTTTCTAGAGATTCCATCCAAATCTCCCTTTCTGGCCCCAATATTCCCCACCTTATACCTGAAGCTTCTTGAGTGCAGAGACCTACCCAGCACAAAGCAGGCACTTAATAAATACGTGTTCCCTTCCCCCTTCTAAAATTGCCAAGCCCAGAGCCTGGCACACAGGCAGCACCCATGGTTTGTTGTCATTTCCCACCAGTCTCTGTTCTGGCCCCCAAATAAACAATATATTCTTGGGGCCTGGAATCCAAGTCAATTCAGCAAGTATTGATCACATGCCTACTAACTAGGCTCTGTGCTCTAGAAGCAAAGGCAAAATCCAAAGCACCGTCTGCCCTAAAGAAGCCACCAGAACTCTAAGTGCTGGAGATACAAATAACATATTACAATAAATATTTATTAAGAGTTGACTATATGCAAGTCATGGCAGTTAGGCAGCACAGTGGCTAGAGCACTGGGCTTGGAGTCAGGAAGTCCCAGCTTCCTGAGTTCAAAACTTAGTGGCTGTGTGACCCTGGGCAAATCACTTAACCCTATTTACCTCAGTTTCTCATCTGTAAAATGAGCCAGAGAAAGAAATGGCAAACCACTCCTGTATCTTTGTCAAGACAATCCCAAATGGGGTCAACAGAGAGTTGAACACAACTGAAAATTGACTGAACAATCACACATACAAGTCACTAGGTCCTGTGGGTACAAAGACAAACTGAAACATCAATTCCTACCCTCAAGGAGCCTACATAATACTACAGGGGATTAGCGAGTAAAGGGAGAAATATAAAAGCAATAATCTGAGAGACCACAAACAATTAAGAGGAACGGGAAAGGCTTCCCATGTGAGCTGAGCCTTGAAGGAAGCGAGGACCGTAAGAAGTGGAGATGAGGAGGAAGCGTATTCTAGGCATGGCAGGCAGCCCGTGCAAAGGCTGGCGATGAAGTGCTGACTTTGGAGAACACACGGATTGTATGAAGAGAAAGAATATACAATAAGCCTGGAAAGCAGGCTGGAGCCAGATTGTGAAAGGCTTGAAAATGTCTATTTGGAGAGTTCCTATTTCATTCTATCAGCGGCAGCCGCTGAATGTTTTTGAGTTGGGGAGTGGCGTGATCAGACTTATGGACGAGAGACATCATTTTGGCACCTACGTGGAGGACTGGTTGGAGAGGAGAGGCTGAAAGCTGGTGGGTCCAAGGATGAAGCTATTGCAAAAGTTCAGGTAAGAGGCCTGACCTAGGGTGGTGGCCCGTGTGAGTAGAGACCAGAAAGAACAACAGCCTGTCATCTGCCAATTAGGGCCCTGGCTTTCATACCAGCCAGTTTCCTTTCCCACCTCCACGTCCTCCTACTCTCCATATGTGAGCGCTAGCAAAGGAACTCTGCCTTCATTCCTCCCTGCCCCCACCAAAGGCACATCGGAAGCACCTGGCATGAAATCTGCCTTCAGTCTCTGTGTCCTCAGCGAGAGCCAGGAACTACCCCAAAAGGATCTGCGGGTGTGTTTGGGGACTCCCTCAGGCTTCTGACACTCTGTCTTCAGGCAGGAGGCAAAGTGGCAGCTTTGGTCTCTTGAGAGCAGGAGTGGGCGGTAAGTACCCATTACTACCCACCACTCCTAGGCTGGAGATCAAGGCCCCACTGGGTGTATAAGCCTCTGTCTGGCCACGATGACCTCAGGCAACCCACCAGCCGTCTCCTCTCAGTTACAAAGGGGGAAAACCAAATAACACAGGATGTCAGAACCAAAGGGAACTTCAGAAAGCGTCTGGTCCAAAATATCCCAATTCAGCTATCCCACTGCTGGGAGTAGCACTCAGAGAGGTCAATGATGAAAAGAAAGGTTCTGCAGAAACCAAAATATTTACGGCAGCCCTTTTTGTAGGAGTAAAGGATGGGAAAGAAGGCCAACTCTCATCAAATGGGGACCGGTGAGACAGACTGTAGTACGTGAATGAAACATTACTCAGCCATAAGAAAAAATGAATATGAGGAGTACAGAGAAACTTTGGAAGATTTATAGGAACTGATCAAAAGTAAAGTCAACAGAACCAGGAAACACAGAAACACACACAGTGACTCCAACCACATAAATGGGAAGAAGAAAAACAAAAAAAATCTAAACTGAACAGTTGAATGCTTATAAAATCACAGTAACCAATCTTGGCTCCAAAGAAGAGCTATGAGAAGGTACCTCTCCCTGCTCCTACGCAGAGAAAAGAGCCTATGGATGTAAAATACTTTATATGATGTCAGGCTCTGTTCATGGGTTACTTCAAGTTTTGAACTTTTTCCTCTCTCCTTTTTATATAAGGGAAGGCTCTCAGAGAGGGAAGAAAACCTATTGTTTTGTAAAAACAAAAGATATCAACACATTTTTAATAAAAGAAAGTATTTAATCCAACCCCTTCATTTTGTAAGTGAAGAAGCTGAAGTCCAGAGCAAAGTCAGCAGCCCAATGTCACACCGCAAACTGGTAGCGTAACTGGTACCAAATTCTAGTGTCCTTATCCCTAGGCCTGATCTCGAGACACAACATACCATGTTACCACTCACTCTACTCTGTCATCCTCCGCCACCCCCAGACTCAAATGATGATGATACTGGCGCTGGTGGTGGTAATATTAACAACTTACATTTATAGAATGCCTTTAAGTTTGTAAAGTGCTTTCACAAATATTCCATTTTATTCTCACTACCACCCTGGGAGATAGGTGTTATTATTATTCCCATTTCACAGACAACTGAGGCAGACGGTGATTAACTGACTTCCCCAGGGTCACACAGCTACTAAGTGTCTGAAGTCACATTTGAACTCAGGTTTTCCTGCCTGTGGGCCCTGTGCTTTACCTGCTTGGCCATTCAACTGCCCCTGCATCATTCCAAGCACCTTAGGTTCTGAGTGTGATATTCGACCAGGTTTCAGACAAAAGGACTGGAGTCCAGGACACAGTCCTGATCCCTGGCCTGGAATTTCCACACTCAGAAATGCTGTGTAAATCTAGTCACTATGGCTGGAGCAGGTCTGTTTAAATGAAGAAGGGTGGGGTGGAGATGGGAAATCACTTTTGAGATCAGGTTAGAATTAAACAGAATATGACTGCGTATGAAGAATTCAGAGAAGAATGGGCAGAGAAGCAGGAGCCAATGAAGAGTGAAAGAAGCAGAAGAAAAACCACATCCACAATGGTTGTGATAATACAGAAACAAACAAACCCCCCCAAAACTGAATACTGAATAAGGACCAAGAAGGTGGAGGAAGGGAGTACATACTCATTCACCAAATCCAGAGGCTTTCAGAGTTGGAAGGGACCCCAAGATCATCTAGTTCAGTCACTCATGTGATGCTGCATTTTCTCCATAGCATCGATGAAGAATAGTCAGGTAGACTTTGCTTGAATACTTCCAATGATGGGAGCCTCAATACCTCACAAGGCCACTTGCTTCACTGCTGGACACCTCTAATTACTAGCAAATCCTTCCTCAAATCCACCACCCTGTACCGCCTCTAATTGCTCTTAGTTTACACAATAGGCCCAGAGAAGAATCCCAATCCCTCTTCTACATCATAACTCTTCAGCTACTTGAGGCCAACAATTAGGTTCCTTTCACACCCCTCCCTTTCCCCTCAAGTCTTCTCTTCTTCATCCTCAGTTCCTTTAAGGCTTCTTTGTGGGATGTGGAGTCCAGATCCCTCACTTCCCTCTGGATGCTTTTGTTGTTAATATCCTTCCTAAAATATGGCAGCGTTAACTGAGAGGCAACATGGTTTGGTGCGTAGCTGAGCTGGAAGGGAGGAAAACTTGGGTTCAAATCCTGAGCCAGATACTTATGTGACTCACTTAACCTCTCCGTGCCTCAGTTTCCTCCTGTGTAAAATGAAGCGGTTAGACTTGATGGCCTCTAAAGTCTCTCCCAATGCTAAATCTGTGATCCTATGAACACAACACAGTGGACTGGAAGCTCAAAGGCCTGCTTTTCCTGTGCAGGTATGTGTGTAACCCCAGAGTCTGAGAGGCAATGTGGAGAGACAGCTAGCATTGGAGCAAAGGATCTGGGTCCAAATTCTACCTTTGATACATATTGGGCTTGGGACCCTGGGCACATCACTCAACCTTTCAAATTACAACCTCCTTACAAGCGACTATTTCATTTTTGCCTTTCTATCTCCCCTAGCACTTAACATGACATCACTTTGCACATTATAAGCTCTTAATAAATGTTTGTTCATTATCTCCAGGCAACCCTCTAAAACTACAGGTTTCAGATAGGTCTCTGATGTGTATCTTCAGAGGGAGTTCTTTACACTGATGAAATCCCAGATCCAGATAAACTCCAGAACCGAGCACAATGCCTGGTCCCTTATTGTTGGGCTTGGATTGGCATACTCCAAATACAGCCTGATTGGGCAGTGGGATAATAAAGGAAAAGGATAATGTTTCGGGGAACATTTTGAACCTTTGAGACTGACGTCAGGGAAATCAATCATGTCCTCATTTGAGAGAGACTCAAATGGTCTAGAGAGTTCATGGGGCTCACCCGATGGGGGCACATCGGATATTCTTGAACATGAATGGGAAGATGTCCTCCCCCTTCTGCGCTGGCTGTTGCCCTGATCTATTAAGAAAACCAAACTGAGATCACGCCACAGCCTCTCATGTTAGGATACGCTTCCCCAATTGGCTGCATGTCATCGCTGAATTCCCTGGTAAGCTGATCTGGAAGTAAATGTTCCAACAGATACGCCAGTGGTAAGACCAGCTCCTTGCCCTCAGGCCTCCATCAGGCGGCAGGACTCTGAGAGTCTGGGTTAAGGCAGTTTATGTGTTTCTTTAAGGTCTACAAGGTACCTTCCTTTCCACTACCCTGCGAGGTGGATACTCCCGTACTCCCATGTTCTATCAGACCTGGAATCTCACGGATATAGGTAGTCCCTTCAACAGTACAGATCGCAGTGCACCCATGCCTGCCCATTCAGTGTGTCCTTTGTCCATGCCCTCCCCAAAGTGCCCTTCAAAACGTCCATCCAGCTTGCTAGGGGCCTTCCTTTCATCCCCTCCAAATTCCAAGGATCCCAATGGGCTTGCAGGCTGGTGATGCCTCTTTCCCTTCATGTGACTGAATCATCTCTTCTGATATAGGTAGTACAAGTATAACATAATACAACAAGTATTATGATCCCCACATTAAAGCTGAGGAAACCAAGGCTCAGAGAGGATAAAGTTACTTGTCTAGGGTTACACCACCAGTGTTTTGAAGGAGTCTAGGTTTTCTGACTCCCAGTCCTGCACATCATAGACCTCAGTTTCCCTTTCTGTAAACCAAGGGGGTTGGGTCATGACTCCCCCTCTCCTGTTGCACACACAAAACTGGCAGTCTGGGGAAACCTACAGGTCCCTTCTTTTCCTTCTTCTTTTTTTTTTTTTAGGGAATTGGGGTTAAGTGACTAGCTCAGGGTCACACAGCTAGCATCAAGTGTCTGAGGTCACATTAGAACTCAGGTCCTCCTGATCCCTTCTTAAAATGTTTTTAAATGCATAAAACAAAAATACATAAGATTACAATAAAAACCAATTATTTTGAAATAGTTAACAAATTTTTCTTCTTAAAGTTTACTTTTGAGAACCCTCAGACTGGATGGCTTCTGAGGGCCCTGCCTGCTCTCAATCTCTGATCTCATGGCTCCCTCCTCACCCTCACCCCATGCCTGGCTCTAGGCTTCTGCTAGCTAGTATACAGATCACTTCCAAGACCTCTAAAAGGGAGTCTAGAAGAGCAGCTGCTGGCTGGGGAGGGAGGGAGAGAGGGAGAGGGGAAGGAGGAGCTAGTGGGAGTGAGGCCCAACTCCTGCCTCCTGCCCAGGGAAGGGATCAGTTTTACTTCCTAACAATAAACCAGTTCTTCTCATAAATAGCTAATGAGTGCAGGATGTGGCTTTTTGGTCTCCACCCCAGTCAGGAACAAGTGGCAGGTGAGAGAGATGTGCTGACGCCTCACACCCATCACACTTTTATCGACCTTGGGCGAGAGAGATGTTTCTCCCACCACCTCTTGGCCAAGCCAGGTGCTCTGGAGGCGCCAGACAAGAAAGGGAGGGCAGGACAGTGTTATCTGGAGAAGAAAGGGCCAATTGGGGTGTCAGGCAGGCTGGGAAGCCTAGTTCTCAGAGCCTCAAAGTAGTTTGCCAGTATGGCACGCAGAGGCCCAGGGCAGTTCCAATTTTCTCCCAACCCCCAAGGAAGGCACTGATGCCATTTTGCCAAGATCTCCCCTTCCCATCACTTTATGCCAGCATTTCCTCCAATTCATTTGGCTACGTGAGACTTTGTGAGTTCTGTCAATACATTTGGTCCATGGGGTATGGACTATCCTTGGGATGAAGGAGGAAGGGGTCATGGTGCATCAATCAACAAATATTAAGGGTATACCAAGTCCTTCTTAATGGGTGGGGAAGGGGCTGGTGGAGGGAGAGAATTTAATACTGTAAATAAAATCAAACTGAATTTTTTAAAAGTGCCTATTGCCAGGCACTGTGCAGAGAGAGAAAATGATTGTATATCCATACTTTTTGATGCCTTTAATATAATTTTATACCTAATATTTTGTGAGAAGCAGGATAATGCAGAGTCTTAGATTTGAAGTCAATAAGGTCTGGCTTCATATCCCACCAATGACACTGTGGTATGAACATAGACGAGGTTCTGAATTTTCCTGAACCTCAATTTCCTCATCTGCAAATGGGGAGAATAAGGGTGGCCAAGAAGCTCCAATGAGACCATGGATATAAAGTCTTTTGGAGATTGTAAATAATTAGGACAATAATTGCTAACTTGATATTTATAGGTGCTTTAAGGTTTGCAAATGCCTTACATCCATTTTTATGTGGATTCTAAGTAAAACACTATCCACTGCACCACACGGTCTTTCTAAGTGTCAACTACTTTTTGAGTGAAAAATATTGCCAGCGTGGATGCATTGCTTTCAGATAATGACCATGAAAGGGAGAGAAATGGTGCCCAGGGTCACTCAGCATTAGGTGGGACAGTAGAAGGACCACTGGACTGGCAACCAGGGTCTAGGCCAGGTACGGCCATGAGGGAACTCTGGGCAAGCCCCTTTATTGCTCTGGACATCAGATTCTTTATCAATAAAATGGGTTGGTTGGAATGACTGACCTCTCAAGTCCCTTTCAATCCCAGCATTCTATGAATGTAGGGCTCATGCCCCACTGAGCACAGATGGGGCTTTATTCTCTCTGGTTACAGGACTGCAGTTGGTAAGGATGGAACACTACTCCTCTGACACTTGGGGGTACGGGTTGATGCCATCCTTGATGGGCACCAAGAGAGTGAGCTCCAAAGCTGGCATCATGTGTTCAGGTCACTGTCCCTCTGGCCTGATCCCTCAGCCAGCCTGGTGACATCCTCTGACAGACAGCTTTGGCTCAGGGCTCTCAGGCAGAAGAAAGGAATAGAGGAAAGGGGGTCATGTCAGAGAGGCCTGGGCCACTGCCATCCCCCTGAGCAAGGGAGATTACAGTATGTTCAGGCCCATTCCCAAGTTCAGTAGGGTAGGAAGGCTAGCTCCCCCCACCCTCTGGGCTGAGGGGAAGGTGCCAGATTGGGGGAGGGGCAAGAGACTCAGATGGAAGACAGTCTGGTGTAAAGTGCAAAGGGCTCTGGGGTCAGGGTCAGAGGAGAGCTGGGTATGGATGCCAGATGGGGGTAGGGGGGTGGAGGGGCAGAAGGCCCATCTCAGAAAGAAGGCAATCTTGTGTAAGTGTAAAGGGCCTTGGATCTGGGGTCACAGGATCTGGTGATGAATCTATGGCTGCTCTGCTCCTCACAAACCTAATAAGATCTTGACCAAGTTGACCAAGTCACCCTCTCTGGGCCTCTGGTTTTCTGTCTATACAATGGGGGCAGGTGGGCCCGGAGGGGTGTGTGTATCAGCCTAAATGACTGTCAAGAGACCTTCTGGCTTTAAATCCTATGATCTCACTTGCAGCCCCTAGGTTCCTGTCCACCATCATCCCCCTTCCCTCCCCACCACCCCTCCACTACTACTACATAAGTAGTAATTTTGTGCAAATTCCTTTCCATTTGAGCCTCAGTTTCCCCATCTATAAAATGAGGGGGCTGGCCTAGATCACGCCAAGGTCCCTTTTTGCTCTAAATCCTCGTACCTAGCACCTCCTCCTCATCCCCAAGCCGGTGACCTTGGGTATGTCTCTCCCTCCACCCTAAGCCTCAGTTTCCCCATGTGTAAAAGGAAGGGGCTAGCCTTCACCGCCTCCCCCCCCCCCCACCCTGCGCAGGTCTCCCCCAGCCCAGAGCGCCGCGGTCCCGGGGTCACCCCCTGGCGCCCGCCCCCTCCCTGGCGCACCTGCAGCTCCTCGAAGGCGTCGTCGATGCCCGTGACCTGGTGCTGCTCGTGCAGGGCAGGCTCGTCGCAGAAGAAGCAGACGAGCGCGCGGTCGGTGAGACAGAAGAGCTTCACCTTCTCGTGGGCCTGGCAGGGCAGCGCGGCGCGCCGGGCGCTCAGGATGGCGTCCAGCGGGAAGGCGCTGTAGCGCTCCACGATGTTGGCCAGCTTGAGGCTGGGCGCCAGCGCCGGCTCGGAGAACGTGCGCCGGCACTCGGGGCAGTCGCGGGCGCCCTGGGCCTCCTGCCGCACCCAGTGCTCGGTGATGCAGCGGCGGCAGAAGTAGTGCTCGCAGCCCAGGCTCACCGGGTCCTGGTAGATACTCAGGCAGATGGAGCACAGCAGCTCGTCCTTCAGGCTGCACGCCATGGCTGCAGTGCGCCCGGGATGCCGGCCGCCCCCCGCCCCGGCAGGGCCGGCGAGGGGCACCCACCCACCCGGGGAAGGAACGGAGGAGGGGAGAAGGGGCGCGCCCAGGTGCAGCCTGCTGCCACCGGCCCCGAGCTCCTTCCCCACGGGCTGGCTCCGCGTCTCCGGCCCCGGCTCCCTCCGGCTGCGCTCAGGACCCAGGGGAGCAGCCCAACCCGGAACAGGCGGCGCTGGGGGAGCGGAGACGGCGGCGGCCGGCTGGTCCGTCCCGGGCGGAGCCTGGAGAGCCGAGCTCCGCCCCGACGGAGGAGGGACGATTCGAGGCAGCTGCTCCAAGCCCCCGCCAGCCAGGCGCTGACTTCTTCCATTCATAGGCTCAGCAGTAGCCTTGAAGGGACCTTAGGGAGTATTTTACAGCCGGGGGACCTAAGGACTGGAGAGCGGGAGGAACTTGCCCAAGGCCACAAGGTTACATTAGTCCCAGAAGTGGGATTCGAACCAGACTCTTGATTCGCGTGCCCTCCCTGCCAGCCTTTTTTCATCGAGCTGACTCAAATAGCAGACAGACGTTGGCCACTTGCCCCTTACCCAGATGTTCTTAGCACAGAGCGCCCCCTGTTCCTTTTAAAAGGCTGTAGGATTTGGGGTGATGATTAGAGCTCATTTAGTCCAAGACATCCCTCCCCTTCGTTTTACAGCTGGGGAAACGGAGGCCCTGAAAGGTTATACATAGTAAAGAGGAGGAGAACCACGATTTGAAACTAGGTCTTCTAACTCCAAGTCTGTGTTCCCTCCCTGTACCAGACTACTGGACCATGTCCAATAAGGCTGCAGCACCCCAGGATCCAGCCAAGCTGGGGACTAAGCTCTGCATCCCCCTTTTTTCCTTCTGTAATCTGGAAGCATCTTATGAAGATTTTGGCCTGGGAAAATAGGCTCACGGTAACCCACTCCAGTGTGTTTGGGTGTGAGTGTGTAGGACAACAGGTATCTTGATGTCAGGGATAGGCAAACTGAGACTGAATCTTCAATGCCTGTCATGGGGCCCTCTTTTAGGGAGTGGAAGAAAGAGTCATAGTCATTTCAGTAACCTAGTCTCCCCTTCCCCCATTCATTGAGCAAACATTTATTATAGTTAATACTCAGAGGGATTTGCGATCTTGTCTATGCTGATTTTCCTTCCACAACCCAATAATGCTTGCTGGTCCTGTGCCACTAAGGTCCATTTCTTCCTATGAGCTCATGGCAGGGGGCCTATCCAGTGTGCTGTCAGCCTTCTGACAAAGATACCTGTGGTACCCACACGCTGTCCTCTGGTTGGTTATCTCTCACTCTGGGCCCATGACCAGGCCATCCTTTCTGATCATACCTTTCTCTGACAGCAAACTTTGCTCTGAAAAGTGTTACAGCTGTTTGCATCAACCATGTTCTTTTTCACCACCCTCTGAAGCAAAAAAGGTCTGGAAGTCACAGTGAATTTCAAACTCAATATGAATCACCAGTAATGACTTAGTTTCCCAGAAACCTAATACAATCATTTTGCTTTTTTTATATTGTTATTTATTTATTTTTAGTTTGTAACATTCACTTCCGAATGATACTCATTTTTAATTTTCCAGAGACCATTGTGTTCCATGATTTGCAGCCATACACTGGTAGAATGAAAAAGATAGACCTTTGTCTTTGTGTAAAGTTGGGGGTCATTAAAGGACTTTTACAGTTCCCCAGTGGCAATCCAGCCCAATCTCCTCCTATTAAATTCTGTACCCATCTCATTCATATATGCTGTCTGCTATCTATCTACCTTTCTCTTTATCTGCCTGCCCATCCATCCATCCATCCATCCATCCATCCATCCATCCATCCAAGCTCATAGGCAACCCATCTGACTATTAATCTGGACAATAGACATTCTATTAAGTCTACCATTTGACAAGTCTCTCATATCCTTGTGAGCATATTGGAGAGACAGTGGCTGCATAAGAATATTGGTCCAATGAACAGAGCATTAAGAATAGTAACAAGTGGACTGATGTTTACCTGGGGGTGAGGAAGGTGGTTTGCCCATTTGGGAATTTCGGGAGTCTTCTTGACCCTGATATGCTCAATATCCAAAAGGCATAGATAGCAGTAAATGTCCAGGTAACACATCAGGGAGGGATGTAGAACTCTCTTTTTTTTTTTTTTTTTTTTGCTTTTTGGAGGGCAGTTGGGGTTAAGTGACTTGCCCAAGGTCACACGGCTAGTTTTTGTGTTAAGCATCTGAGGCCAGATTTGAACTCAGGTCCTCCTGACTCCAGGGCCGGTGCTCTATTCACTGTGCCACCTAGCCGCCCTGGATGTAGAACTCTTAAGATGATAGTATAAGAATCCCAAAAGATATATAGAATCTAAGATAAACTTGAATTGAGATCAGTGTAAATCCATACACTTACAGTCCAGACAACCAGGGAGAAGTAAAAAAAAAAGATCTGGGAGTCAGAGTGAATTTCAAGCTCAATATGAATCATCAATAGTGACCTAGTTTCCCAGAAACCTAATACAATCATGCTGCTTTTTTATATTGTTATTCATTCATCCATCCATCCCATCCATCCATCCATTCATTCATTCCTTCCTTTCTTCCTTTCTTTCTTTCTTTCTTTCTTTCTTTCTTTCTTTCTTTCTTTCTTTCTTTCTTTCTTTCTTTCTTTCTTCTTAGGTTACAGCATTCACTTCCATAAGCTTTTGAGTTTAAATTTTTCCACCCCTCTCTCCTTTCCCTTTCCTTCCCACTCCTCCTCCCCTCTCCCCAAGATGGCACTCAGTCTGATATAAGCTCTACATATACATTCATATGAAATACATTTTCACTTTAGTCATGTAAAGAAGAATTAGACCAATGGGAGGAACCATGAGAAAGAAGAAACAAAACAACAACAAAAAGAGAGGAAATCATTTGCTTCCATCTGCACTGAGAGTCCAAAGTTCTTTCTCTGGATATGGTTAGCATTTTCCAACATGAGGCTTTTGGAACTGTCTTAGATCATTGCATTACTGAGAAGAGCTAAGTCTATCAAAGTAAGTCATCAAACACTGTGGCTGTTACTGTGCACAATGTTCTCCTGGTTCTACATCAGTTCCCATAAGTCTCTCCAGGTTTTTCTGAAGTTTGTCTGCTTATCATTTCTTATAGCACTATAGTATTCCATTACATTCATATATCACAATTTGTTCAGCCATTCCCCAATCGATGGGTATCCAAGAGCTGCTCTAAATATTTTTGTATATGTGAGGCCTTTTCCCCTTTTTATCATCTCTTTGGGATACAGACCTGGAAGTGGTATTGCTGGGTCAAAGGACATGTGCTATTTTATAGCCCTTTGAGCATAGTTCCAATTTGCTCTCCAGAATGGTTGGATCAGTTCCCAACTCCACCAACAATACATTAGTGTTCCAATTTTCCCGCATCTTCTCCAACATTTGTTGTTTTCCCGTTTTGTCACATTAACCAGTCTGATAAGTGTGATATGTTACCTCAGAGTTGCTCTGATTTGCATTTCTCTAATCAATAGTGATTTAGAACATTTTTTCATACGACTATAGATAGCTTTAATTTCTTCATCTGAAAACCTGTTCATACCCTTTGACCATTTGCCAATTGGAAAATGACTTGTTTTCTTAGAAATTCAACTTAGTTCTCTATATATTTTAGAAATGAGACCTCTAGCAGAGACACTGGTTTTAAAAATTGTTTCCCAGACTTCTGCTTCCTTTCTAATCTTGGGTGGATTGACTTTGTTGGTGCAAAAAACTTGTCAATTTAATGTAATCAAAACCATCCATCAAAACCATTCTCTTTTATAACATTCTTTCTCTTATTTGGTCATAAATTCTTCCCTTCTCCCTATATCTGACAGGTAAACTATTTCTTGCTCTCTCCTAGTTTGCTTATAGTATCAGCCTTTATATCTAAATCAGGTATCCCTTTTGACTTTATCTTGGTATAGAGTGTAAGATGTTGGTCTATGCCTAATTTCTGCCTTACTGTTATATAGGTGCTTGTATATCGTCATTAATTCCCTTGATAGTCTGGACTTTTTCTTCTTCCACATGAATTTTGTTATTATTTTTTCTAACTCTATAAAATAATTTTTGGTAGGTTGATTGTTACGGCACTGAATAAGTTTTTCCAGCAGTTTTTTGTTAAATAGTGAATTCTTACCACAGAAGCTGGAATCTTTGTATTTATCAAACAGTAGATTACTATAGTTATTGACTATTATGTCTTGAGTGCCTAACCTATTCATCTGATCCACCACTCTATTTCTTAGTCAGTACCAAGTAGTTTTGATGATTGCTGCTTTGTAATGCAATTTAAGATCTGGTATGGCAAGGCCACCTTCCCTTGCATTTCTTTTCATCAATTCCCTTGATATTCTGGACCTTTTGTTCTTCCACATGAAATTTGTTATTTTTTCTAGCTCTATAAAATAATTTTTGGTAATTTGATTGTTACGACACTGAATAAGTAATTTAGTTTAGGTAGAACTGTCATTTTTATTTTATTAGCTTGGCCTACCCATGAGCAACTGATATTTTCCAATTATTTAGATCTGACTATTTGTATGAAAAGTGTTTTGTAATTGTGTTCGTGTAGTTCCAGGGTTTGTTTGCAGGTAGCCTCCCAAATATTTTATAATGTCTGCAGTAACTTTAAATGGAATTCTGGGGTTTTCGAACTTTGGGAAATTACAGAATATCTGTATCAAAAAAGGGGAGGAAGGGGGAGATTTGAGAGTCAGAGTTAGTAAAAAAAAAACCATTGTCTGAAAAAAAAGAAGAAAAGAGAGTAATTTTTTTTTAATATAGAGAAAGAGATAGATGGAAATTCAGAGTGAAACATGGAAATTCAGGACAGCTTTGAAAGCAACAGGTTGAATGTTACTTTAATGGAAGACTGGCTAATGGAAGCTCTGTTCTCAGATCATGTGCAGCAAACTGTCTTTTGCCAAGCCATATGGGGAGGTTTGCGTAGCTGCATCTGGAAGTGTGCGATGATATGTCATGGAGAGTCCTGCCCTCCAACTGAGAGCATTTGCAGGTTTGACTCTTTCTAGTCCAGTAACCAAATAGTGAAGAAATAGATTTTTGTTTGGCTGCTAAGAGAGAATTAGGAGGGCATACAAAAGACTCCCAAAGGGAAGTTAGACTCTCTTTTTCCCTTCCTTGTTGCTCAGAGAGGAGGATAAGCTGCTATGGGCCTCTGGGAGGAAGAGGGGAAGAGGTGAAGACGCCTTGAGTCCTCTTGGCACCAGCATGAAGCCTGAGAGAAATAGAGCCAGATGCAATGACCTATTCTTCCCACCTAGGACGTCATGAAGTCATAAGCACCTGACTTTGTTATGGCTTCTGACCCTATTGTGAAGGTGAAGGAGTATTGGAGACAGAATGGACCAGACTTTAACCTGGGAGCCTTGAGAGGTCAGCAGATAAGCCACTAGAGTTCCAGTGATGGGAGTCCATGACAGGACTTTCAGGTATCCCCAGTGACCTGCTTAACCCAACACTATGTCAAAGGAAGTCAAGATGGAGCTCTGCTGAATTCAGAAGTGTACCTACTAAGTGCGAATGTTTGGTAATGTAGTAGCAAGTTAGAGTCCAGTCTATCCTGGGACTGAGATGAAAAAAAGAGAGAGTTTCCTGCATGTTGGGAGGGAAATATTTGTATCTTCTTGGTAAATAACCCTTTGTAAAAGCCAATTGATGTTAATCAATACTAAAGCTCTAATCTGAAAGCTATGAATGATTTAAGAAATATACTAACTGTAACTGACAGTTGATATTGAAAGTACTCACTGGAATGGGGGTTCAAACAAATAGCATTAAAGAGGAGCCCCCTTTCCATGTAGCCAACCCTTAGGGGACCCAACTCATCAGTGTGAGTGGAAATTGGGATAAAAACTCCCCAGGGCTTATTATAGGTTCCCCCACTCCTTTCTAAAGCAAGCTGTTCAATAGAGATTTAGGATTTCACATATAATCCTCTTTTTTTTCCCAGTCTACTTTTTATATGGAAATGTCGTTTGGTTTTTGAGTGTTCATTAAATCCAGAATTTTTAAAATGTAATTAAAACTCTCTCTGTTCAAAAGCAGTATCTCACTCAAATATCAAAGAGTCAGTGATACAAAAGGGAAAATATATGATAACAAAGCAAAAACGATGTGCTTATTTAGCCCCAGAAGACTGGGGGAGGGAGAGGGAGGCCATAGGCTCACCATCCTTAAATATCAGGCTAAAAGGGAATTAGATTTGTTTTCCTTGGCCCCAGGAGACAGAACCAGGACCAATGGGTAGAGACTATGTAGAGTCAGGTTTCAGTTCAATATGTGCAAAAATTTCTTAGTGATTACAGCTGTCCCAGGATGCTGTGGGGCTGCTCCATGTAGTTCAGAGTTCCCTGTCACTGGAGCTCTTTGAGCAGAAGCTGGTCTTGGTTTGGTGGGTGAGGTGCCCTTTAAGGTCCCTGCCAATTCTTTGCAAACTGCAGGTTGAATTTATTGTATGTTTTAAAAGAAAAGCAGGCTGTACATAATAGAGACCTACAGTATCACGTACAAGCCTCTTTTTTTCTATTCTATTATGCAGATGCAGATGCTCATTCTCTTTGGTGTTTGTTCATTTTAACTACATTAATCAGTTTTCTAGAAAAGATTTATACTGATTGTGGAAAGTCTTTGATTCTCTTGTGACTGCTTGCAGCTAATGATCAGTGCTAATGGTGACAGAGGTGTGCCATGTGATAATATTAACTGACATTTGCATAGGGCTTTGAGGTTTGCAAAGTGGTTTTACATGTTTTATGTCATTTGAGCCTCACAATAGCCCAGCGAGGAGTTGCTGTTATTCTTGTTTCACAGACAAGGAAGCTGAAGTTAAGAGCCATCAAGTGACTTGTCCAGTTGCTAGTAATATCTGAGGCAGTATTTGAACTTAGATCTTTTTTTTTCTGGAGGGAGGAAGGCAGGGCAATTGGGGTTAAGTGACTTGCCCAAGGTCATACAGCTAGTAAACATCAAGTGTCTAAGGTTGGATTTGAACTCAGGTCCTCCTGACTCCAGGGATCTATTTACTGCACCACCTAGTTGCCCCTGAATTTAGGTCTTTCTGCCTAACAGTCTAGCACTCTCTCTACTATCCCATGCTAGTACTCCTAATGATATAAATTCATTTCAGGGTGGTAAGTTGAGGAATCAGTCAGTAAATCAATAATTATATATTAAACAAATATATGATATATAGCAATATATATAAAATATAATATATAACAAATATATATTAAAATGCCTGCTATGTGCCAGGTACTCAGCTAGGCTCTGGGGCTACAGACACAAAAATGAGACCATCCCTGCCATTAAGAAATTGATATTTATTTGGGTGATGAAGCGTGTAATAACATTTCTCCCCCACCCACCCATTTATATTATTTTGGATCTAGTGACAATATAACAAATAAGCCACACTTGTACTTTCTGGTTTGGCCACTTGTACCTGAGAATAAATGCGCAATTAGGAACTAAATATGGGCGATTAATTTAGAGACAAAGGAAAAGAACAAAACTAGATTAATAAATTGTATCCTCACACAAATTTACACCATGGCCACATCTATCCTCACATTATTCTCTCATCTCAAACCCCACTCCAATTCTACATGCCAAATTCTCTACAGAACCTGAGAAAATCATAGCTTTGGGCAAGGATTTTTCCATATTTAAGCCTCAGTTTCTTCAATTGTTCATTGACTTGGATAGCCCTCGATGTCTCCTGTAATACTAACATTTTTAGAGTCTATGATTCTAAATTTCTGAAGATTCTGGAGCACAGTGTGACTATCCTCATCCTAGAGTACCACTTCTATTTGTTCTTTGAATAATCTTATATATACTTATCTCTTTGCATATTGTATATTTCAGCATCTAGAATACTGCCTTGCACAAATTAAGTACCTAATCAATATTGATTGGATTGGATTGAATTGAATTTATAGAAAGCTCACAATATGAAGAAAGTTGTACTATATGTATGTGTAGTATAGATGGTACAGCAATAATCCTGATATCCAAACCAGGGAGAGATAAAGCTGAGAAAGATAATATAATCAAATTTCACTAAGGAATATTGGTGTAAAAAATTTCGACCAAAATTCTTGCAAGGAACTTATAGAAGTATAGCCAAAAAAATTATTCACTAAGGCAAAGTTGGATTTATACTGGAAAAGATGGTTCAGCATAAAAGAAAATAATTGGCATAATTAGTCACATAACAAAGAAATAAAAATTATATGATTGTTTTCAAAAGATACATAAAAGTCTTTCCAAGAATATAACACTCATTTATATTTTAAAAATACAATATCAACTACAAAGCATAGGAATTGAAGGACCTTTTCCTTCAGCTGATCTTTATATGGCATGCTGTCTGTTCTTCTCACCATTTTGGACATCCTCTTCTAGAAAGTGCTCAGTTTGCTTACATCCTCATTGGCAATGAAATTCTCATACCCAGCCTGAACACAATTACTCAGATATGATCTGACCTGTATCAACATCTATTCCCCATATCTATCTTGTGTGCAAAGACAGCATGAGAGATCTTTGTCAAATACCTTAGTGAAATCCAAGTAAACTGTATCTACTTCATTCCCTGACCTACCTGTCTAGCATTCCTTTCAAAAATGGAAAATGAGGTTAGTCTGGCACAACTTGTTTTTGGTGAACATGGAAACTTTTCACAATCAATATCTTCCTCAATGTTCACAAACCATCTATAGCCCAGGGTACTATGACTCTGGGATCATTTACTATTTCTCATGCCCAGTGTCTTCATGTTTCAGTGTTTTTCATGTTCAACATCAAATCCACAGGTGATAAACCTCCATCCAGTGGTCATTCTAGCCATACGCAAGTCACGTAAATCCAATAAAACGTTTAATCAAAACAGAAAACCTGAAGCAAGGTAAATAACAAAGGAAATGAATCACATAATTAGTATTCTCAGTACCCATTCCCAGACAGCTGCTGCCTCCCAACACTCCCCAAGGTACCCAATGAGTCAGAGTCCCATCAATTCCCAAATATCCTAATTCTTTGGGAGAAGGAAATTGTTCAGCCAAGCTCGTGGTTGGGTGTTAGGATGCTGGAGAGTAATGTCCACAGATAGTCTCTGCTTAATCATCTGCCTCTCAATCTCAAAGCAATAGCTAGGATGCCCCTGGGTACCAATGCTCCAAACAAAAGAGCCCAATTGTCCCTGTCTCTCTCATTCGCTGACTCCACCTCTGCAAGGTAGATTCCCTTCTCACATCACCAGCTTCCTAGCTTCCCTTCTTGCACCTCAGGTATCTTCTCAAGGGAATGGCCATTCTTTTGTGTCTTGAAAACTCCAACAGGATGTCTGTAAGTTTCTTCTAGCCCTGAATACTACATCCTATGATCCTTTTACATCGGATTCACTTGAAACTGCTGAACTCACACACAAACTTCTGGGAAATGTAGTTCCCCAAAGTAAACTTGGAAGCTACCTCTTCAACTCACATTTCCTTACACATCTCTTTAAAAATGTATTTCTAGGTGGTGCAGTGGATAGAGCACTGACCCTGGAACAGCGGTTCTCAATCTGTGAGTTATGTTCAATTTGTAACAATGAAAACACATCCTGCATATTAGATATTTACATTATAATTCATAACAGTAACAAAATTACAATTATGAAGTAGCAACGAAAACAATGTTATGATTGGGGGTCACCACAACATGAGGAACTGTATTAAAGGGTCATGGCATTAGGAAGGTTGAGAATCACTGCCCTAGAGTCAGGAGTACCTGAGTTCAAATGTGACCTCAGACACTTAACTGCGTGACTCTGGGCAAATCACTTAACCCTGATTGCCTATATATACACATACATACATTCTCTTTGGTTCTTTAGTACCTTTTCCCATTCTTTGAGTTTTCCTTTAGAAAAAAATCAAACGTTTTATTAGAAACAAATTAAACGTCAATACATACAACTATATCTGCTTAGTAATTATTTTCGTTTGTTTATTAATTTCATTGCCTAACATAACACTTTAAAATTTTTCTCCTCTACATCCTTATCAAGGTTTGTTGTCCATTTATTCTCATTTATTTTTCCTCATATGATCACTTCTAGCATATATTCCATCCTTCTGATTTTGATTTTTCAGTTTTGCATTATTTCATAAAGGTCTTTCCAGATTTCTTTGTATTACTCATAATTGTCCATATTAATTGGATTATTCCTTTTAAATTGTAATATTCCATTATTACATGAAGGTACCACAATTTATTTAACCATTCCTCCTTTGTTAGGCATTTAGGTTGCTTCCAGTTGTTTGTCCATATATAATGCTGTTGTGAACATTTTTTAACAGATAGCTCTGTTTTTGTGGGGTTTTAGTGACACTGTCAGGGTGTATTTCCCACAATATCATGATTGGTTCTAGGGGGAGGTTATGTTTTGTAGCTTTTCCTGTTTACTGCCAGATTGATCTTCAGAAAGATTCTACAAGTTTATGAGTATGCAGGTAATCAATTACTGTACCTGTTTTTCCATAATCCCATCATCATTATTTTCTTGCTTGTACCTGTTTTTTTGGTTTCGGTTTTGTTTTTTTGCCAATATGACAGTAGTGAAATGGTGCATCGAAGTTATTTCAATTTGTATTTCTTTAAACATTTTTCCCACATGATTAACCAATTGTTCCCCACTTTAAAAACTGTTTATTCATATCCTAGAATGCAGTCCTTCTGCCTCTTAGGATCCTTGAAAGCTCGGCTCAGATACCAGCTCTAACATGAGACATTTCCTAATCCCCCTGGATGTTAGTACTTCCTTCAAGAAAATTACCCTGTGAGAAGGGAGAGCATTCCAGACTGGGGTGAGGAGGGGGAGGGGGAATGCAAAGGCACTGGAGTTGGAAGATGGAGTGGGAGGATCAGCAAATAAGCCAGTGTAGCTAAGTTATAGCCTATATTGAAGAGAATGAATTGTAAGAAGACTGGAAAAACAGGAAAGTGCCAGGCTTTAAAGGGATTTAAGGACCAGAGAGAGGAGTTTATATTTGATACTAGAGCTAATAGAGAGCCATTGCAGTTTATTGAGTATGAGAGTAACCTGTTCATACCTGAACTATAGGAAAATCACTTTGGCAGCTGAATGAAATATGGATTAGAATGAGGGGCGGGTTGAGGGAATGAGACCAATTAAGAGGCTATTATAGTATTAGAGTTAAAGATAATAAGGGCTTGGATCAGGAAGGTGTCTGTGTGAGAGGAGAGAAAGAGATGTGTAGGAGAGATGTTCTGAGGGTAGAAACACCAAGATTTGTTCATAGATTGTAAATGTGGTCAGGTAAGTGAGGCATCCAGGAGGACGCTGAGGTTTCAAATGTGGTAGACTTGGGAAGATGGTGATGCCTTCAACAGTAATAAGAGGGTTTTCAAGAAAGGAAGGCTTGGAGAGGAAGAAAATGGGTTGTGTGTTGGTTATATTGAGGTAGATGTGCCTACAGAACATCTAGTTGAAGATGTTCAAGGAGCCATTGATGATATGGGAGTAGAACTCAACAGAGAGATTAGGGCTGGATATTTACTTCTGAAAAACATCTGCATAGAGACTGTAGTTTACCCTGTGAGAGAGCTGATAAGACAGTGTGGAGTGAAAAAAGAAGAGAGTCCAAAGGAGGATGCCTGCTGTTAGCAAGAGTAACCTGGATGAAGACTCAGCAAAGAACATTGAGATAGGAAGAGAACCAGGAGAGGGCAGTGGCATGGAAGCTTTAGAAAGGAGAGAGGATCAAGGAAAAGAGGGTGGTTGACAGTGTCAAAGGCTGCAGAGGTCAAGATGGGTGAAGACTGCGAAAAGGCTATTAAATCTGGGGATTAAGAGATCCTCAGTAGCTCTGGAGAAGGCAGTTTCAGTTGAAGGATGAGTCTCAGAGAGAATTAAGAATAAGAGGAGAGGAAGTGGAGGCAGTAATTTTAGATGACCTCAAGGAGTCCAGCTATAAGAGGAAGAAGAGATATAGGATGATAGTGGGTTTGGACAGATCAAGTGAGGTCATTTTCTTTAAGGACGAGGGATATGTGAGCTTGTTGCCTCAGACAAACTGAGACCTGGGAAAGACCATAATTTAGAAAGGTCAAGGTCATCCACTGCATCCCAGGGCATCACCAGTCATCTTTACTTTTGTCTTCCCACTGAACTTCTCTGGAAGAGAGAATGAGGCTGATGATTGTGTGCAGTTCTGCCTCACTTTTTAAAAATTTTATTTTATTTTTAATTTATGGAATAAAACAAGCATTTCCATAACATAGCATAATAAAAAAGATGATTGCACATGAAACTGCAAATCTATTATATACAACTTGCTATTTGTTTTAGCTTTTTTTTAGCCTTTTTTGGAGGGGGGAAGGCAGGGTAATTGGGCTTAAGTGACTTGCCCAAGGTCACATAGCTAGTAAATGTTAAGTGTCTGAGGCTGGATTTGAACTCAGGTCCTCCTGACTCTAAGGCCAGTACTCTATTCACTGTGCCACCTAGCCACCCCACTATTTCTTTTAAATATATAACAAAGTTAACATGTAAATTCCTTTTCTTCCCCTTTTTTCCTTTTTCTCCCCACTCCACCTTAGAGATGGTCACCATAAGACACAAATAGGTATATATAGATAGATATGGATATAGGTGTTTATATATACACATATATGCAATATTATTCCATACATAATTCTATTTATTAGTTCTTTCTCTAAATGCAGATAGCATCTTTCTTTATATGTCCTATTTTATAGTTAATTTGCATCTTTATAATAATAATAAAAATAACTTACCACTCAAAGTCATTCTTTTTTTTTTTTGGAGAGGGGAAGGCAAGGCAATTTGGGTTAAGCAACTTGCCCAAGGTCACACAGCTAGTAAGTATGTCAAGTGTCTGAGGTCAGATTTGAACTCAGGTCCTCCTGACTCCAGGGCTGGTACTCTATTCACTGTGCCACCTAGCTGCCCCCAAAGTCATTCTTAAAACAATATTGCTGTTAGTATATATAAAGTTCTCTTGGTTCTACTCATTTCACTTTTCATTATTTTGTGCAAACCTTTCCAAGTTTTTCTAAGATCATTGAGCTCATCATTTCTTATAGAACAGCAGTATTCCATCACAATCACATACTACAACTTGTTCAGCCGTTCCCTAGTTGTTGACATCCCCACAGTTTCCAGTTCTTTGCTACCACAAAGAGAGCTGCTACAAACATTTTAGAATATGTAGGTTCCTTTCCTTTTGCTTTAATCTCCTTCGGTAATAGACCTAGTAGTGATATTGCTGGGTCAAAGGGTGTGGGCAACTATTTGAACCCGGTTCCAGATTGCTCTCCAAAATGGTTATATCAGTTCACAATTTCATCAACAATGAATTAGTGTGCCAATTTTTCCACATCCACTCCAACAGTTGTCCAACATGTACTTCACTTAAATCCAATTCACGCGCAAATTAGCTACAAAAGGAAGCCCTTGTGATGTCGTTGGTCCACATCAAGAATGAAGGGAGAACAACCAGAAAAAAGGAGTCGATAGACAGGGAGAAATTGACAATAAGAGAGAGAGTGGGGTTTGATAGTGGGGATGAGCTGCTTGAGAAGACAAAAGGGCGCAAAGTAGAAGGCTCACATGGCTTCCTAGGCCTCAGCATGGAGAAGGACCACTTTTTCATTTGAGGTGAGGTGAAGAACATTTGAGTGACAAGATGAGGAAGGAAGAATAAAGAACTTTCAAGGAATGGCCTCAATTTTTTTTTTGTGAAGTGTGAATCAAGGTCCTCCTCTGAGAAAAAGAGAATGGAATGGAATAATAGTATAGGGGTGGGGGTTCCCTATACTATTTGGGAAAGGGGTTTGGAATACTCTGGGTGATAATGGGACAGCAGATCCATTAGGGAGGTAGGGAATGATTGCCTTGGTGTGGTGGCTTCCCTTTGGTGCCTCTCAGGTATGCTCCCCCTGTGTGCCCGGTCGCCTGGACCCTCTACTCTCCCTCCATCTCTCTTTGATGCACTCTCTTCCCCAATAGAGTGTAAGCCCTTGGTTGGATGGGCTTTGTGACTCCTGCACTCAGCACAATAGCTGGTTCTTAGTAAGTACTTAAAAATGCTTTATGTATTGGTGTCAATATCTATCATAATAGCTACCATTTATAGAAAATGCTTTAAAGTTTACATACATATGTACATGTGAAAACATAATCTCTTTTGATCCTCATAACAACTTTGGGAAGTAGCTGCTATTATTGTCTGCATTTTATAGTTAAGGAAACTGAGGCAGACAGAGGCTAAGTGACTTGCCTGGGGTCACACAGCTAATAAATGCCTAAAGCTGGATTTTAATGCAGGTTGCCTTGATTCTAGGTCCAGTGCTCTATTTACTGTGCCAACTAACTATTTCTATCTATCTATCTATCTATCTATCTATCTGTCTGTCTGTCTGTCTGTCTGTCTGTCTGTCTGTCTGTCTGTCTGCCTGCTTGCCTGTCTGTCTGTCTGTCTATCTATCTATCTATCTATCTATCTATCTATCTATCTATCTATCTATCTATCTATGTTTGTCTCTTTATCTCTTTTCTTCTCTTTTTCTCTCTCTCTCTGTCTTCTCTGTTTCTCTCCATCTCTGCCTCCTTGTCTTTGTCTTTCTCTGTTTTTCTGTGTCTGTTTTACTCTGTTTCTGCCTCTCTATTTCTGTTTCTTTGTCTCTGTCTGTCTCTGTCCCTCGGTGTCTCTCTGTCTATGCCTTCCTGTCTTTGTTTTTCTGTTTCTCTGTGTCTGTGTCTCTGTCTCTCTATCTCTGTTTCTTTGCCTTTGTCTCTGTCCCTCAATGTCTCTCTGCCTCTGTCTTTCTCTGTTTCTCTGTCTCTGTCTTTGTCTCTCTGTCTCTGCCTCCCTGTCTTTGTCTTTTTGTTTCTCTGGGTCTGTGTCTCTGTCTCAGCAGTGAGGGCTCAGTGGAGGTTATGTAACATAAACTATAGTGGACCCAATCAGCTTGGTTTTACAGTTGCCTCGTGGTTCCTTTCAGAAGCACACAAAGAGGAATGAAGGAGGTAGATGGCAGGCATAACCCAAAGTTGGTGTTTGACAAAATGTGGTTGTTAATAGGACAAAGGGACCAAGGATTCCATTGCAAAGGATAGCATAACAGTTGAACTGGTTCATCAAGGAGTTGAGATAGGGAAGGGAGGAGAGCCCAGCCAATGAGAAGTGATAGACTGGGGAAGAGCTGAGGAGTACGGGGACCAGAGGTCATGGTGAGGATGAACTGGATTATGGGACATACAGCATAGGTAAAGATGCAATGATAAAAAATTATGATCAGATAAGGGAGTTTTGGAGGCCATCAGTACTTTATCTCAAAATAAACTAGAAAGAAGCAATTATCACAATTACTTAGTACAGGTTAAAAAAAATAGAGAAGTTACTCAGTAGAACACATTAGGTATATAACAGACAGAAACAAACAAGCTTAGTAAGTAGCCTAGTGTTCAATAAGCCTGAAAACTCCAGCTACTGGGGTAAAGACTCACCAAACTGTCAAACCTGCTTGGAAAACTGGAAAATAGGCAGGCAGAAGTTAGACATATTCCAGCAACCCATACCGCGTATCAAAATAAGCTCCAAATAGATGTATGAGTTAGATATGAAGGGTCACATCATAAAGAAATTAGAGGAATGAAGAAGTAATTACCTTTCAGATCTGTGGGTAGGGGAAGAGTTCATGACCAAACAAAGGACAGAGAAAATTGCAAACTAAAATAAATCATTTTGAGTGTACAAAATTTAAAAAAATTTGTGCAAAATGTATAAGTGTAGTTAAAATTAAAATTAAAGCAGTTATCTGGGAAAATATCTTCATAGAAAGTTTCTCTGATAAGGATCTGATTTCTTTTTTTTTTTGAAGGTAGGGCCATTGGAGTTAAGTGATTTGTCCAGAGTCACACGGTTAGTGTGTGTGTGTGTGTGTGTGTGTGTGTATGTGTGAAATGTCTGAGGTCAGATTTGAACTCAGGTCCTCCTGACTCCAGGGCCAGTGCTCTATTCACTGCGCCACCTAGCTGCCCCAAGGGTCTAATTTCTAAAATATATGAGACTGCTTCAAATTTACAAAAAAAAATTATAAGAATAAGAGCCATTCCTCTATTAAATAAATGATCAGACTATGAACAGATAATTTTCAATGGAAAATATTCAAGCCATAGACAGTCATACAAAAATATGTTCCATATCACTCTAACAAAAATGAAAGAAAAGCAAGTATGACATTTTACCCCATACCCATAATATTGGCAAACATGGAAATAAAGGAAAATGAAAAATAATGTAGGGACTGTGGGAAAATAGGGACACTAATGTACTGTCGATGGATTTGTGAATTGGCAAAGCAATTTAGGGCTGTGTTCAGAAAGTCACTAGACTATTTATACCCTTTGACCTGGCTAGCAAAAACACGACTAGGCCTGTACTCCAAAGAGCTCAGAGATGAGGGGAAAGACCCGCACGGACTCAAATGTTTGTAGCGTCTAGTTTGTGGTAGCGAAGAATTGGAAATCATCTGTCAATTAGAAAGTACCCAAGCAAAGTATGGTATATGAATGTAATGGAGTATTATTGCACTGTAGCAATCTTTATTATATGTATACATATATATGTGTGTATATATATACATGTGTATATGTGTATATATATGTGTATATATATGTATATATATATAATTGGTTTGGAGAAACCTGGGAATATATATACATATATATACACACACACATATATATACACATATACATATATACGCACATATGTATATGTACACATACATGCACACATACATATATACCTACACACATACACATACATATACACATACATATACATATATAACCTAATGCAAAATGGAATGAGAAGAACCAGGAGAAGAATTTATCAGATTGCAAGGACGATGCAAAGTCAAACAATTTGGAAAGGCATAAGAACTCTGATTACCAGTACTAATCTAAATAACGAATGAAGCACACTACCAATGAAACCTAGCTTTTTTTTGGGACCTGGCCAGTAGGGAATTTGTTTTGCTTGACCATGGATATTTGTTAAGAGGGCTGTGCTTCCCTATTCAGTGGGCAGGGGTGGGGTATAGAAAAGGTTGAAGGGCCAAGGAGCCTCAGGATAGAGTTGCCAAACAACAACAAAAGAATGAGAAGAGAACAGAAGAAAGGCCAAAGGGAATCACAGACAAGTGGGACAGCTTTGAAAATTATGTTCTGAATTTATTATATATTGAAAAAGAAAATCAAGACCAACATAGCAGGGATTCACAGTTTCATGTGTGATTCCTTTCTTCTGTTCCACAATGTAAATGGAAATGCTCATTTTATTTGGTGTTTAAGTTCAAGATAAAGATAAAGTAAATAAAAGAATTTAGGAGTTCATGAACACGAAAGCAAATTATTTGTGGCTGATAGATGGCAAGATTAGAGGAATGACCCTCTCTGTGTGTGTTTGAAGTGCTGTAGAAATGTGAAAGAATTTTGAGAAATTTGAGACAATTGAGTCTATTGAAGAACTGGGAAATTAGGAGAACATCAATGTGCAGATCAAAGTCCCCTAGTATGAGAGCAGAAGATGTGTTTATAATATCTTTTTCTAATTCCGTTTTTAAAAATCGCTCGGTCTTTTGATTGGAATTACATTAAGCACATAAATCAATTTGGGGAATAATGTCATTTTTACTCTATGAATCTGATCAGTTTATAAACATTGAATGTTACTCTAGTTCTTTGAGTTGTCCTTTATTTTGGTAATTATAGTTTCATATCTTTCCACATACATCCTATGTTTTCCTAGGTAGACTAATTGCCAAATATTGGAGGACTTTTATTCTTATAAATGAAATGGAGTCTCTTTTTATTAGATTTTCTATATCTTTATTACTAATAAGAATGCAAATTTTTGTGGGTTAATCTCATATTCTGAGATGTTGCTGAATTAATTTATTGTCTTCATTAACTTTTTTTGGTGGAAATGGTTGGATTTTCTTGATATACCATCATGAAATCTGCAAATAATCATATATTTAACTCTTTGCTTTCAATGTTAACCTTGCTAATATTTTTTCCTATTTCTTATTATATTTGCTAGAATTTTTAATACTATGACAAAATGGTATTGAAATATTGGAACTTAAACAGTTTGAGAGACAATATGGCATTAATGGATAGAGGTCTGGCCTTGGGGTTATGAAAGTCTAGGTTCAGATGCCCATTCCCACATTTAGTAAATATGTGACACTTGACAAGACACTTAAATTTTCTTTGCCTCAGTTCCCTCATCTGTAAAATAAAGGAGTTAGACTCAATGATCTCTCACATCTCTAAATCCATGATTCTATCAATTAAAATGTCAGTAGTTCCATGAGTTTTCAAAGATAACTGAAGATGGCTCAGCCATCATATCTGCAAGTCACTTCAGTACCTTAGGTTGTAGTTATTCTGGGCCTAGTGGCTTGAACTCACTGAGTGCTACCAGGTAAACTCCTCCTATCTTTGGTCTAATCTCCCTATTGGTATTTTTTTATTCAGCTATTTCCAGTCCAAAGAGCACTCTCCTTGGCAGAGAAAAAGGAAACAGGAAAAGATTTGAGTAGTTCTAACTTCACCTGGTCAATCATTATCATTGTCCTTTAAATCCTGAGCAGTGGTTCTATCCCTTCTTTGTTCCTTGTCTTTCCCGAATGGTAGATTTTACAAAGCCTTTTAGTTTCCTGTCTACTTCAGCTCATTATGAGCACTAGCACCTTTGACACTTCTTAAGGGTCTGTGCCGTGCTTTCACTTTCGTTTCCCATGACCTGCCTGGCTTATATTCTCCAGATAGTTCTTTCAGTTCTGTCAGTGAGTTATCTGTGTATTCTCTCCAAGTAAGTTGTCCTTTGCTTCTTTCTGGAATTATTTAGCTTTTCATAAAAATCAGTGGCGAGAGAATTTCCTGATACTTCTTAGATAAGCCCAGGTCATAACTGGCAGCTGCAAGGTGAATGACCACATTGCTTCTCAAGTCCTGCGCCACCCCACCCCACCCCAAGCCATTCTTTGACTTTAAAAGTATAGAAAATTGAGGTCACTTTTTTTTCCACTTTTTTTGGAGGGGGCAAGATAAGGCAATTGGGTTAAGTGACTTGCCCAAGGTCACATGGCTAGTGTGTGTCAAGTTTGAACTCAGGTCCTCCTGACTCCAGGGCCGCTGCTCTATTCACTACGCCACCTAGCTGCCCCTACAAATATTTTTAAATTAACTTTTTATATCACTTAGATTTCCCCCTTTATTCCACACCCCCATCCCTTCCTGAAAGTCAATCCCTTACAACAAAGATCTTTTTTTTAAGGAAAAAGAGAAAGAGAAAAACATTCAGCAAAACCAATCAATACATTGAAAAAAAATCTAACATTATATGCGATGAAAGCTGTGTGTGTGTGTGTGTACAATTTTGTAGCATTCATTTTCAATTGTTACTTGATCGTTCTTTCCGTTTACATTGCTGTTGACATTGAGTATAGCATACCTCAGAGATATTGTAGGTTCAGTTCCAGACTATTGCAATAAAGCAAATATCTAAAGTGAGTCACAAGAATTTTTTGGTTTCCCAATATATATAAAAGTTATGTTTACACTGTACTGTAGTCTATTAAGTATGCAATAATATTATGTCTAAAAAACACCTTACAAACCATAATTAAGAAAATACTTTATTGCTAAAAAATGATTACCAAAAATGCTTCAGTGAGCCACAATTTTTTTTGTTGGTTGAGGGTCTGGCCTCGATGTTGATGGCTGCCGACTGAGGGTGGTAGTGGCTGAAGGTGGGGGCGGCTCTGGTAATTTCTTAAAATAAAACAAAAATGGAGTTTTCCTCATGGGTTGACTCTTCCTTTCACTGGATCACTTAGACCCCATTGTGGGGTTATTAACTGGTCTAATTTTAATATTGGTTATGTCTCAGGGAATAAGGAACAGGAAGGGAGACAGGGAATAGCCGATCAGAAGAGCAGTCAGAACACACACAAGATGTATCAATTAAGTTTGTGGTTTTACATGGGCTCTATTCATGGCAAAACAATTACAATAGTAACATCAAAGATCACTGATCAGAGATCACCATAACAGATATAATAATAATTTTTACAGTTTGAAATATTGTGAGAATAATAATTTTTAAAGTTTGAAATATTGTGAGAATAACCAAAATGCAACACAGAGACAGGATGTGAGCACTTGCTGTTGAAAAAATGGTGCTATAGACTTGATCGATGCAGGGTTACCACAAACCCTTAATTTGTTAAAAAAGAAAAAAAGTAATATCTGTGAAGTTCAATAAAACAAAGCACAACAAAACAAGGCATGCCTATATACTGTTTTATTGGTTCTGCTTACTCCATTCTGCATCCGTTCATGTAGGACTTTTGAAGCATCTCTGTTTTCACCAAATTCATAATTTGTTACAATACAGTAATATTCTATTCTATTCATGTATCACAGTTTATTTAGCCATTCCCCCAATCAACAGGCATCTACTTTGTTTCCAGTTCTTTGCTATTGCAAAAAGTTCTGCTATAAATATATTGGTTGCTATGAGACCTATCATTTTTCTTTTCTTTTTTAAACCAGTACCAGCCTTGGAGTATATACCTAGTAATGGAGTGAGGGCCTGGATCAAAGGTCTTTCAGCCACTTCATTTACATAATTCCTAATTGCTTTCCAGAATACACAGGTATAATAAATCTGCAGCTCCACTAGCAGTATATCAATAGACCTTTCTTTCCACAACTTTGACACTGATTGCCCCCATCCTTTATCGTCTTGACCGATTTTCTGGGTGTGAGGTCAAACCTCAGAGTTTTTCTGATTTGTTCTTCTCTTATTTTTAGTGACTTGGAGCACTCTTTCATGTTGGTTGTTAATATTGTTAATAATTCTTTTGAGAAAAGACCACAGGTTTTTATTGTTAGCTCTTTTCTTAAATTTTGACTTTGGGGAATTTAGGGGATAAATTTTGTAAAATGTGCTTTAGCTTCTAATTTCTACATAATACCTAGCTTGGTGTATTTATTTATATGCATCTTCACATATGCATATGCATATATCTATATATACATAATATATACCTATATGTATATACAATATATACAATATATACATAATATATACACAATATATACATATACATAATATATACATTATATGTGCATGATGTATATACATAAATTCATACATATATTCATAAATATATACATACACATATATGTATATATGTATGTATTATGTATGTCTATATCCCTTCGGGTCACTACATTAGATTTATGCCTGATGAAGTAGATTCAAAAGGTCCCAAGTTTATACTAATTCTGTCTTTGGAAGCATAGTTATGAAATACATGAATGGCTCATGCTGACTACCCCCTGCCTCCCAATTAGAGAGTAAAAACTCTGACAACAGGCTAAGGGGTTGAGATTCCAGTCCAATACTAGGAAAAGTCCCTCTCTGCTGTGCAGCTCCCAGAACCAGCCAGTGCTTTTATGATGCAAGCAAAAGTACACAAGGAAATGCAAGGACAGGGTCAACCACAAGGACTGATGAGAAATAATATTAGATCAATTGAATGCAGTCTTTAACAAAATATAAAGGGCGTAGTGAGCAATGGGTGTCACTTGTACTCCTCTGAACTCATGCAGGAGGAGTGGATGAGATGAGGACTTCCAGTGTCTCCGTATCTGGATTTTCTTTTAGCAGTCTGGTCATCTGAGCAAGCACAGTTGATAAAAACACAATTCTTCTCTCATAGTCTTTCTTAGAAGCTTGGAACAGAAAGAGGAATGAACTGCAGGTGCTGCTGCTATTACAGGTTTGCGGCTGTTCCATATGTCATGAGGAAGACCTCCGCCACCTGCCTCTTCTCTTCATGTCCGCCTTTTTCCCTATAGGAGGGAGAGAGACAGACACTGAGAGACAGAGACAGAGACAGAGGGACAGACAGAGACAGAGAGGAGAGAGAGGACAGAGAGAGAGAAGAGAGAGAAGAGAAAAGAGAAAAGAGAGAGAAAAAGAGAGAAAAGAAAGGAGAGAGAGAGAGAGAGAGAGAGAGAGAGAGAGAGAGAGAGAGAGAGAGAGAGAGAGAGAGAGAGAGAGAAGAGAGAGAGAGAGAAAGCAGAGACAGAGAAAGAACATTTTCTTAAATTTCTGACTCTAGGAGGAAAACTCTGCCCTCTAGTCCTGGTCTCATATTAGCTTCCTCTCTTCCCATACTGGGAAGAAGTATAGTTCCCAGGATCTTTGACAACTTTCAGTCACTTTTCAGGACATCTAAAGGGAATCATGTTCAAGTATTGGTCAAAAGAATGTTAAATTTCCATATAATGGGGTGAGTGTACGGGCAGAGCCTCTCTGATGGCACATGATGGTGCCCCACATGGAGGAGACTTAGAAGCTTACTTCCTGGACAGTTGGGATGAGTGTCTCCAAGAACAGTCTTGGAGAGAAATTGGACATTCATAAACATTCTGTAGCTGGTTCCAGTCTGCTAACCATGTGATTAAGAAAAGCCTTTTCAGTTGGCTGCAAAAATAGACCTTGGGCATCATCAAAAAGGCTTTAGTTGGCCCCACCCATTCTCATTTTTTTCAGCTGTGCTCTGGTGGTTGGATTCTTTCACTGATGAGATACACAGTGAGAGATAATACTGTAAGGAGAGGGACCTCGTCCTCTCTAAGGTCACATGAACCTCTTAAATGGGCCTCTGTAATTCTCTGTGATCCTTAGTGAAGGAATCAGAGCCACAATCTTGTGAGTCTTTTTAAAGGTCAGGAGAATGAGTCTATGAGCTTCTGCGCATCCCATTGTCTCAGTGTCCAGATTTTGCAGCCAGCTCAGCATTGGTGCCCAGAAGATCAAAGGGTGACCTTTAGGATCTGGCCTGATGGTAGAAAAAGTCTTGATGCATTTGAATGTGACCTTAAGGGAACAGCCTTATATAGTAACTGTGCTAAGAACGAGGTTAGTCTCCAGAGAATATGCCCCTGAAATGCTAAGGAGAAATGTTGGTATTTTTGTCATTGCCATAATTTTGAAGTAAGTATCCCTTTGGAAAAGCTAATTGATATTAAGTGGCTAAATGGAACTAGAGTGCTAGTTGATTACTGATACCCAAAAACAGGGAACCCGATTGGTAGCGGTTTGAGCCAATGTCATCATGGAAGAAATAACAACCCCCAATCCCTCAGAATACACGTAGAGGTCTGAGAAACAGATGTAGCATTTCTCACTCTGAGAGACTGAGGCCAGAAATGATTTACTCTATATATGTGTATCTTTATCTATACCTATATCTCTATATATGCATATACACACATGCATATAAAATAAAAATGTATGCATAAATAGAAATATGTATATATATCATATGCATAATGTATGCATAAATATATGTATATATATACCTATATGTATTCCTCTTTTTTCAATTTAAACCTCCCTTGGTGAGATTTGCAAGACTCCAGCAAATATATTTTTGATAACTCTTAATATGTATGTATACTCCATCCCTGGCCAAGAGTCCGTCAATCACACATTTTAAAGTGTAATCCAAAAATCATTTTTCAGCCACTATCTCAGCCATGTGTTGTTCACTTCCAAAAACCGTGCTCTTCTGAAGTCCTTCCTTTCATTTGTCAGCTGTGTTAACAGTGCCACCTGTGCCCCTGAGGTCTTGTTTCTTGCCTAGGACTTCATAATCCCTAGAAAAGCTTTCTGGGCTTCTTCCAGCACTTATTTGTCTCCACATGAATTACCAGAAGTGAGTAGGGGTCATCAGATCTGACAGGTTTTGGGAGGCCCTCTGTCAGATCCCAGAGGGATGCTCCAGGAAGACTGTAGACCTCACTAATATTTATGTCAGGTAGAAAATTAGCTGACTTGGTTTCCCTCAGTCAGAAGTCACCACTACTTGTCTGGTTCTCCTCTGTCCCTAATGGATTACCACTGTACTGAGTGGAACCATATAGACACACATCATCATTCCCCATAGCATAAGGAATTTTTTCTTCTTCTGTTCAATTTTCCTGTTTAAGGTAATAAATCATCAAGTGTTCAATGGTTCTTGTCCCTTCCTTCTGTGGGATGGCCTTTTTTCCACACTGGCTTTTCCTCTGGCTTTTCAGGTCCTTTTTCTTCTTAAACTTTTACTTAGAAGCTCCTTTTCTGTTTTTTCAAGGAACACTTCATCTTCCCCATAACCCTGAGAGTAAAGAAGTATCCTTGAAACCACTTTGCCCTCTTCATTTAGGAGGGACACCAACCTTTGCTCTGTGCACATGGAGCTCTTCTTGGCCCTAGAATTAAGACAGGCAGAACAGCTCAGCAAAGGGCAATGAAACGATGTCTCCTTCCATAATACTGAGCCATGTTGTCTCTTCTCTTGCCTGTCCTTCCCCCATGCCCTCAGTTCCTGTGGACCTCCTGATGGCTGACCAGTTGACCACCCACCCTGACTGGCTCTCTCACTTCTTGTACATCTCATTGGTGGTTGCCTAGACTTTGGATTTCCCATTAGTTTTAATACCCCACCCCTTCCCTCTATGTCTTCTGATTTCTGATTCTTATCTGGCCTCTGATTCATTGCTGCCTGGGGCCTTGCGGCTGCTTTATGTGCTGAGCAACAGCAAGAGCCCTGCTGCAGAAACCCAGACAGTAAAGGAAGTCAGTTCCATTTCGAGATTTTTCTCTGGCCACATGGTTTATCCCAGTGCAGTCAGGGAGCTAATAAAGATTTCTGAGCATAAAGGACAACACAAATAGAGAAAGGTGGAGAACCTGGAGTCAAGGCAGCCTGAGTTCTAACCGAACCTCAGACACTTCCCAACTGTGTGACCTTGGGCAAATCACTTACCTTCTGTCTGCCTCAGTCTCTTTATTCTTAAAATGGGGATAATGCTAGCACCTACCTCCCCGGGTTGTTATGAGTATCAGATGAGATAATATTTATAAACGCAAGATATTATTATCATTGCTTTTGTTATTGTTATTATTATGCAGGGGGAGGAAAGTATGAGGTTGGTATGGGGAAAAGCAAGGAGACCAGTTGGGCTAGTTTTCCGTGTTTGTAAACTTGCTGACCTCAGTGCTTACATCCCATTCAGTTATTTCCCAGGGCCAGTCTAATGCAGGCATCTTGCCTAATTTGAATACCTTGCCATTGCTCACAGCTGCAGAAAAGTTCTCCCTCCTTGCCTCTGAGATGTCTTAGAATCCCTAGTTCCCTGCTAGACTCAACTCAAATGCTACCTTCAGCAGGAGGCCTTTCACATTCTCTTCTGCCCTTAGCGCCTTCTTCTCTAAGGTACATGTCTTGTTTTTACCCATGCCTATGTTCTCACCCCATTAGAATGTAAGCTCCCTGAGAACAAAATCTCTTTTTTTTTTCATTCACTTAAACAGTGTCTTTCCCTTGTACCGCCCCCCACCCCCCCTACACTCTCCCCCCACTTAGCACAATAACAGCCTGGCATCTAGTAGGAATTTAATAAATGCTTGTCGACTGATTAATTTCCACCTGCATGTTCTACCATACAATATGTCTAAAACCCAAGGCAATGATGTTTTCATAGAACTATAGATGATTTTGATTTCTTTGTCTGAAAA
This sequence comes from Pseudocheirus occidentalis, assembly GCA_028646575.1. Taxonomy (NCBI): domain Eukaryota; kingdom Metazoa; phylum Chordata; class Mammalia; order Diprotodontia; family Pseudocheiridae; genus Pseudocheirus; species Pseudocheirus occidentalis. Next base: position 53,337,771 of record CM053596.1, read on the forward strand.
CTGCCTGTTCATATCCTTTGACCATTTATCCTCCAACCTACTACTCCTTCTGGCAGATTGCCATTGACTTCTCTAGAAACCTTGCAGATGCAGGAATGTGAGGTCAGTTCATTATGAGGAAAACTACTAGGATAATTGACCATAGCAATAACAAAACCAACAGAAATCATAGGATTTTCTGCTTTAAAATGTGCATTTATTTATTAATTTTTAGTTAGCAACATTCACTTTTATAAGATTTTGAGTTCTAATTTTTTCCCCCTCACTTCCCTCCCCTCTCCTCAAGACAGCATGCAATCTGATATAGGCTATGTATATACTATCATATTAAACATATCGCCACATTAGTCAAGTTGTGAAAGAAGAATCAGAACAAAAGGGAAAAACCACAAGAAAGGAAAAGAGAGGGAAAGTAGCATGCTTCGATCTGCATTCAGACTCCATAGTTCTTTCTCTGGATGTGGCTAGCAATTTCCATTACCAGTCTTTTGGAATTGTCTTAGATCATTGCATTGCTGAGAAGAGCTAAGTCTATCAAAGTTGGGCATTGCACAATGTTGCTGTTACTGTGTACAATGTCCTCCTGGTTTTGTTCACTTCACTCAGCACTGGTTCATATAAGTTGATTATCTTAATAGATGTAAAAAAAGCTTTTGACAAAACATAACACCCATTCTTATTAAAAATGCTAGAAAGCATAGGACTAAGTGGAGCTTTCTTTAAAATGTTAAGTAGTATCTACCTAAAACCATCAGCAAACATTATCTGCAATTGGAATAAACTAAGAGCCTTCCCAATAAGATCAAGGGTGAACCAAGGATGCTTGTTATTATCACAATTATTCAATATTGTACTATAGCAATAAGTAAAGGAAATTGAAGAAATTGGAACAGGCAACGAAGAAACAAAACTATCATTCTCTACAGATCATATGATGTTATACTTGGAGAAACCTAGGTGTTGAGTTGCTTTTCAGTCATGACCACTTTTTATGACCCCATTTGGGGTTTTCTTTTCAAAAGTACTGGAGTGGTTTGCCATTTCCTTCTCCAGCTCATTTTACAGATGAGGAAACTGAGGCAAACAGGGTTAAGCAACTTGACCAGGGTCTTAAAACTAGTGAGTATCTGAGATCATATTTGAACTCAGAAAGAGGAGTCTTCCTAACTCCGCTCTTGGCACTCTATCTGTTGTACCACTTAGACAATTCTAGAGAATCAGCTAAAAAACTAGTTGAAATAATTGACAACTTTAGCAAAGTTGCAGGATTTAAATAACCACATGTAAATCATCAGCATTTCTATATTTTACCAACAAAGTCCAGCAGAAAGAGATAGAAAGAGACATTCCATTTCAAATAACTATAGGCAATATAAAATACTTGGGAGTCTACTTGCCAAAACAAAACCAGAAACTATACAAGCATGATTACAAAACGTTTTTCACATAAATAAAGCCAGATATAAACAATTGGAAAAATATTAATTACTCGTGCATAGGCTGAGCCAATATAATGAAATGACAGTTCTACCTAAGTTAATTTACTTATTCAATGCCATACCAATCAAACTACCAAAATTATTTTACAATGCTAGAAAAAATAAAAACAAAATTCATCTGGAAGAACAAAAGATCAAATATGTCAAGGGAATTCATTCAAACAAGGAAGGTGAAGGAAGGTGGCCTAGCCATACCAGATCTCAAACTATATCATAGGGGGCGGCTAGGTGGCGCAGTGAATAGAGCACCGACCCTGAAGTCAGGAGTACCTGAGTTCAAATCCGGCCTCAGACACTTAACACAAAAAACTAGCCGTGTGACCTTGGGCAAGTCACTTAACTCCAACTGCCCTCCAAAAAGCAAAAAAAAAAAAACAAAAAAAAAACTATATCATAAAGTGGTAATCCGCAAAACAATCTGGCACTGGCTAAGAAACAAAGCGATGAATCAGTGAAATAGATTAGACATACAATATATTGCAGTAAATGACCATAGTCATTTGGTAATCGATAAACTTAAAGCTCCAAGCTTTTGGGACAAGGACTCGCTATTTGACAAAAACTGTTGGGAAAACTGGAAATAAATTTGACAGAAAGTAGGCATAGACCAACATCTTACACTATATACCAAGAAAAAGTCAAAATGGGTACATGACTTATATATAAAGGGTACCCATGCTTTACGGAAGCATGGAATAGTTTACCTGTCAGATCTATGGATAAGGGAAGAATTTATGACCAAACAAGAGAGATAGCATTATGATGTAAAATGGATAATTTTGATTACATCAAATTTAAAAGTTCCTGCACAAAACCAATGCAGTCAAAATTAGAAGAGAAGCAGAAAACTTGGTGGAAAATTTTTTTACAGTAAGTTTCTCTGATAAAGGCCTAATTTCTCAGTTATTTAGAGAACTCACTCAAACATTTAAGAATAATAGTCATTCACCAATTGATAAATGGTCAAAGGATATGAACAGGCAGTTTTCAGACAAATCAAAATCATCTATAGTTATATGAAAAATGCTCTAAATCACTATTGATTAGAACACAAATCAAAACAACACCACATCACACTTATCAGATTGCTTAATATGACAGAAAAGGAAAATGACAAATGATGGAAGGGATGTGGGGAAACCGGGAAACTAATGCACTGTTGGTGGAGTTGTGAAATGATCCAACATTCTGGAGAACAATTTGGAACCACGCCCAGAGGGCTATAAAACTGTGCATACCCTTTGATACAGCAATACGATGACTATGTCTATATCCCAAAGGGATTTTTTTAAAAAGAGAAAAGTACCTATTTGGACAAAAAATATTTACAGTAGTTCTTTTTGTGGTGGCAAAGAACTAGAAATTGAGGGGATGCCCATCAAGTGGAGAATGACTGAACAAGTTGTGGTATATGGTTGTGATGCTATAAGAAATGTTGTATAGGATGCTTTCAGAAAACTTCGAACTGATCCAAAGTGAAGTGAGCAGAACCAGAACATTGTACATAGTAACAGCAATATTGTATGACACACAACTGTGAATGACTTAGATATTCTTATAGCTGTATACAATGATCAAGGCAACTCTGAATGACCTATGATGAAAAATGTTACACACCTCCAGAGAAAGAAGTGATGGAGTTTGAATAGAGATCAAAGCATACTTTCTTAACGTTGTTTTTTAGGTCTGTTTTTCACAACATGACTAATATGGAAATATGTTTTGCATGACTGCACATATATAACCTATATCAAATTGCTTGTCTTTTCAATGAAGTGGGGAGGAGACAGAGGGAGGAAGAGAAATTGGAACTTAAAATTTTTTAAAATGAATGTTAAAGTTGTTTTTACATGTAATTAGAAAAATAAAATATTTTAAATGAACTATTAAAAAAGTTAGAAGGAAATGGAATAATGAGTTTGTCTTAATTGATGTGAAACATTACTTTTTTCTATTAAATGAAGAAAATATTAAAGACAAAGCAGATGTGATTGATTATATATATTTTTTCTTTTTTTTTTGGAAGGCAATTGAGAGTATGTGACTTGCACAGACTCACACAGCTAGTAAGAGTCTGAGGCTAATTGATTGTATTTTAAATTTTCCTGTTTAACAAGAAAAACAATCAAAATCAAAGTAATGGATGAGAAAAATGCTTGTGGCAGGTAAAAATTCAACAAGTTCTACATATATGTTATATATATGCATATATATAAAGAGGTATATTCACACATACATATTTTTAAATATCTATGTATCTAAAATATATAAAGAACTGTTAAAAATTGACAAAAGTAATGTCTGAGAAGAGTCAAGGAAGGATGGTTAGTGGACCAGCCTTGAAGTCAGGAAGACTGCCTGGGTTCAAATCCTTCCTTTGACAGATGTTAGCTGTGGAACCAGGGGAAAATCACTTACCTGCTTAAGACCCCAGGCAACTCCCTCAGATGGGAAGTTAAAGGAAATGTCTGTAGTAGAAAATGACACAAGATAAGAAAGATAATGGCACAAGAGGAAGCATAATAATTATTTTCCCCCTAAATATAGTTGATTTTTTTGTAGGGATGGGGGAGGAGGGAGTAAATCCAGGTGTCACTATATGAACACCGTATCTTCTTAACCTTATCTTTAGGACTTTATGCCTCTGTAAATTGAAATATCCCATCATTTTTGCTTAGGGAAAAGTATCACATTTCTCTTGATGATTATGAAACATAGTTATTAAAAATCACTTGAAAAATATTCAAATTCTCTAATGATCGATGTGATATAAATGCAAACAACTTTATGGTATCATTTTATCCCCTTCTAATTGACAAAATTAAAAACAAGACAGTGAGATGGGGTGTCAGAATTTCAGAGTTGGAAGAGATCTGAGCCAACTCCTCCCCTCACATTCTTCCCTTTTAAAATATTCCTGACAATTGACCTTTCAGTCAAAAGCAGAATGACATCTTGCCTTGATGATGGCAATTTTATCCTTCAAAAACCAAAGGAACTAACAAGAGGGAATTTAATTAACTGATTCTCACCAACTGGGAGGAATCATCATCATCGTCATCATCATCATCCTCAGTAACATTTATATAGTGCTTATATATTTAGACAAACCAACCTTTGCTTGAAAATCTCTTGAGGCAGTTCATTTCATTTTTGGACAGCTCTGATTTTGGAGAAATTCTTTCTGACATTAAGCCTAATTTTACCTTTTTGCAACATTCATTCATTTTTCCTACCTCTGTCCTCTGGGACCACGCAAGACAAGTCAAATACTTCTTCCACTTGATAAACGTTCAAAGACTTGACGACAGCTCTTGTGCCCCATAATGCATCTTCTCCAGACCAAGCACCCCAAGTTCCTTCATCCTATCTTCTTATGACTGGCAGACACTTCACCTTTCAGCTTCTTCTCCTCAAAAGATCTTGGCTTCTTCTCTTAATTAAACTTCTTGTTTTTACTTTAACTCTATGGCTGACTTCTTCCTGGCAGACTATGAGAGGTAGGAGTATGAAGGGGAGAGAGAGACTTTAGGCCTTTTCCTCCTCCGAGACTGAGCTGTGCCGTGGTTGACACATTCCTCACTCCTTTGCTTGCCTCATCATGCATTCTTTCATTTTAGGTGAAGGGATTGGAAGCTACCACCTTGTGAATTTTGTTGTCCATTGCATTCCTAAACTCCATAAAGTCATTATTACATGAAAATGCTGTCTTTCTGTCTTCTCTTAACCTACCCTCACTTCTATCTTTTGTGCATATTTCTTAAAAATCTAAGCTGGCCAATGGATTCTCTGTGTGCCCACCTTGATCTCTTCAGGCAACTTCCATCTTTCCTTTTCAGAAGTTTTTGTTTCCTTTCGTGTCTTCTGTCTTGTTCTTGAGTTCCTCAGCCTTTCTGGGTTGACCGCCCCAGCCCCTCTGTACACTTTTTAGTTCAGGGAAACCTATCTAACCCTCCTCTGAAAGCTTTGAAATATACTTTCCCAAAATCTAGAGTATATTTTAGTCAATGCTTCCCTTTCCTCTCCTTTATTTATAACAAGCTCTAAGAAGAAATGTTTATTTCTTCTCATGCCCTAACCATGCTTTTCATTCCCACACTAACCATGGTTTTTATCATTTCTACCCCAGGAGCCAGTTCCTGGGCATCTGGGCAGCACAGTGGATAGAATGCTGGACCTGGAGTCAGGAAGATCTGAGTTCAAATAACTCCTTGGACACTAGTTGTTTGACCTATAAGGGCAAGTCGCTTAACCTCTGTTTGCCTCAGTTTCCTCATCTGTAAAAAGAGGATAATGATAGCACCCAGGGCTGTTGTATGGATCCAATGATATAATAATTGCAAAAAAGTGTTTAGCACAATAGCTGACAGATAGTAAGCACTGTATCAGTTTAATTAGTGTTGTTGTTACAGCTCTTTCCTTTTTATGAGAATCAGATAATCAGATTCCCTCTTGTTGGTTTCCCTGACTTTTGAAGCATGAAATGACCACTATCAAGGCAAGATGTCATTTGCTGTTCTGCTTTTGACTAAAAATGCTCCCAAAGATGTCTGGATAGTTGGAGTCTACAGTACTATGCTTTTGGGCAAGGCCTGTGATCTGTTTCCTCAATTCTCCCATTTCTTCTTTCTGTTCGGGTGGTCTGTAGTATACTCTGATGGCAAAACCACTCCTGGTTCTCATTCCATTGATCTTCACCCAAATGCTCTACTCTCTGCTTCCCCTTTCTGATTCCTTCATTTCCTCACATGAGTATTCATTCTTAATATACAATACTCCCTTGCCCTTTTCCTATATTTCTTTCAAGAAAGGTATGCCCATCCAGATCTGCATTACAGACATGGGTCTCATCCCCTCCGATTCTCAATGATTACTATGAAGTCAAACTCAAAGATTATGAGGTCCTTGAAGTAGGACCTCTGGTATATCTCCATTGGTTTTTTTTTTTGGAGGGGGACGGCAGGGCAATTGGGGTTAAGTGACTTGCCCAAGGTCACATGGCTAGTAAATGTTAATTTGAACTTCTGACTCCATTGCTGGTGCTCTTCAATGTGCCACCTGGCTGCCCCATACATCTCCATTGGTGATCAAGCTTTGGGCAATTTCATCTGAACAGCTGAGGTTATAAGTCATGCCATTATTATTTCTTTTCCTGAATTTTTTTCTCCTATTTCATAGGAAAAAAAGCTCATAGGATCTATGAGCTTTTGCGTCTCAATATCTATTTTTTTCTGCCTCTAGTATATAATCAAGCAAATAAATGTACTCACTCATTGCTGGTAGAATTGCAAAATAATAGAATCTTTTTCAGAAAAAAATGTAGCTCTTTGTTGTAAAAGACAAAACAATCATATCCTGTGACCTAATAATTTCATTGTTAGGAATATACCTAGAAAGCATTATAAAACAACATCAATAAAACGAGCTCTCTGTTTGCAGTTTTAAAAATAGCATTGCTTGTCATTGTGAAACAAACAAACAAACCAAAACTGGAAGCAATCGAAATGTTCAACAATAGGAGTGTTGGAAGACCAGTCATTTTGTGGTTAGTAGAAATGCCTAACCCAGGCAGGAATGTAAGACAAAGAAACCAAATCAGTTTCAGCCTTCACACAGGGTAATTTGCATGGCAACCAGAGGCATTATGGAGGCTCAAAAGAAGCCAGTCACCTTGGCACCACACAGCTCCTTTCCTGTTTTTCCAAGTAGAGTCCCTGGGATGTTTTGAAAGGATGCAGACTAAAACGGAGGCATGACAAGAGCTGAGGGGAATTTTCTAACCACAAGTCAGATAGGAGACTAGTGTAAGTGTAATAAAGAATTAGTATGTCAGTCAAGTTTTCGTATCTACCATAAAATCCACCGATGAGAGAAATGCTAGAAATGCGATTAGTGTGGCAAATGGTTCAACGAGTATCGTCACACGGGGGGAAACTTTGTCATTTAATTAATGTGTTAAAGGCTTCATCCCAATAATAATCCTGAACATTCATAAAAGTCTATTCAAAAGAAAAAACCCTGTATGTTTGGTGTCTGTGGGAAAGGATTCAGTCTGCACTCGTGGGGTTTCCAGATATCAGAAAATATGGCATTAGAGAGCCTGAGCACAGCAAGAAGAGTTCGTTTCAAAACAAAAAAATAACACAAGTGAAAATAATAAAAATCACATGATATCAATAGAGACAGAAAGAAGTTCTCAACAAAATATAGCACTTCTTTAGGTTGTTGTTTTTTTTTAAAAAAGACTTTAAAAAACATAAGTATAGCCCATTGGTTATAACTCTTCTTTACAACTTGACTAACGTTTAATGCAAAGGTATTTGTAGACCCTGTATCAGATAGCTTGCTGCCATACGAGGCGGGAGGGAGAAAAGAAAGGGGAAAAAATTTGGAACTCAAGGGATTGTGGACCTGAATGTTGTAAACTAAAAGTAAATAGCAAATCCTGTTATTTTTAAAATAGGTATAGAAGGACCTTTACTTAACATGATCAAATGTATAAGAGGTAGGATTATTTGTAATGAAGAATCATTAAAAACTTGCCAGATGAAAGTAGAGTGCAGCAAGAATGTCCTTTGTCTCCAGCCTTATTTGCTGTAGTACTAGAAATGCTAGCTGTAACAGTAGGTGAAGATAAAGAAATTGAAGAAATAAGCAAGGGAAATTAATATTATGTTGTATTATTTAATAAGCAATATTATTTTGTGATCCATGCTTTCTCTCAATTTGTCAGACCCTACTTCTGAAGGACAGGCAGTAGTTTCTAAAGGGCATGATGGAGCATTGTGATCACTTCCAGCCCCCAAGGCATCTGCTATTAATCAGCTTGGCCTAGACCCCTCCCAAGTGGGACCATCTCTTCTGTTTGCCCCATAGACAGAGACCCAGATTGTGCTAGGCCCTCCCCAGGGGACAAGTCTCCTAACCTTGCTTTCTTATCAAAGTTAGGGACTTGGTCTACATATAGAAGACAAACAGGGGAGAACCTGATTGAGAGGGTTTTTGTTTTTCTAACCAAGATTGCTAGAGACAGCTGGGTTTCATAAAGCAATTAGCATTCCTTAAGTGTCAGAGAGGTGTGTGACCATCCACACCTGAAGGCCAACCTACATACCAACAGGGATTGCTTTACATTTGCCAGGGGAAGTCCAAATGATGTCCTGTCAGGCCAATCAGAAGGAAGACACGCCTATGCTTGAAAGGCCCTGTTGTTCCTCACTCTGGGTCTTTGGTCACTGAGAGAGGCCAATGACCCAATTTATTGGTTATTGCTAGCCTCACTAACAAATTAATTAGTTGTTCTCAGAACTTTGTCTCTCAGAATTTCTCCTGTGATACAGATCCTTTATTATCAGGTAGCAAATCCTGTTAATGAATGATATCATGTGTGAAGAATTGCCTCCGTTTACCCAATTGTTAAATTTAATTCACGACATATGCACTGTTAAAGAATAGGTAAAATTATTATTATCTATATTTGCAGATTGTTTACTTAGAGAATTCTAGAGTTTTAGTGAAAAAAAGTAATTGTCACAGGAGAACTGAAGAGTACAAAATATTCAGAATAATAGTAGAACACAAAATAAACTCATAAAATCACAATTTGTTCATGTTACCAATGGCATCCAGCAAGAGGAGTTAAAAGAGAAGTTCCATTCAAAATCATCATAAATGAATAAATTATCTGAAAGTTAACCTACCAAAACACTCAGGACTTCTATAAGTATAACTACAACATAGTCTTTTTTTAAATTGATTTTTAAATTTACTTTTAGTTTACAAGATTCAGTTCCAGAATCCCTTGAACTTCAAATTTATTCTCCTCCCTCCCCCCCCCCATGATGGCATGCAATCAAGTATCTGCAAATACTTTCACACTGGACATAAGTCTGGTTGTATAGAAGGGATGTAACCAATGGAGTGAACAACGGGAAAGAAGAAACAAATCCAAACATGAAAAAGAATGATAGCATGTATTGCTTCAGTGTCCATTTAAACTCTGGTCTTTCTAGATCTTTCTCTGAATGTAGGTATCTCCTTCCACTCTGAGACTTGTAGAGTTGTCTTATAACTGTGCGTTGCTGAGAAGCATCCAGTTTATCAGGGTTGGTCGTCACACATATGATGTGCCTGTGACTGTGCACAAATTTTTCCTGGTTCGGCTCTTCTCACTTAACATCAGTTTGGATAAGCCTTTCCAGGTAAATATGAAGTCCATCTCCTCCCCATTTCTTACAGCACAATAGTATTCCATTACATTCATATACTACAACTTGTTTAGCCATTCCCCAGTTGATCAGCATCCCCCTATTTTCCAGTTTTTTGCCACCACAAAGAGAGGTCAATAAATCCCCAAACAGGAACTACTGGGAAGGTCTGTTTGTTCTACCACAGAGAAGGCCAAAAAGCAATTTGGCAGAAATTGGGTTTAGACTAAGTCATTGTACCATATACCAGAATAAGGTCTTAAGAAACTTTTATGTAAAAATGCATTACTAAACAAAATCTAGTGAGAAGCATTTCTGTGGTTTGGGGGAAAATTAATACACCCCCCCCAAAGTAATGGGATAAAGGAGATCACAGAGAACAAAACATGCAACTTTGATTCTATAAAATTAAAATATTCTTGCACAAACAAAACCAATATAACGATAATAAGAAAAGACGATTGATTGGAGAAAAGAACTTTATTTCATGTGCTTTTGAAACTTTGTACACATACTCATGCTCACAAACACACACATTCATACATATACACACATACACATACTCATGCACAAACACACACACACACATACATTCCTTTATGTACTCTCTTCTTCAGGTCTTGCTTTTTTTTTTTTACCTGTGTGCATGTATTTGTGTCTGGCCTTTGGCATAGATGAGTAAGAATGACTATAATTAAGAGTATTTACTAAGTGATTTCCTTTCAAGGGGGCAGCGAGGTGGTGGAGTGGATAGAGTACTAGACCTGGAGTCAGGAAAACCTGATTTCAAATCTGGACTCGGACTCTAGCTGTGTGACCCTTGGCAAGTCACTTAATCCTGCCTGCCTCAGTTTCCTCATCTGTAAAATGAGCTAGAAAAGGAAATCGTGAACTGCTCCAGTATATTTGCCAAGAAAACCCCAAATGGGGTCATGAAGAATCAGACATGACTGAAACAACCAAACAACAATATTTCCTCAAAATAGGTTTGTAAAGAAGGTACTGTATTATCATACTCATTTTACCGATGGGGAAACTGAGGTGAAATCATTATTAATACAAGCTAAGAGAGACACATAGCCATGTCTAGGCTCACCCCACAGGCACTCACAGATTGCACACTGAATTTTGAACCCCTCTATGTGCTCACGTATACAGATTTGTATATTTTGTATGGGTCCATGTGTGTAATTTCCCTATAGTACTTTCTCCATTTATTGGGGAGCAAGTCAGACTTCACTGTTGAAGGGTTTTGATCTCTCTGCAGTTCCTTTCTCAAATTTACAGTAGGGGTGGGTAGGTAGAACTTTATTCTATAGGACATAGGGAAGCATTCAAGGCTTTTCAGTAGGAAAAGGAATCATTCTATTCCCAGGCTATAAAGTGATGTGTGGAGAAATGAGTTTGGAGTCAAGGATCTGAATTAAAATCCTGGCTTACTATTTGTGATCCTGGGTGAGCCACTTAATTTCTCTGGGTCTCAGTTTTTTCCTCTGTAAAATAAGTGTTGGACTACATGGCCTCTAAGAGTCCTTCCAGTACTAGAATCTTTCCACAGCCCTTTGGAGAGGAATTACTGCTGACCCTAAGAGATGGCTGGTGGCCAGATGAGTACTGGATCCTTTCAGTGCCAAGGTCTTTGAGGGAGCCCAGCTCCATAACCAACACCCTGCTCCTATCTAACATATCACCTTTCATCAACCAGAACTAATCCAGGGGAATCCAGAGAGTTGCATTCAGAGAGCTGCTGACTCGGGAACTCAGACACCTGGCTAAGTAAACCAGAAAATAGTGTTTCCAACGTGGTGGTAGCGGTTGTGTCCTGAGGCTGGGTTAAATTCATTGAGGGTTATTCAGGGGAAGGGAGGGGTTAACTCTTCTTGCAGAGCATGCAATGAAAAAGCTTTAAATCTCTGGCAGGAAACTGAGCCTCCTGTAAGGGAGGAAAAGAGGGAGGGCCCCTGGGCTTCCACCTACACCAGGCTATAGAGATGGGGTCATGGGGTCTTGAGGCTGTGGCTTTGAGTGCCAGCTGTGGGGGGTGGAGTATGCAGGGAGTGTACAGAGAATGTGATTGGGTGCCATGTGAATGTATGAACTCACAAGTCATAATATGTCTCTCCTTGTATCTAAACATCAAGTGAACAGTGCTGTGTATTTTGGAATGCCTTGGAAAATGCCTTAAACATGTGTATGCGTGTTATCAGAATGTATCTATGTTTATGAAAGATCATAATAACTCAGGTTTCTATGGTGCTTTGAGGCTACTAAAGCATTTTCCTCTCCCCTGCCCCATGAGAGACAGTAACAAGTGGTACAAGTCCAATTTGACAGAGGGGAAAGCCAGAGAGCAGGAGCAGCTTGCCTTGTGGCCACACAGCTAGGAAAGATTAAAAAGTTGGGATTTGGACCTAGATTTTTCCTGGATTAGGCCCAGCAGTTCCTCTACTATAACATACATACAACTAGGCAAAGTGAGCCTGATTCTTTGTGCCAACGTCCCTGCCACAAGGAAGCCCCATGGGTAGGTACCTATACCATTGTCATCAATAATATCTATGGGGTGCTCACTATAGGAAGACCCTGCAGCTACCCCTTTCCCAAACCCATATTCCTCCTCCTTCCTTGCTCACCTCCCCAAAGTCTCACATTTCTGTAACACTGTAATAATAACAGCTTCTAAATTGCTTCCATATCCATTATCTCATTGGGAACAAGTCCTAGGAGCACAGTGATGGTTACTCCCATTTTGTAGCTAAGAACACTGAGGCTCAGAAAAGGGCCCAAGGGCATTGTTGGTGGCATGGTGAACTGATCCAACTCTTCTGGAAAGTAATTTGGAATTATGCCCAAAGAATAATCGAACTATGCATACTCTTTGACCCAGCAATACCACTTCTAGGTCTGTATCCCAAAGAGATCATAAAAAAGAGAAAAGGACCCACACGTACAAAAACATTCACAGCGGCTCTTTTTGTGGTGGCAAAGAACTGGAAATGGAGGGGATGCTCATCAATTGGGGAATGGCTGACCAAGTTGTGGTATACGAATGTAATGGAATACTATTGCGCTATAAGAAATGATGAGCAGTCAGATTTCAGAAAAACCTGGAAAACTTACATGAACTGATGCTGAATGAGGGGACAAGAACCAGGGAAATATTGTACACAGTAACAGCAACATTGTGCAATGAGCAACGATAGGAGACTGAGCTCTTCTTGGCAATGCAGTAATCTAAGACAGTTTCTAAAGACTCATGATGGAAAATACTACCCACATCCAGAGAAAGAACTATGGAATCTAAATACAGATAGAAGCATACTGTTTTCACCTTTTTTTGTTTTTTGTTTTTTCTTTCCTGTGGTTTTCCCCTTTTGTTCTGATTCTTATGTCACAACATGACTAAAGTGGAAATATGCTTAACATGATTGTACATGTACAACTTATATCAGATGCTTGCTGTCTTGGAGAGGGGAGGGAGAAAAATTTGGAACTCAAAATCTTGTAAAAATGAATGTTGAAAACTATCTGCATAAATCGGAAAAATAAATATTATTAGGTAGAAAAAACATAGCCTGGACCCAAAGTCAGAGTGCTGGTCTGTGGGTTCAAACTATCACAGAATTTCAGAGCTAGAAGGGGCCTTAGAAGTCAGCTAATCCAACTCACACCTGAAAAAAGAATCACCAGTTCAAAACATCAGACAAATGGTCATTCTTGCCCTCAAGTACTTTTTGTTGGAAGATCACCAATGAAGGGAACCTGTCATATCTGTCCTGAGTCATCTTGTTCCACTTTTGGGCATTTCTAATTGTTAGGGTGTTTGACCTGGCTAAATTTGTCTTTTTGCAGCTTTCACCAAATGCTTCTAGTAATTGTTAGGGAAATTTCTCAGGAGCCTAAAATTACCTTTTTTTTTTTAAACTTTCACCCATTGCTTCTACCCACTGAGTCCAAGAAGAACAAGCCTAATCGCTTTTCGAGACAATATCCTTTTAAATATTTAAAAATAGTTGTTTTTTTATCATGTCCCTCCCTGAACCTTTTCTTGTCCAAACTACACATCCCCATTTCCCTCAACTGATCCTCGTGATGGCATGACCTTGAGTCCTTTTACCATCTTGGTTGACTTCCTCCAGATAATCTCCATAATTTCTAACTTCTTATTTGGTGCTCTTCCAACTTTCTACATTAAATGCAGTCCCTGCCTACAGAGAAGCTGCAATCTAGTTGGGTAGATAAGGTGATCAAATATAAAAAGAGAACTACAAGCCAGGAGAGGTGGTACACACCTGTAATCCCTACTCCTAGAGGAGGCTGAGGCGGGTGGATTGTGGGAGTTCAGGAATTCTGAGCTAAGGGCTCAGAGTAGGGCTAAGTAGGGCTGAGTAGGGCCAAGGTTAATCAGATGTCCATACTAACTCAGGCACCAATATGGGGAGCCCTGGGCAGAGGGGATGGGTAGTGTGGGAAGACGATAAGGGAAGGGACAACCAGTCCAGCTCAGAAATGAATCTGATCAAAGCTTCTGAACTGATCAACAGTGGGGTTAGGTTTACAAGTGGTCATTGAACTTCTAGCCTGGGTGGCAATAGGGACTCCCAGTCTCAAAAGAAAAGGAGAAAGAGAGAGACAGAAAGAGACAGAGACAGAGAAAGACACAGACAGAGAGACACAGAGACAGGTAGAAAGAAAGAGACAGAGAGAGACAGAGATAGAGACAGAGAGATAGAGATGGAGAGACAGAGAGAGAGAGGAGAGGGAGAGAGAGGTAAGAGAGACAGAGACAGAGAGAGAGACACAGAGAGAGACAGACAGACAGAGAGGAGAGAGGGCAGGAGAATGCTATGAGACCGTCTGTATTGTTCCTAATGGTTACATGGAGTGCTGGGTAGAAAGCTCCATAGATACAAAGATTAAGCATCTCTCAGTCTCTATGTTGGCTCCGTTTCAAGAAAAGCAAGGATACTTTGTCTAAACAAGTCTTTGCCAAAGGATAATATCTTTTGTCAGACCACGTGTCCCAATATTTCATTAAGAAAATATAGTTACCAAACTTGTAGACATTCAGAGGAGGGAGAGCTTAGTAAGACTTAGGATGGGTGGAGAAGGGTTCTTGGAGGAAGTGGGACCTAAGCCAAGAGTTAAAAAAAGGATATGGGTAAATAGGATATATGGATAAATGGAGAAGGGAGGACGTAGGGGAAATGTCATAAGCAAAGACATGGAGGTGTGGGATGGTGTGTGATGTGGTCAGGATTCAGTGAAGAGAACAGTCTGGCTGAAAATGAGAATCTTTCTAGGGAATAAGGGCAAATAAGGATACAGGGTCAACTGAGATCAGAATGGAAAGAACCTTGAATGTCATGGTGTAAAGTTGAACTTGATCTTCTAGGCACTGGATTGACATAATGGAAGGGTCGCTCTCAAACTGTCAAATGGAACTGTGATCTCACTGATTCGGGTGTCACCTTCAGTGGTACATGTCACAACCCATTCATGCTTGTCCATCATCTGTTACTCTTGTGTGCATACTCCCATAAATTTGCTACAGAGGGGTCCGCCCAACATGCCAGAGGCCTTCTTTCTTCCCTCCTGACTCAGTGAAGGCCCTGTAGAACACACAGGCCACACACCTGTCATCCCTTATTTTTGCCATCTGCACCTTTTTATACTTACATTTATATTATTTGTTATTTATATATTATAATGTCTTGTTTTATACTATTCCTTGATGATGTCTTTTCTCCTCTTCCTCAGAGTTCTTTATTGACTCTCTGTTACCATGTATTCATACCCACCCCATGGCTCTCTATTGTTCTCCATTTTTAACTCTGTAGAGGGAGTTGTATTTCATGATTCAATGCAATATTGTAAAACAATTGTATAATGTTAGTATTAAAAAAGACCAATCTTTACTTTCATGTAAGTTTTGGGATTAATAGAGGAGCTTTGCAAATTCCCCTAAGTCAGTAGTGTCAAACTCAAATAGAAAGGGTTCCTTGTAGGATGCATATTGATTTAGAAAACCACAAATTAACATCACTAATATTGAATTTTTTATTTTTAGTTTATTGACTTGTTTATTTACTTTTAGTTTACAAGATTCATTTACAGAATCACTTGAGTTTCAGATTTTCTCCCCTCTCTTCCTCCCCCCTCCCCATGGTGGTGTACAATCATGTATGGGATCTGCAAACACTTTCACATTGTACGATAGTCTGGTTGTATAGAAGCATTGTAACCAATGAAGTGAATAATGGGAAGAAAAAATAAAAGAAACAAAACCAAACATGGACAAGAACAATAGCATGTGTTGCTTCAGTCTCAATTTTAAACTCTGGTCTTTCTAGATCTTTCTCTGAGTGTAGGTATCTCCTTCCATTCTGAGACTTGTAGAGTTGTCTTTTAACTGTGTGTTGCTGAGAAGAGTCCAGTTTATCAAGGTTGATCATCACACATATGATGTATCTGTGACTGTGTACAAATTTTTCCTGGCTCTGCTCTTCTCACTTAGCATCAATTCATATAAGCCTCTCCAGGTAAATATGAAGTCCATCTCCTTCCCATTTCTTATAGCACAATAATATTCCATCACATTCATATACCATAACTTGTTCAGCCATTCCCTAATTGATGGGCATCCCCTAAGTTTCCAGTTTTTTGCCACCACAAAGAGAGCTGCAATAAATATTTTTGTACATAT
>CM053596.1:53354682-53376358 GCA_028646575.1 Pseudocheirus occidentalis
AACTTGTTCAGCCATTCCCTAATTGATGGGCATCCCCTAAGTTTCCAGTTTTTTGCCACCACAAAGAGAGCTGCAATAAATATTTTTGTACATATGGGTCCTTTTCCCACTTCTATGATCTCTTTGGGATACAACCCCAAAAGTGGTATTACTGGGTCAAAAGGTATGCAATTATTTATAGCCCTTTGGGCATAGTTCCAGATTGCCCTTCCAGAATGGTTGTATCAGTTCACAGCTCCACCAACAATGTATTAGAGTTCCACTTTTTCCACATCCTCTCCAGCACTTGTCATTTTCCTGTTTTGTCATCTTAGCCAATCTGACTGGTGAGATGTGGTACCTCAAAGTTGTTTTAATTTGCATTTCTCAAATCAATAGTGATTTAGAGCATTTTTCCATAATTTCTACCTCTGAAAATTGCCTGTTCATATCCTTTGCCCATTTATCAATTGGGGAATGACTTGTATTCTTATAAATTTTACTTAATTCCCTTTATATTTTAGAAATGAACTAATATTGAATTTTGAAAAATTATTTTGTTAAGCATTTTCTAGTTATATTTTAGTCTGGTTCAGGGTGTACTTTAGAGTTTAGTTTAATGCGTCTACCCTAAAACATAACAGCCCTAATAAAACTGTGTTTACCCTTTGATCCAACAATACCACTTCTTGGTCTAGATTCCGAAGAGATTTAAAAAAAAGGGAAACAGACCTATTTGTGCAAAAATATTTATAGCACCTTTCTTTGTGGTGGTTAAGAATTGGAAATAGAAGGGATGCCCATCAAATAGGGAATGACTGAACATGCTGATTGTGATGGAATATTATTATGCTATAAGAAATTACGAGTAGGATGATTTCAGAAAAACTTGGAAAAACATGAATTGATGTAAAGTGAAGCGAGCAGAATCAGTAGAACATTGTACATGGTAACAGCAATATTGTATGATGATCATCTGCGAATGACTTAACTATTCTCAACAATATAATGATCCAAGACAATCCCAAAGGACTCATGATGAAGTGTACTATGTGCCCCCAGAGAAAGAACAGACACTGACTGAATACAGACTGAAGTAGGTTGCTTTTCATTTTCTTTATTTCATTCTTTTTTATTCCTATCTTCTTACAAAACATGACTAGTATGGAAATGTTTTATATGGGAAAAAAGATGTACCAACCCTCTCTTTCTCCTGTTTAACTCTGGACCCATGTCACTGTGCATCTGCACTGACCATCCTCCAATATACATAATAACCCATGAGCAAATTCTACAGGGCATTTTTTCAAATGAATTTTAAAATCTGAGTAATAGACACTCTTCATTCACTTTGTCTCTCCTGTGTGGCTGGACAGGCCAAACTCTTTTTATCTCTTCCAATAGTACTCTGGGGTTTGATATGTCAGAGGTGGTTAACCTGCAGCCTCGAGGCCACATTTTTTGACTGAGTCCAAGTTTTAGAGAACAAATCCTTTTATCAAGGGGATTTGTTCTGTGAAGTTTGCATTCAGCCAAAGGGCCCCACCTGAGGTCCTAGAGGGCCACACATGACCTTGAGGCCACAGGTTTCCTACCCCTGAGATAATGTCTCATGCAAATAAGCATTTCACCATTGACAGGGACTTCCTCTTGAACTTGGATTCTGTGCTCGATCTCCTCCATCATAGTGGCAAGTATCTCTTGCAAACATCTCTGATATTCAGTATAAGAGGGTCATAGAACAAGGCTTTTTCTGTTATATCTTCCAAGGAATCTTCAAGGATTTGGCTGTGCTGAAAGTGGCCCTAATGTTCAGAATGGAAGCTGGGGCAAAATGAAGCACTCACAAGTCACTGAACAGTTAATAAAAGGTTTACTTTGTCCTAACCAGGAAGGATATGCAACAAAGATGGAGTGACACTGGTCACCTTGATTTCATACGGGAACATGCCCGATCACTAGGGCACTTTATGGTTAAAGACATGGTTATTTGCATGGGCTTCAAAAATCTAGGGGCTACAACTGTCTGTGGCTGGGACTTTATATACCTCCAGGTGGCCAGGAGACTGGGGCTAGGAAGCCAAGGGTCAATCAAGGCCCAGGGACAGCTCAACATTTTTTAGGGAAAGCTAATCTCTAAAAACTAAGAAGGAGAAAGGACCTGCGTCCCATCATGTTGTGGATGAAGGGAAATATACAGCATCCAAGAAAAGATGGTAAATATTAGCCTTATCACAAGATGGGGGAGATACTTTATTGTAAAAGAACTTCTAAGTGATAGATAGATAGATAGATAGATAGATAGATAGATAGATAGATAGATAGATAGATAGATGATGGATAGATAGTGCATTTATTATGCACCTACTGTGGGCAGGCACTATGCTAAGTGTTGAAGATACAAAAACAAGCAAATAAGATATTCTCCACACTCAAGGATCTTACATTCTAAAAAGGGGAAGCCAAAAAGAAAAGGGGGGCGAAGCCAGGAAGATGGGATGGGATTAGAGGGGAATGAACAAGTCTTCTGGAGAGGAGATGGTGCAATCTGGATAGTGAGTTGATTAGAGAGTGAGTTGCCTGTGTCTGGCAATCCCAGCCCGGGACTTGCCAGTCAAGAGAGCGGGCATTATGATGGACGAATTCTAAGGTGGGCAGGGTTGTAGCAAGTCAAATGTTTTTTTTTAAATCCACAAACAATAAGCATATTGGGAACTTCTCTTCTTTACATCTTTTGGTTGATTATGAAATCTTGAAGATGTGGCCCATTGTTGAATATTGCTTGTCAAAGTCTGCTCATTCCCCATAATTATGGGCATCAAAGATGCCCTCGATCCATGTATATAGATGACTCTCATAAAGATTTTGTAGAAGAATAAGCATAAACTGGGGAATAAGTTATACAGGCACTGGGGTAGGGAGATCCATCTTGCCCTGCTGGAAAGTCGGAGGGGGGATTGGGAGGATATAGGAAAGAGCAGATTGGGGGAGGGAGTATTCAGTTGAATAGCTGTTTTGGGGTGGGGGTAGAGGAAAGACGGGGAGAAAATTTGTAACTCAAAATCTTGTGGAAATGAATATTGTAAACTAAAAATAAACACAAAGTTTAATTTAAAAAAGAAGCATATAGGTCAGTGGCTATTGATGCTTTCTCGGGAAGGTCACTGGGAGAAAATAGAATATCCTTATCCAACCTTTCTGCTTAGAATTCCCATAGAGTGGAGCAGGAACAGAACTGTCTCAGAGGATGGAGGAGGAGGGAGACGGCGTGGGGGGATGGGGAGACTGTCACCAGCTCATTCACTGATCAATTATCCCCTAACCTCTGAGTCTAGCAAGCTCAGCGTAAGCCCACAGTGTGATCTGGCAGGCAAGAAAACCGCCGTGTTCTTGGACTGCATTAAAAGAGGCATCGCTTCCAGGAATTAGAAGGTGACAGTACTTCTGTTCTCTGCCCTGGTCAGACCTCATCTGGCTATTGTGCTCAACTCTGGGCACCATGACTGAGGAAAGCCGTCAGTAAGCTGGAGAGCATCCTGGGGAGGAGGGGCCTTGGCAGGATGGCGAGGGGTCTTGAGCACATGCCATGTGAAGATCATTTAAAGTGAGAGGGACACGGTAGCTGTCTGCAAGTATTTGAAGAAGGGGGAGAGGGGAAGGGGAGGGACACTGTGTGCCAGGGACACTGTGTTCTAAGTGCTTTACAAATATTAGGAAGGGGGAGTGGACAGGTGGCTCAGTGAGTAGAGCACTGGCCCTGGAGTCAGGAAGACTTGAGTTCAAATTCGACCTCAAACACTTAACACTTACTAGCCATGTGACCTTGTGCAAGTCATTTAAGCCCAATGCCCTGCCCTCCAAAAAGCAAAAATATTAGGAGGACAGATTAGACTTGTTTTATCTGGCCCAGAACCAGAAACAATGAGTGAAAATTAAAAAGAGAAAAATTTAGTTTCAAATGTCAGAAGTGGCATGGGGGCTGCCTTGGGAAGCTCCCCCACCTCAGAGGTCTTGAGGAATCAGAGAGGTTCAGGAATATTTGTAGGGCATGGAAGAATGGGATTTTTTTTCTGGGTATGAGCTGGAGTAAATAGACCCTGAAGTGCATCCCAACCATAAAACTCTGAGATTCTGTGATTTTCTTAGTGTCTACAGCCTACGTGTAATGTGAAAGAGAAATTCAGGGCCAGGGCATGTGTGTGTGTGTGTGTGTGTGTGTGTGTGTGTGTGTTTTGTGGGTGGGTATGCCTGTGAGAGAGGGCATGTGTAGACCTAGCGTTATGAGGTGGGGAATGTGGATGAAGGTGTGTCTATTGAGTGTGTGAGGCTGACACACACAAGATGGTCTGTGGGTGGTCATTCACCAAGTGGTTGGATGTACCCCCTCTATAAGAGGCAATGTAGGCTGGCTGGCAGGTCCTAGATCGAGGTGCTAAGTGGGATTCTGAAGTAGGTAGGTGGGTGGGGACTTGGATAGTTGCTGGATCCAAGCCCACCCTGCTTTCTCTGAGTACCCTGGTGAGGCATCAGGGCCAGTGGGAATGGCGCTCTCATTTCCTTTATCAATTCCACAGGAATGTTTCCTGCCCCAGCAAAACTTGATCCCTTAGGCAAGGAGGAGGGAAGTTGAAACCAGCCAAGACCTGCCCCACCAGTGTGGTGGTTGCTTCCTCACTGATCCCAGATACAGTTCTGCAGAATGAAAGGGCTCTGGAGGCATACCTGGAGGGAGTCAGGAGAGGTAGTAGAGGCAACCTAATCCAACCCATCTTGGCTACTTGTCCCACCCTTGCCACCATGACCAGGTTGGACTTCCCTCTCTTTCCCCTGCTCCCTTAGTCTGGCCCCTTGGACCTTTCTTGGATTCTGAGGGGCAATGAGACCCTGACCAGCTTAAGCCGAGACAAAAGTATGGACATGGTTCTAAGGTGAGAACTGTTAGGGAAACAGCACCTGAGAAGGAACTGAGAGGTGGATTGTAGTGGCCTTTTGAAGTCAGAAAAACCAAGGTTCAAAGCCTATTTTAGACACTTGTTAGTGGTGGGACTATGGGGAAATCAATTAACCTCTGTCAGTTTCCTCATTTGTAAAATAAGTTTAGTGACAGCGCCTGTCTCTCAAAGGGCTGTTGTGAGGGTCAAATGCGATAATATTTGTAAAGTACTTTACACATGTGATCTATTATTAATATTATTTCTTGGCCTGCAATAACTTACATTTATCATTACTTGGGCTATAATAGTTCCCACTTACAGATGCTTTAAGGTTTTCAAAGTGCTTTACATCACTGATTTCATTTGATACCCACACTCCATGAGGGAGGTACTATTATTATCCCTAGTTTACAGATAAGGAAACTGAGGCTCTTAAGTACTTTACCTAGGATTCATACAGCTTAGGTCTGCCTCTGAGGCCAAATGTGAACCCAGTTCTTTCTGACTCCAACAATATATCCCCCAAACGCCCAGGCTCTTGGTGGTCAGTTACAGCCCAGAGCTGCCTTATCTGAATGGAATAAGCAAGCAAAGTTGGTTTGCCAGCTTTAGAGAAGGTTGCCCAAAGAGGGAGAGAGAGAGGGAGAGAGAGAGAGCGAGGTACTGGGAACAAGGAGTCAGCTAAGCCAAGTGGAAGATGGTAGAAGAATGGGAAGAAGGCTCATGCAAAAAAAAAGACCTGTAGATTTTCACAGACTGTTCCCACAGTAGAAGCGAACAAAGAACACAAAATGTCAGAACTGGAAGGATTCTTACAACACAGAGAACGACCGTTGTTCCTTCCTCACCTTCCTGAGAGCCTGGCTGCCCACTGAGTCCAGCCTGCCTTTATCATAGCAGACGGCCCCACACTCCACAGGGTACCAAATTCTATACTGGATTGTGGGGGACATACATGAAGACAAAATAAGGCGCAGTTTCTACCCTCCACCCCCACTCCGAGGCTTCCACGATCTAGCTGAAGAATACAGATGTGAAAAATGAACCTTGCAAGAGATTCAGTCGTTCATTCATTCAAAAAATATAAAACAACTATTTACAAACTGCCAACTCTGTGAGAGTAGGGGCTAAGTTCTGATGTCTACACCAGCATTTAGCATGATGCTGCATTTATGAATTAATAAATAAATGTTCGGTGCATCAAAATGATTCTTATCTCACCAACTAGACTCAATCTTTCTCTTGGCCTTCTGCGAGAGTTTCTTGGCATTTTCCATATCACCCAGTTCACGGATGGATGGATGGATGGATGGATGGATGGATGGATGGATGGACGGATAATCATTTCTTAAGCAACTACTACATGCCAGGCACTGTGCTGAGTACTGGGGATACAAATCCTTCTTTCTCATGAAGTTTATACTCTGATAGGACAGGAAAGGGAGTTTTATTCTGTGGAGGTGAAAAGGGCAGGATGCAAAAGACAGATGGCCTGAATGGATGGTTGGATAGAAATGAACCTGTAGGGGCTCTATAGTTAACCCCCCATCCCGTCCCGGATCCTTCTGTGCAGCCTCCCTGCCTGAAGATGTCTGGTGATGGATAGCTTGCTGCTCCACATGGCAGCCTCTCCATCGTGGGACAGCTTTGATTGCCAGGGGCTTCCTCTTCATACGAAGCCCAAATCTGCCTCCCTCAGGTCCAGCTCTGGTCGACCGATCAGCTAGCATTTATTAGGTGCCCATGATATGCCTTAATTAACTAATCTTACTCTGGTCCTAAATCCTGCCCTCTGGAATTACACAGAACAATCCTCCTTCCCCACAAAAGTCACTTCAAATATTGGAAGACAGCTATTACACCATCGTACAGTCTCTTTTAACCAGGCTTAACCTCTCTGTTCCTTCGGCTGATTTTCATTTCCGTATGACTTTGGGTTCCTTTACAGTCCCTTGGCCATCATCCTTCAGACTGACTCAGAATGGCTGCTGCACCACACTACTCACTTCTACTGTGGGAACAGTCTGTGAAAATCTACAGGTCTTTTTTTTTGCATGAGCTTTCTTCCCATTCTTCTACCATCTTCCACTTACATAGATTTATTTTTTGAGCTTTAGGAATGAACTTCGTATTTATGCTTATTAAATTTCATCTTAGTGATGTGTCTAGCAGTGGTAAACCTGGAGCCTGGAGGCTACATGTGGCCTTCTAGGTCCTCAAGGGTAGCCTTTTGACTGAATCCAAGGATTCAGACCAAGGGCTGCACTTGAGGACATAGAAGGCCACACATGTGACCTTGAAGCCACAGGTTCTCCACCCCTTGATGACTGATTCCCAAGTCAGTTCCTTCACTCTACTTCTGGTGATTTGGCCTTAACAAGTCTCCTTTATGTTGATTGAAGAGATACTTCTGTGAGTCCTGCTCCCTGCCCTGACTAAGGTCAGCCAAACAGCCTGAAAGTATTCAAAACCTTCAAGTCAAGGAAGAATTAATAACCTTATTAGGAATCACCAAACTAATGTAGGCCTGGTAGTTAGGGGACACCTCCCCACACTGGGAAATAGAAGCTATGAGATGGCCCCTTAGATTTCTGGGTGACTCTATAACCTAGCAGCCACAGGGTAGCTTCCATGAAATCAGGGGCTCCCTCAGAGGGAGAGGCATGTCTTCTCTAGGAGAGCTTATCTCATGGATAGGGCCATGTTACCTTTCTCAGACAAAGTATTTGGTAGGCTCCATGCCCAGAATATAGTATGTACTATAGATGAAAGTAACTTTAGGGACTTTGGACACATTATTGCTCTCACCTAATCCTCATTTCTTAGAGCTGCAATGACCCATGAGAACTCTGTCTGGGCTTGTGGCCATGGCTCTACTGGTTGCTCAGTGATTGAAGGGAGCTGACCTGGTCATCTTGTTAAATAGCTTGTCCCAAGCCAATTTATAGAAAAATGGTTTTATAGAACCAAAAAATTGGAAGATACCTTGGAATATAGAACATGGAATTTTTGAAAGGAAAGCACTTAAGAACACAGAATATCAGAGCTGGAGGGCCCTTAAAACAGAATGTCAGAACTGGGAGGCCCTTAGAACACAGAATGTCAGGGCTGGGAGGGATCTTAGAACACAGAATGTTGGAATAACGAATTCTGCCCAAAGAGTTATTAAACTACCTATACCCTTTCACCCAGCAATATCACTACTTGGTCTATTTCTGAAGATAAATATGGAAAAAGGAAAAGAACCTATACATTCTAAAATGTTTATAGCAACTCTCTTTGTGGTAACAAAGAACTGGAAATTGCAGAGATGCCCACCAATTGGCCGAGCAAGTTGTGGTACATGATTGTGATGGAATTACTACTGTGCTATAAGAAATGATGAGCTCAATGATCTTACAAAAAATGGAAATATTTGCATGAAATAATGAAGAGTGAAATGAGTAGAGCCAAGAGAACATTGTATATACTAATAGCAATATTGTTTTAAGAATGACTTTCAGTGAATAAGCTATTTTGACTATCATAAATACCCAAATTAACCATAAATATGGAGATAGGAAGAAACATGCTTTGTGTACCCAGAGAAAGAACCAATTAATAGAAGTATGAATAGAAGAATTTTACATATATATATGGACACATATATACACGCACATACTTAATTTTATCTAATGATGGCCATCTCTAGGGCGGTGGGAGGAGGGAAGAAAAGGGGAAAATGTAGATGATAATTTTGATGTATATTTGAGAAGGATAACAAGTTGTATATAGTAGATTTTCAGTTTCATGTGCAATCACCTTTTTTATTGTACTATTTCATGGAAATGCTTGTTTTATTACATAATTTAGGAATAAAATAAATTAAAAACAAAGAACACAAAATGTCAGAACTGGAAGGATTCTTACAACACAGAGAATGTCAGAGTTGGAAAGGAATTTAAAAACCAGAATATCAGAACTAGGAGGAACAATACCAGAGCTGGAAGAGGTCTTTAGAATTACAGAGTATCAGAACTGTGAGGAACCTTAGAACCTAGAGTATCAGAGCTGGGAGGGCCCTTAGAACACAAGATGTCAGAGGTGGGAGGGCCCTTAGAACACAAAATCTCAGGACTGTGAGGCACTTTAGAACACAGAATCTCAGAGCTGGAAGAGGCCTTTAGAATAGAGTATCAGAGCTGGGAGGAACCTTAGAACATAGAATATCAGAGCCTCAAGGGATTTTTAGAATGTAAAATTTTAGAGCCAGAAGGGACCTTAAAACATAAAATGCTTGACAGCTGGAAGGAACTTCAGAGATCATTGAGTCCAACTCTCTTCAATTTATAGAGGATGAAACAAAGGTCAAGGCCACCCAAAGAGTTAGCAATAGCCACAGGACTAGAAGCTGGACACCACATCACTGCCTTCTCCCACAAACCCAACCACCGCATGAATCATCCTCCTTCCTGACCCATAGCATGCTGTGTAGGCCACAAACTAGTAGAGATCCTTCCCAATGGAATAATTAGAATTATACCAGGGCCACCCAGAAAGTTAGCAGCAGAGTGTGACCTGGAGTCCAGGTCTCCTGTTTCCAATTTCAATATTCTTCATAGTAGACCCCCTGTGTTAGATTTTATATTAGACCACAAAATGACCTTTAAGCCTCAATGTTACCATCTGTAAAATGGGGGTGATGTTTATTACCTTTCCTGCCTTGGAGGGCTGCCAGGAAATTCCATTGAGATAATGGAAAAGGAAGCACTTTGTAAACTTTAAAGTACCATAAGAATGTAAGCTATCATTACATAATTATTTTAACACATATAAATGTTTATAGCGCATTTGAAAACATTCCAGGGTGTTAAAAACAGTGTACTATTGTCAAAGATGGCTATTATTTTCACTGTGATGATGACCGCTTGTGACCATGGCTGCTGTGAATGAAAAATGTATATGATTTTATAAAAATAGGACCCCACCCAATTGCCATCAGTTGGCCTAAGCATATTAATAGTAGCTGACATTTATAATTGAAAATAGCAAATGACTTTGCTGTCATCTCCTTTGAGCCTCCCAAGAACCCTGTTAGCTAAGTACTATTGAAATTATCATCCCCATTTTACATCTGGGGAAACCAAGTCAAGGTATGACTAAGTGATTCATCCATTGTTGGGGGTGGGTGAGTGGGATAGGGATTCAAACCCAGGTTTCTTCTGACTCTTCACATCCTGCCTCCCCTAAATAATCTCCGTGGTAGTAATTTCTCATGCCTGTAGACTAGGTTGTACTTTCCAAAGTGCTCTGGCTAAGATGTTATGTAGAGTTTATCACAACAATAAGTCATTATTTACCAGAGGAATGGACAGACTTGTGAGGTAGGTAGCCCAGGTATTAGAAGGCTCAAGGAGGGTGACTTGCTCCTGGTTACATTGAGTCACAAGGATAGAACTAGATATCAGGTACCCCCATCCTGAGTCAGTGCTTTCCATAGCACCGTGTTGCTCCCCCAATTTGTTCTGCAGCCTTCTAGAGGCCATGCCACCATATTGGTCTTCTTGATATAGTTTTCAGTTTCTTTGGCATCTATCAATCTGTTAGTGAGCAAATGGATGACTCAAGTTGGAAGACTCTTCATTGGGGCAGCCTTCAACCATGTTGCCAAGGACTATCACTGGCTGGGCATGGATCCCATCAAGCTATGGCTGCTGCGGTTCATTTCAAAGTGTCTGGAGAGTGTCTTCTATGATCTTCCTTAGGGCAATCCCGTGATGTTTGCTTCTTAGAATTTTCTAATTGCAAGTGGCATCCTTCTTCTGGGGAGTGCAAATGAATTGATATTGCTTGCTGGAGAATGTATGAATGCCTGTGTAACCCAGGTTCCAGCCTGGAGCATTTATGGAAGATTCATCATTGGTAGAGGGAGTGATGACTCAGTGCTCTGCGACTGCATGAGGGATGGAGTTGGCTGGAGAACTTGGGAGAGGAGAGACATTCTTCTTCCTTCTAGCTGTAAGAAGATGAAACATACGGATCCAGACACTGTGAGGAGAGAATGAATGAAAGCAAGAGCAAGGGGCAGAGAAAGAGAGAGAGAGAGAGAGAGGGAGAGATAGAGAAAGAGAGACAGAGAGAAAGATAGAGAGAGGGAGAGAAAGAGAGAGAGAGGGAGAGACAGAGAGAGGGAGAGACTGAGAAAGACAGAGAGAGATAGAGAGACAGAGACAGAGACAGAGAAAGAGAGACAGAGAGAGAGGGAGAGAAGGAGAGAGGAGAGAGACAGAGACAGAGACAGAGAAAAGGGAGGGGAGGAGAGAGAGATTGGAAGACCTATATAGAAGAAAGCCAGATGCCCAATATGTCCCTTTTACCTCTCTGTTCTCTTTTTGTACATATACATGTATTTATACATAGTTATATTCATAATTGAGGTGTCCCATTTCCATGTTAGGATCTTCAGGTGCTAGAAATTTATTTATTCTCCCCTATAGAGCCTGAGTTAGCATTCAGTTGTAGAATCTCAAAAAACCGTAAGTACCTTCCTCAGAAGGCCATTTGTCCTCACCTGAGAGAACAAATCATGGTCATTCTCCTGGAACTGGCCAAGCAGTTTAGAGTCAGAACTCTTTGGGAAGATTCATGCCCCTATTAACTGGCTACTATCTTATAGACCTATGAGGTTTTAATTGTTTCTGAGTTTCTTTTGCTTTCACCCTTAAAAACAATGGAGTTTTCCCTGCTTACCCAAACATGGCTTCATAGACAAGTGGCTCCCAGGTACCTGGGAGCATAGTTAAAATCCTACGCATCTCTTTTCTTGATAGACCTTTTTAGCTGGAAGAACAATCCAATCCTGTGCCTCTCATTTCATTCGATCAATTGTTGTGATCAAATATTTCAGAGTAGACCTAGTAGACCTAGCAGATAATGTTTTTACTACTCACAAATTAGCTCTGCCCCTGACTTCCAGACTTGAAAACTATGCCTCTGCCACTGCAAAATCCTGGAACTTCCTTCAGTGCCCGGGACCACCTCATTCTGGAGCATCCAACTATCTCTGGCCTTGTCAAACTGTAATATCTCTTCATAAGGCCTGCTTGCTTCCCTTAGTGAATTCTTCCTGAGGTTTCCATTTTGTGGAGGAGCTTAGGCTGGTCTTCATTCCTCTCCTGGTCCTTTTCCAGGCTTCTGGACTACAAATCCATTCTCCCCCCACCTCCTGCTTTTCAGCACCTGTTACGTGTTTTCTTCTCCCATTAGAATGTAAACTCCTTGAGAGCAGAGACTGTCTTTTTTTTCTTGAAAATGTATTACCATCCTTAACATAGGGCTTGGAACATAGTAAGCACTTAATAAATGCTCCTTCCTTCCTTCCCTTTCTTTGTGCAGATGCTGGTTTACACATAATGACTTATTTGGAGAGTCCTTTACTGCCAAATGGATGAACTGAAATAGGTGGGAGAGGTTAATCAAGTCTCCTTTTAAAACTACAAGAACCCATATACAGGGTCTATTCAAATCACTGCCTGGGGGGCCCTAATTCAGGGTGTGGGGCCTTGGGATGGCAATTCTCAGGTCCCTCATACTATAGAGTAGAGCTATGGTCCCCTTGAAGTGAAAATCAGTGGCCTTCAAAAGCAATCTTCAGAATTAAGGGCATCCTCCTAGGCAATTCTCTTGAAGATGCTAGAGACCCATGAAGAAGCAAGAAAAAGTAGATGGTGTCTGAAATTTTACTGGTGAGGAGAGAAAATAAAGGAAGAGGTGAGAAGTGGATAGGAATGGGGCTACTGCTTAAGATCTGAGAAAAGGCAAGGAAGACAGCTCCTGTTTGCTTTAGGATTTCAGCAGGAATCTGTTCAGCACAGATCAAAGGCAGAAGCACATGCTGCTATTTCAAGTGAAAATGTGGGAAAGCCCTGGAAAAAAGGGAGAAAGCTTTTTTCAGAGACTTGACTAGACATCTCTTGCAAGTGAGCCAGTGGTACCATAATCAAGCAATTTGCTGTGAAATATTTATGTGTGCATGTGTGTGTATGTATGTATATGTATGTATGTTCTAGGAGTTTTAAAAGGAGACTCCAATGTACGTATTAATATGCATATGTATACATATACTTGTATAGATACACACATATACATGTATGTGTGTACATATATATGTGTGTACATATGTATATGTGCATATATTACATATATGTATATATCTACAAGAGATGCTAAAGTCCCAGCAACAAGAATGCCAATGGACCCAGAATTTCAGTGCCCTCAAGGATGAAGGGAAAGAATAATTTTACAGTGACCTTCAGAGGGTAAGCTACACTTGTGCCTCTTCTCGTGCTCAGAGCAATAGTTACAAACAAAATCTAGATTGGTCTCCCTCCTAAAGAAAGTGAAAGCAGGAAAGGAATCCATCTCTTCTACACATGCTGATGGGGAAGATGAAGGATTCCTTGAAAGGATACCTTGCCCAGGTAGGTGATACAATGAATAGAGTACTGGCCTTGGAGTCAGGAAGACCTGAGTTCAAATCCAGCCTCAGACACTTGACACATTTATTAGCTGTGTGACCTTGGGCAAATCACTTAACCCCAATTGCCTTGCCTTCCCCCTCCAAAAAAAGAGAATGTTTAGGGGCAGCTGGGTAGCACAGTGAATAGAGCACTGGCCTTGGAGTCAGGAGGACCTGAGTTCACATTTGGCCTCAGACACTTGACACACTTACTAGCCATGTGACTTTGGGCAGGTCACTTAACCCCAATTGCCCTCCAAAAAGCAAAAAAAAAAATTTTAATTAAATAAAAAATTAAAAAAAATTTTTTAAAAAGACTGTCTAGCCATGATTGAAGCATGCTTGGAGGCAGCCAGGTGGTGCTCTACACTGGACTTTAGTTCAGGAAAACCCAAGTGCTAATCCTGCCTCAAATACCTACCAGCCTTGTGACTCTGGGCAAGTCATGTAGCTCCTCTCAGCCTCAGTTTCCTCCTATGTAAAAAAGGGATGAGAATAGCATCTGACTGCCTTCCAGCATTGTTGTAAGGATCAAGTGAGATGCTGTTTGTAAAGGACTTTGCAAACCTTAAAGTGTTATGTAAATGTACTAGCATTTCTATATCTATTGCAATGCATTAGCATTGTCATCAGTACATGATTGGTAAAGGGCATGGAGAGCAGGACACATCACATTCTCTTGGGTGGTCCCCACCCTCAGATGTGTAGCATCCTCTATGTCCCAATTTCTCCATCCAGGTGAGACTTTCTAGTAACTGCCTCCAGCTCCATCCTGTGGATCAGCCTCCCTGAGGATGGACAGCGGAGGCTCTAAGGTGCCTAAGGCGACTGCCTCTGAGGAGCTAACTCTAGCTCTCTTCCCTTTTCCATCCACCAGAACCGCTAGCCTCAGCCTCCTTTGCCCAGGAGAATCCACTTCCATGTGATATCTACTTTTGGAAGCTGGATGAATATGAATCAATAAAATCTCCTTTGTTCATCTTGAGCCCCCAGCTGGTAGTCTCCGGGATTAGACAATCTATCTCTGTTTAGTGAATCTATATCACAATATAAAAATCTCCTATGCTTTTTATGCTTTACCATCTTGTATGATTTACCTCTCATTACCCTCCTTCCCCATTCCTACTCAACTGTATTTAACCCCCAAGAGCATATGCATAAAAACAGTACTCAGAGTACTTCACTAAGATCTTAGTGAAACCAGTTTCTTTTCTTTTTTTTTTAATTGCAAAATGTAAAATCAAAGCAAAACTCTTAAGGAAACATGGATTGGGAATACAGTTCAGTATTAGACTCAAGACTGAGTCTTGAGAGTGAAAGTGAAGCAAAGCGTAGAAAAGAAAGGGTGGTACCAGTTTCACTTTCAGTAACCGGGATGGTTATGACCACTGGGTATCTGCTCCCAGGTTCAGCTACAGCTTCTCTGTTTCAGCATTCTCTTTCCTGTGAGTACCTTTGTAGGTCAGTGGTGGGCAGTAGCAGCAATGCAGCCTTGCCCCTTCACCAACTCAGCTGCAATTCTAGTCCTCAGACATTTCCATTCTGGTGCAGCCAAATTCCTTCCCTCAATGCTTCAGATCTCCCTCCTTCTTCAGATGAGGGAAGACAGCCCCCATAGTCTTTAAATAAGAGCGAAACTCTTGTCCCATCCTGCAGATATCTGTCTCAGCCAGATGTTTGCCAGCTCGTTGGGAGAACGAAAAAAGAGGCTCAAAGGTGAAATTAAGATGAAAAAGAATTTGACAGGCTAGAAGGGGAATTCTAAGCAAAATTAGGAAGTTGAGTGATAGAGAAATGTGACCCAGGAAGGACCATGGAATTATCTTGCAGGAGAGAGGCAAGGTGTATGAACAATTCAGGAGGAAGATAGTTCTTCATAATCAGAAAGAGAGGGACCATCTCATAATAATCAGAAGGTAAGGGGTCATTCTCAACGGGTGGAGGAGGTGTTGACAGGAGAGAGAGAATTTGAAACCCAACGTGTTTTAAAAGTTAAAAATAAGGGGTGGGTAGGTGACACAGTAAATAGAGCACTGGCCCTGGAGTCAGGAGGACCTGAGCTCAAAGCCCACCTGAGACACTTGACACTTACTAGCTGTGTGACCTTGGGCAAGTCACTTAACCCCAATTGCCCTCCAAAAAAGAAGAAAAAAAAAGAAAAAGTAGTTTTCTTCATTAATAGTTTCTTAGTAAAACTTATAGTAAAAAATATAAAGGACGGGAGAAAACTGCCTATATTTATCTGACAAACCAGATATAACTAAGAATAGGAGAAAGAACAGAGGAAGAAATACAGAAAAAAGGCAAGAAGACAGAATCCAAGAGGACTAGTCATTAACACAGAGTGTCGGGGAACTATACACAAATGCACAAACTGTGAACAACGAACCATAAATAAAGGCAGCTAGGTGGTACCTTAATGCACAGAGCATTGGACTTGAAGTCAGGAAGACCTGAGTTCAAATCCAGCCTCAGACACTTACTAGCTATATATGTCACCCTGGACAAATCATTTTATTTCTTTCAGTCTCAAATAAAATAGAGATAAGAACAGCATGTACTTTCCTGGGGTTTTAGGAAGATAAAATAATGTAAAATGTGCAAAGCACTTTGAAAACAAAGTTCTATATAAATACTAGATATTATTATTATTACGTAAATCATAACACGAGGAGGTAAGTCGGTCTCATAGGTATCACTGACTCTTGATTGATGGCATGGTATCCAAGGATGGAATATAGTCATGGAAGACTATAGCTTATTCAAAAGAGACAGCATAAGCAAAATGTACAGTGGAATAATGGATGCTAAGAAGATATGTTGACATGAAGAAATCTAAGAACTGGAGGACAGAAGCATGGTGAAATACTTTCCAATGAGGAGTAATAGAAGAGCAAATAGTGGTGTTGTGTTGGAAATTTGCTACTGAATATCTGCCCAGAAAGTATATAGTATAGGTAGTTACACCCGATACCGGGTCTGGTATAGCGTTAATGGCGAATTCCAGCTCTCCAGATATCTAATGGAATTCTCTGCCAGAAGAGGAGCTGCTGATAAATCCTTGATTTTTCTCTAATGATAATTTCATTCTTCAAAATGTGGAGGCAGCAAAAAGAGGAGCTACTTTTCTGGATTTCATTCTGACCAGAAAGGAGAATTAATTCTTGAAGGAGAAAGACAGGACCCTTGAAAGGAAATAATTATTCCGTCTCAGAGATCATGATGAAGGAAAGGAAAGCTACGCTTAGTGTGATCCATACCCTATATTTTGGGACAGATTCATGAGAGTTCAGAAAACAAATAGGGAGGTTCCTATGACCCAAAACACCAGAGAAGTTAACTCAAGAGGAATAAGAGATTGTCAAGAATGGAATTCTGCCGACAAAAACACCAACCATTCTGAGGACAAAAAAAGGGGGAGTCATTTAAAGAGATCAGTTTGGATGAGATAGCACAGAGAAAGGGGGAGAGAAGAGGGCCCAGGACAGGGCCTTGGAGGACACCCACCGTTAGAGCAACATGGCAGCCAAAGAAGCTGATTCACTCTTGGGCTTCATTAATAGGAGCGTAGCATCCAAGAGGTAGGAAATGATAATTCCACTAATCTCTTCCCTGGTCAGATGACATTTGGGATCCTTGTGTTCAGTTCTGCACGCCATACTTTTGAAAAACATTGACAAAGAACACTGCAAGCAGGACCTAGGTTTGAGTCCCTACCTTGCAGCTCATTTACCTGCGTGACCTTGACAGTCAGACTTTCACTTCTCTAGACCTCAGTTTCCCCATTTGTAAAATGATAGGGTTGAAGTAGATGACTCATAAGGTCCGTTCCAGTTCTAGAGCTATGAATCTGTATCCAGAAGAGGATGGCCAGGACAATGAAGAGACTGGAGACTGTGCCGTATGGGGGTGAGTTGAAGGAACTGGGAGTGTTTAACCTAAAGAAAAAAAGACTCGGGAGAAAAGATAGCTGTCATTATGTATTGGGAGGGCTGTCATAGGGAAGAGGGATTAGGCTGTGGTGATGGAAAGCAGACTAACACTAGGGGGAAAATTCATGCCCCAGAGGCTCAGGACTTAGCCTAGATCCACACTCTTTGAAACTTGCGTCTTAGCGGAACAATACCACAGCCTGACTTGCACAATGATATGGTTAAGTCAGGATAGTGTAAAGCAATAGTGACGTGAGGGCGAAACTATGCTGGGAAAGAAGACATGAAGTGGAGGATGCTGGTTGGAACTTTCCGAAGTGGTTTATCATTCTCTTCTCAGAAAAACTCAGTGAGGTACATAAGGCTGGAACTGATAGTGTTGGGGCTGGAGAGACAATTCCAGAAGCTTCCATCAGGTGTGAAGAGGGTGATTACAGGTGGAAGTCATTAGTACAAAGGGCCATCCAAGGGCAGTGAATACACAGATCCAGGCATCAGACCCTCAGAGCTCAAAAGGATCTCAGAAGTTGTCCAGTTTACTTCCTTCTGAGGCAGCCCATCCCCCCTTTGAACAGCTCTAAGTATTGGGAAAAATAAATTTAGAAAAAAAGCTTTAAAAAATAAATAGCCTACTTGAATGAAAAACTGGATATATTTTCCAAAATTTAAAAAAAATGTAGTGAAAAGAGAGGTTTTGTTTTACATAGTTTGACAAATCTCCATAACGTCTGGCTTAATAGAAAACAACTGGATCGTCTTATCTATTTCTGCCTTCAGATTGTTGTGAAATGTTGTTTTGGTTGAAGTATATGAAGAAAATCTAATCTCACGCAGATACATTTTTTCTTTTGTTTTGTTTTCTTCTTAAGTCACGCCTAAATCTGTGGCTTCAGCTTCCCAATTCTACAACTTGATCTGGTTCTGCATTCTGGGTGTGAAACATCCTTTGGGGTGAAACATTTATCTAGTCATTCAGTGTAAATGTTAAACTACTCCTAAACACAAAGGATGCACTTTTACGTTTAATCTTTATTAAGACTTTCTCTCTCACTTTCTTACCTCTGGACAATAAACAAAACGATGAATCAAGCCCTGTTTTGTAGCCTTTGCTCTTTTCTGAGGTGTAAATACTCTCACTGAAAATTAACAATCACCCCTTGCTAGTCAGTACCCAGAATATCCCTGGATACAATGATTAAAGTCCCAAATGGTCCTTGCCCTCAAGGGATTTACATTCTAAGCAGAATTAATTTGATCTCTCTTTCACATAAATTTTTGAATATTTGAATTTTTGATTCAAATATTTGAAGATACCTTCAGGTCCTACCTGTGTTGACCCTGGACATGACACTTAGAGTGACATAGGAATCCCTTGGGACAAGGAATAATTCTGAAATAGTTTCACTTTATGACAGCAGTGGTCATGCACCTGTTTCTATTGGCAAGAAGCTGACTCGGGATGTTTTACCTTGACTAGATGAAACCAGATTGAACTGGTTTCTCCACCTTTACTTAGTTCTGTCCGTATGAGTGCTGGATTTTTGTGCTGTACATAAATTGTTCTCCTTGGATACATTTTAAATTCTGTGACTTTTAGGAATGGATGTCACTGCAAGGAGAAATGGACAATTTCTGGTTCTTACAGAGCACACTTCAATGACTATGAGTTGGTGTGGGGAAGTCAAGCATTTCAAGGATCATTCAAGACCACAATGAAATACAGTCATTTATACTGAAGTGAAAAGAAATGTTCGGTCAAAAATTAAAAACAAATCTACCAAGAACCAACAAACTCTTGCTGTAAAGCAGTTTAATTAATCCTCAGAAAACAAGTATAGAATTTTGAAGGGACAATGGAAGTTAACAATATTGCTATCGATTCCTTTAAAGTAGTGGTTCTCGAACTTTTTAATCTTAGAAACCCTTTACACTCATAAAAAGTATTGAAGACACCCCCAAAAGCTTTGCTTATATTGGTTATATTTATCAATATTTACCATATTAGAAATGAAAGCTGATTAATTTTTTCAATGTCTAATTTATTTAAAATAATAAAATGATTACCTGTAAAAATAAATGTAAATTTATATGTAAATTACATGTAAAAATAAATAGCATGCTTTAATGAAAAATAGATGTATTTTCCAAAACAAAAAAAAATTGGTGAGATGAGTGGCACTGTTTTATATAGTTTTACAAATCTCCATAACATCTGGTTAAATAAAAAATAATGGATTCTCATATACGCTTCTGCATCCAGCATGCTATTGACATGTTTTGGTTGAAGTATAAGAAGGAAATCTAATTTCACACAGATATGTAGTTGGATAAGGGAGGAGTACATTAACAGGTAAATAGCATCTTAGAATTATTATGAAAATAGTTTTAACCATGAAGATTCTCTGACAGGGTTTCAGGGACCCACAGAGATTCATGGACCACACTTGAAGGACATCTGAGAACTTAAAAAAGATTCTTTTTAAATAGCTGCTAACCATTGCTATGAAGAAAAAAAAATTGTCTAAAGCAAGACAACATAAAGACTGGAGTACTGAAGAGTGGAAAAAAAGTCATTTTTATTGATGAAATTTACTTTTTTGTTTGAAGCTATACCAAAACCACTATGTAAGAAATTCAGATGAACCTATAACAGCGATTCTCAACTTGTGGGTCGTGACCCCTTTGGGGACTGAATGACTCTTTCACAGGGTCACAGGGGTCGCCTAAGGCCATCGGAAAGCACATATTTCCAAAGGTTTTAAGAACAAAGACACTACTCCTCTATCCATCTCCAGGTGGGTCCTTCCACGTGCAGGTACACCTACATACAAGTATTAAAGGATTGCAGCATTAGGAAGGTTGAGAACCACTGCCCTATAAGATCTGGGTACCTTAAACTGTAGTACATCCACCCAAATAAAAGGGAAGAGGTATAGTTCTAGAAGGTATATTCCCATTGAGTAAATAATGACCTCTTGTTAAATACAGGGTGTACCTAAAGTCTTAGTACAGTTTAAACTATTAAAGTTTACATTTTGAAAACACTCCATATATAATGAACTAAAAATCAATTCCTTGCTCTAAGAGGGGTCATGCTTCTTGAAGCTATTCCCTCTCTCAGGTAACTATTTTTCTTTATCTGTGCCTGTCTTCAGTAGAGGCCAACTCTCTCATCACTCCTCCATCCCGCCTCTCACCTTTACTAGGCCTAGAATTTGGCCAGGAAATGAAGTCAAGCTCACTGACCTGTCATCTGTAGAATCCACTTTCTTCCCCATTTTGAAAATAGGGACAGCATTTACCTTTCTCTTGTCCTGGAGCTCTTCTACTTTTCTCCATAGGTTGGCTCACGTTCAATCATTCTTTCCAAAGTCCTGGGAAGTAGGTTATGCGCACTCACTGACCCAGACTCTTAGAGGACAGCAAGGTGCCCTGTTACTCTATCTTCACATGTCTTGGGTTTCAACCCACTGGTTTGTTTTTTTTCCCTCCCATACTTTCCAGCCTGACAATTGTTCTTGATATAGAGAACAAGTGGATTGGGTCTACCTTTTCTCTGTTGCCAGTTCCTTCATTCCCTCTATTTCAAGTATCCCTCTTATTACATTTTTTATTTTTGTCTCTTACCCAACATAGTTCGAGAAAGGGTCTCTTTTCCTTGTCCTTAGCTCTTCAGTCATTACTACAAGATGGCTTGCAAGCTCAGAGGAATCCTTGATTCTTCCTTCTCCTTCAGCCCTCACGTTCAGTTGGTTGGCCACCAACATGTTGATGCCACCTCCACAGGTAGCTCAGAGCTATCCATTTCCTTGCTCTCTGCTCACACAACCACTGTGGTGATTCTGGCCCTTACCATATCTCACCAGGAAAATTACAATAATATCCCAATAAGTTTCCTTGTCTTTCTCCTCTCCAATCCAGCCACCACAAAGGTGCTGAATTGATATTTCTAGAGCACAGGTCTGCCCATGTTACTCTCTGGCTCAAGAAACTCCAATTGCCTCTCAGATAAAATACAAATTCTTTTTCTTTTAATTTATTGACTTGTTTGTTTACTTTCAGTTTACCAGATTCAGTTAAAGAATCACTTGAGTTTCAGATTTTCTCCCCTCCCTTCCCTCCTCCCCCCCCCCCATGGTGGTGTACAATCATGTATGGGATCTGCAAACACTTTCACATTGTACAACAGTCTGGTTGTATAGAAGCACTATAGCCAATGGAGTGAATAATGGGGGGGAAAAAAGAAAAGAAACAAAACTAAACATGGAAAAACAAACCAGTAGCATGTGTTGCTTCAGTCTCCATTTAAACTCTGGTCTTTCTAGATCTTTCTC